>JAEBUS010000065.1:0-252377 GCA_023014475.1 Amanita pallidorosea
CTGCAGAGACCTGCAGTGAATCCACAGTGACCTTCTGCAGTAATTCTGCAGAGACCTGCAGTGAATCCACAGTGACCTGCGCAGTAATTCTGCAGAGACCTGTAGTGGCCTGCAGTAATTCTGCAGAGACCTGCAGTGAATCCACAGTGACCTGCAGTAATTCTGCAGAGACCTGCAGTGAATCCACAGTGATCTGCAGTGGCCTGCAGTAATTCTGCAGAGACCTGTAGTGGCCTGCAGTAATTCTGCAGAGACCTGCAGTGAATCCACAGTGATCTGCAGTAATTCTGCAGTGACCTGCGGTGGCCTGCAGTAATTCTACAGTGGCCTGCAGTAATTCTGCAGAGACCTGCAGTGAATCCACAGTGATCTGCAGTAATTCTGCAGTGACCTGCGGTGGCCTGCAGTAATTCTACAGTGGCCTGCAGTAATTCTGCAGAGACCTGCAGTGAATCCACAGTGACCTGCAGTGAATCCACAGTGATCTGCAGTGGCCTGCAGTAATTCTGCAGAGACCTGCAGTGAATCCACAGTGATCTGCAGAGATCTGCAGAGACCCGCAGTAATTCTGCGGTGACCTGCAGTGATTCCAGACTCTGTGGGACTCTGTGGGACTCTGTATCAGCACTGCAGCTGTCTGCAATGACTTGTCAATTGGCTAAACATGAATAACTTATGAACCACTGGTTGAATTATTTCTGCCAGGAACAAAAGTTGTGCGCCTTCTTCCATACTACAACTCTTGTCACACACCCAAGCCTGGATTTGTAGATCTTGACTCAGAAAATAGGATTTAGTCGAGTGAGAGCAGTGGCAAGACTAAGTCCACTGGATAGGATGTAGGATATATGTCTTTTTGAGACCAACATAACAATACCAGTTTGGTGTAATGGTTTGTATTGCTTCAGCTGTGCTCTAAGGTTGTGAGTTCAATCCTGGTCATTGGCAAGTTATTTATGTTCATATATTACTTTAATTGACCAGAGTCCCACAGTGTCCTGCAGAGTCCCACAGAGTCCCACAGAGTCCCACAGAGTCTGGAGAAAAGGTATATGTTCTGTGCAGTACTGCCACAGTCTGCTGGCAGTCTGTGGCAGTACTGCACAGTGCTGCACAGAACATATACCTTTTCTCCAGGCTCTGTGGGACTCTGTGGGACTCTGTGCCTTATTGGCACAGTTTTTTAATTGGATTGCCACAGACTGCCTGCAGACTGTGGCAGTACTGCACAGAACATATACCTTTTCTCTAGGCTCTGTGGGGCTCTGTGGGGTTCTGTGGGGTTCTGTGGGGTTCTGTGGGGCTCTGTGGCTTGTTGGAACAGTTATTTACTTGGACTGCCACAGACTGCCAGCAGACTGTGGCAGTACTGCACGGAACATATACCTTATCTCCAGGCCCTGTGGGCTCTGTGGTACCTCCACAGTGCTGCAGAGGCCTCTGCAGAGAGCCCCCAAGTTTGCTGATGGAGGGCGCGTGAACTCAATAGGACTCAGACATAGATCGGGAGAGAGAGTGTAGCCTCTCTAGTATGATGCTCGACTACTTATGACATCAGAGTATGGTAGTATGATTATCAAGTTGGCCTTGTGACTTGACTCTGCCGTGTGACATTAGCCGTTTGCAACGATCAACTGATATTGAGCCGATAAACCCGAGCGGGGCAAAAGATACTGCATAAAGACTTGCCAGCTTAGCCGACCCTCCAGCGCAGTGCACTCATCCTCAACGTGCTGGTCACTTGAGAATCCATTCCCTCAAATCATTTCAATCGACTTTACTCGACTCATCTCATTATGGTTAAATACACCGTTGCAGCTTCCGTTGGACTCATTCAGCTGGCCGTGTTCACGTGGACATCGGTTGCCCTTCCAATTGAGTGCGTACATTCGTCCTTACCTAAGAGAGTCGCCTCATGTTTATCCATGATAGATACCCCGAAGGGTTGGAATCTCGAGCAATCTTAAATCCCAATGATCAACAGTAAGATACACATTTCCTGTCAAATGCCATGATAATGATACCAGCGTATTGTCTACAGGTTCACCGAACGTGATAACATGGAACTTGAAGCGAGAATATCGAAAAAAAAAGTTGTTTTATTAACAGCAGCGGTAGCGACGACGGGACGTGTAGCTTATGAGCACACACACCAAGATAACCAACAAGCCTATAACCAACAAGCCCAAACCCAACAAGCCCAAAACCAACAAGCCCAAAGCTCATTCAAGTTATCACCGGGATCTGAACCAAAATCACCACCAGTTGAAAATAGTCGACGGTATGCCTTTCAATGCTCCACACGGCAGGTTGTTTTTGATATAGTGATAGTGACCTGTCTGACCTCGACTCGCGTGATTGGAAAGAATTCGTGAAGCGCTACATCGACGAATTGGATGGACGAGATCTCGGGACTGAGATGCAAAATGTAGGTGGGAAACTCCATGCCATCTATGATATTATCTATAGCGGGCCTGCGGCAACCGCACCTCCACCTCCACCTCCACCTCAAGATCCAGCTTCACAGAACCGACGGTATGTCTTCTAGCCTTGTATCTTGCAGCATGACCTCTCTGACCTTTATGAGCGCAACTGCCAGGATGAATATGAGAAGCTTGAAGAACGTGATTGGAACGAGTTTGAGGAGCGACGACTATGAAATGGAAGCACGGGGGTTGGACGCTGACGAGCTCGATTAGATGACCTATAATGATGCGCCAATCAAATTAGCTGCATGACAAATCGCACAACAGTGCATACAATTTGCATAAGACGTTTGGTCCCGCTGCAAACCATAGGTAGATAACTCGAACGGCACGAAAATATTGCTTCCGCCCTGCAATATTAGCTTAAAAGGTATCGGCGCGAAGACATAGTATCGAATCCCGGCAGTTGCTACTGGACGTTGTTGAAAGAACGCGACGACACCTACTGATCGTCTTGGCATGGAGCACCAGAGTACTCATAGTTGGCGAGCTCATGGGTGGTGCAATGGCGTCAGGGATGATACTAGCAGCAACTACCACATAGTGACCTGGCCGTCGGTGGTCAACACCGTCGAAGCTAACGCCAGGGTCTGCAGCTTGGGGCTATGGGAAGGTCACAGTAACTAATTTGATTGGCACAGATGGGGCATTTTACACAGGTCTTCTAATCAAGCTCGTCAAGCTCATCAAAGTCCAACCCCCGTGCTTCCATTTCATAGTCGTCCCAATCACGTTCTTCAAAATCATTGAATCTGCGCTTCTCATATTCATCCCAGTCACGCTCAAAGAGGTCGGAGAGGTCACTATCACCATGTCCACCATGTCAAAAACACGCTGCCGTTTGGAGCATTGAAAAGCATACCGTTTATCGTGGTTGTTAATGGCATCCGCTGTCGCAGTTGAAGCAACTATAGCACTGAGTGGCATCATGCTGGCGCCGCCACCGCCGCCATGACCTGCTCTCGCTTCAAGCTCTACGTCATCACGTTCGGCGAGCGCATGCGATGCGCCATCTCGTCTATCCAATGCGTCGTTGATGTAGCGCTTCACGAATTCTTTCCAATCACGCGCGTCGAAGTTTGACAGGTCACTATCACTACGTCAAGAACAAGCTGCTGTGCGGAGCATTGAAAGGCATACCGTTTATCGTGGTTGTTAATGGCATCCGCTGTCGCAGTTGAAGCAACTATAGCACTGAGTGGCATCATGCTGGCGCCGCCACCGCCGCCATGACCTGCTCTCGCTTCAAGCTCTACGTCATCACGTTCGGCGAGCGCATGCGATGCGCCATCTCGTCTATCCAATGCGTCGTTGATGTAGCGCTTCACGAATTCTTTCCAATCACGCGCGTCGAAGTTTGACAGGTCACTATCACTACGTCAAGAACAAGCTGCTGTGCGGAGCATTGAAAGGCATACCGTTTATCGTGGTTGTTAATGGCATCCGCTGTCGCAGTTGAAGCAACTATAGCACTGAGTGGCATCATGCTGGAGCCGCCACCGCCGCCATGACCTGCTCTCGCTTCAAGCTCTACGTCATCACGTTCGGCGAGCGCATGCGATGCGCCATCTCGTCTATCCAATGCGTCGTTGATGTAGCGCTTCACGAATTCTTTCCAATCACGCGCGTCGACGTTTGACAGGTCACTATCACCACGTCAAGAACAAGCTGCTGTGCGGAGCATTGAACGGCATACCGTTTATCGTGGTTATTGTCATATTGATTAATGGCAAATGCTCCCGCGGCTCCAGCAAGTAAACCGGCTCCCAAACCGACTCTCGCTTCAAGCTCCATGTTTTTACGTTCGGCGAGCCTATAGACAATGCGCCGGTATTATGATCATGGCATTTGACAAGAAACATGGATCTTACTGTTGATCATTGGGACTGGATATTGCTCGAGATTCCAACCCTTCGGGGTATCTAGCACGGTAAAACATGAGGCGGTCTCAAGTAAGGGTGACGAATATACGCACTGCTCAATTGGAAGGGCAACCGATGTCCGTGCAAACATCAGCTGGACGAGTGCAACAGAAGCAGCGACGGTGTATTTAACCATGATGATATGATTCGAGTAAATGTCGATTAAAAATGATTTGAGGGAACGGATTCTCAAGTGACCAGCACGTTGAGTAGGATGAGTGCACTGCGCTGGGGGTCATGCACCAGCAGGGTTTTTATGCAGAGGCTTGTGCCCAGTCGGGTTTACCGCGCAATCAATATTCAGATGATCATCAGTTAAATCTGATCTGATGCTGATGTGGTGATAATTGCACAGGACCCTCCGATATCAAATGCCAGGATCTCAAAGTTGCTTTTTGTCTGGACGTTCTTTGGACGTTTTTTATATCTGTACTATCGCCCGAGGCCTGTCCAAGTTCAACGGAATTTTGGGGGTAACCAGAAATGTTTGCATTTGTGTCAGGATTACATTCAGTCCAACAATTACCTTGCTCGACCCAGGTCAGTTTTTGTGACATGATCGGAGCCGGATAGAACACACGTGTAAATAATACACGTCATCATGCATCATGGGGTTTCGCATTGCCGCTTTGCTGTACACATGTGACACCGATCACTCAAAACTGACTTTCTAATCGCCCTCCGATAAGTTTACAACTATTATGATTTGGTGGACTATCAATTAAAATTATTAGATATGCAGTGTACAAGATTGGCGTATAGCAGATATCCCCTTCTCACCATGCAATCGATACTCGCTCTCTTATAAACCGAGCAAGGTTTAGAGCCGACGAAGTCGGAGCTTCAAGTAGTAATATCAGACCGGGAAACCCAGGTTGGAGATAACGCTAGATCGTTACATAAGCGTGGGGATATGTGCCGAAGTAAAGTTGATTCATCTTTGGCTGGGATCGTTCCTGCGTTTCAATGCCGTTACTATTCAAGTCAACTTATAACATATGCCGTTGTACGTAGTAAAAGGTATTGGGTGACACCCCGTTAGGGGTTCCGACTGACCAGGACTCTGATCCCTATGGCCGAGGTGAACAGCGCGGGCGGGCGGCCTGCGACAGCACAGGTTCACTTGGGTCCTGGGGATCGCGGATCCGTGATCGTCCAGGGAATGGATCTCCCAAGGGAGTGGTGGGTGGGTTTGACTGAACGGAGAGCTTTATAGCTCTCTGAGCCGTGCAGCGTGGATGCGGCGAGGAGCAAGATACGACGCCGCATCCACGTGACTTAGCTCCATCCCGCTCGTGCCTCCCTTCATGTGGAGACACACACTCTACCGGTCCGACAGGCCCCGGTCTTTGGTCCGGATACGCATTACCGACACTCCCTCGACGTCAAAGTCAAGAACAAGGATTTGTGTCTTAAGTCTGTCCAACATGGCCGCCTCCACAAGTCACGATGATCGAGGGGCCGTCTGAGGATGCGACAATTCACTGACGACACGAGTTGACAAGGGAATGCCTCTCGCATCATCCGGCTATTTGCACCCGTGCAACGATGACTTTGTTGCTGATGGTCATTCTCGCTTACAAGGACTGGAACATTCGCTTGCTAATGTCCATTCGACGCCCATCCATAGCTGCGTCTCCATCCCCACTAGCCGCCGTACAATTTTCTCCTCCAACCGCAACCACAGGCAGTCCTTTGCGTATGCCGCACTATCGGTACCTCACCTTCAACATCAACACCAGCGACGTCCTCTTTGCGTCCTTCGGTCAAGCCTTCGTTGATACCGTAGTCTACACAACTGTAGTGCTACCACAGGGGCAGCCCTCATAATACAAAAAAAAAGGGCGACATCTATGTGACAGTGACGCTCCCTATGTGACACCAGCGGCCGACTTTGACCTCGAGAGGTCATGGGATGTTTAATGACGCACACACCGTCTATTAGGAGTCGTTGGAGCGAGTTTGACGGTTCGTGGACGAAAAGGAAGTAAAAGCTACGAGTTGTCATCAGACGGTCGTGACGGACATAGGTGTGAGGAAGAGTACGTCGACGCATGCTGCGGATGAGCGTACAATGTATGAAAGCAACAAACGCAGTGGATAGAAGGGCTAAGTTCATAAGCAAACTCGTGTTGTGCACCAAATTTGGAATCGGGGGTAAGTAATGCTACCTTGACGACAGCTTAATTCCTCGCAACTTGCAAAGGGCGTTTGGTCCCGCTGCAAACCACAGGGAGATAGCCCCTATGGGTGTTATGGCAAGTATTTGTTCCGGCTGCAATATTAGCTTCAAAGATCTCGGCACAGGTGGCTGTTGTCTAGACACGGTTTGACCCGGAAACCAGGCTCAAATATGGATGTATTTCTGACACAAAAAACTCAAACATTTTTCAAATACCTGATCCCCTGGTCCCCGTTGAATTTGAACAGGCCCCTGAGGTGAGTCCGGATATAAAAAAGTTCAAAATCCGTCTGGATAATTTTTTTCCATTTCGTGATCAAACTTTGCGGGGGGCTCCTGTGCTGCTATCACCAAAACGGCATCAGATCAGATGTACTAAACTGATGTTGACACCGGCAAACCCGAGTCGGCACAAGCTCCTGCATAAAAACTGGCAGGCCCCTGGCTGACCGCAGCGCAGTGCACTCATCCCACTCAACGTGCTGGTCACTTGAGAATCCGGTCCCTCAAATTTTACAATCGACTTCAATCGACCCATCTCATCATGGTTAAATACACCGTCGCTGCTTCCGTTGCGCTCCTCCAGCTGGCCATGTTCTCCCAGACATCGGTTGCCCTTCCAATTGAGCAGTGCGTACATTCGTCACCCTTACTTGAGACCGACTCATGTTTTACGCTAGATCCCCCGAAGGGCTGGAATCTCGAGCAGTATCTAATCTCAATGATCAACAGTAAGATCTACATTTCTTGTCCAATGCCATGATCATGATATCGGCACATTGTCTATAGGCTCGCCGAACGCCATGACATGGAGCTTGAAGAGAGAAGCACCGTCGCTACCGTTTTAGCGGGTGGGGCGGCTCTGGTGGCAGGAGCTATCGCCGTTCATTTTGCCAAGAAAGCATACAAAAGTCATCAAGAAGATCAAGCAAAGAAACAGAATGGACAAACGGGAGGAACGCCACCAGTTGATAATCCACAAAAAGCTATGGATCCACCTGCGTATGGTATTCCACGACACATAATGAGCAACAGTTGTAGCTAACATCGTTCACAAAGCGGAGGTCCAGAACGACGGTATAACTTTCAATGTTCCACATAGCAGTTTTTTTTTTGACACGGTTATAGTGACCTGTCTGAGCTCGACGCGCGTGATTGGGAAGACATCGCGAAGCGCTACTTCGACTACGACTTATTGGATAGACGAGATGCCACATCGTACGACGGCTCTCAACTGCACTCGAAAAGTCGACGGTATGTCTTCCAGCCTTGCGTCTTACAGCACGTTTTTTGAACATGGCGGTAGTGACCTCTCTGACCTCAATGAGCGTGACTCCGATGAATATGAGAAGCGCAGCTTCGATGAGTTTGAAGAACGTGATTGGGACGACTATGAAATGGAAGCACGGGGGTGGATTTTGACGAGCTTGACGAGCTTGATTAGACGACCTGTGCAAGGCCCATTACTGTCTGCCCCAATCAAATTAGTTACCGTGACTTTCCTGCATCTCCAGGATCCCCCAACCTTTCGGAACATAGCCTCAGAAAGCCCTGTCGGCATTAGCTTCGATATTGTTGACCACTGATTGCCCTGATGCCTGCAGTGAGCTCTATCTATGGTGAGTTCTGGTGCTCCATGCTAAGAGAAATGATATGTGTGATTGACTATATCTGTGAGTGTCGAAGCAACAACCGACAGGAGCGCAGCAGAATAGTAGAGCTGAGTAAGTTAACACTTACTGATAGCTGTAGTAGTCACTTAAGTCCGCTGTAGAGCGATCACTTAGTAGAGCAGAGGATATAGATTGACGTCTAAGTACTGAGGTATTTATACAGTCTATCTACTGGTCTGATGTCAGCGATATTAGTAGCGCTGACTGATCATTTCTATTGTGCTTGCTAATGCACAGTCATTGCTGTGTCAATAGCTGTGTGGAACACAGCTTTGCACAGTCATGCACATGGTGCGCTATTGTCTGAGTTTGACACATGTCAAACTCTATAATATCTGTCTAACTCTATAATATCTGTCAAGATATTAATAGCAGTGAACTCTATAATTATATCCACATATACAAACATTGATTATATGACAGATTAGATAAGATCGGTCCCATCCAAGATAAGATCGGATAGATCCGAGATGTTTCCCACGGTGCGGAACACATCGTGTGTGTAACGGATTACATCCGTTTCAACACTCCCCCTCATTGAGGATCTCAATGCCAATTTTATCTCTTAACTCTTTGAACTTTTGCCAAGTCAAATTTTTTGTTAAGATATCAGCTAATTGATTATTTGTGGGAACATATTGAATGTTGATATCTTTATCCTCAACACGTTCTCTAACATAATGATAACGAATATCAATATGTTTTGTTCTATGTTCTTGAGCTGGATTCTTTGCCAAGAATATTGATCCTCTATTATCAACATTAAGATCAATAGCTCCAACATTAAATCCCAGTTCTTTGAATAAAGATTTAATCCACATGATTTGTCTAGAACAATCTGACAAGCTCATGTATTCAGCTTCAGTGGATGACAAAGCAACTGTTTTTTGCTTTCTTGAAATCCAGCTAATTGGAGCTCCTGCTAATAGAACTAGATTACCCGTTACTGATTTGTGTGTGATTTGGTCACCAGCCCAATCAGCATCAGCATAAGCATTAAGTCCTTCTTTGTTAAAGCCATCATATGTTATTTTTCCATTTGTAGTGGAATTAACATATTTAATGATATATAAGGCTTTAGTAATATGTTCTTTTGAAGGATTAACCATGAATTGTGACATCATGATTACTGCTTGAGTAATATCATATCTTGTGCCAAGTGTAAGATATAATAAGGATCCAATAATTGATTGATAGTAACTCCTTTCTTGAGGAGTTGCAGAACCTTCATTTGCTGTAGGTATGTATCCTGCTGGTAATGGTGTGCGAGCAGGTTTAGAATCTTCTTGACCAAATCTTTTAACTATTTTCTTTGCATAGTTAATTTGATCAAGGGTTATCAATTTTCTTTTCCTATCTCGGACTATTTTCATTCCAAGATATTCAGAAATGGGTCCTAAATCTCTACATTCCCATTTAGTCATGAATTTGTGTTTTATTTCCATGAGTAATTTTCTATTATCACCCATGAATAACACATCATCAACATATAGTATTGCTACTATTATTGATTTTTGTCTATAGCAAACATAGACTCCTGTGTCTGTAAGACATCGTCCAAAGCCTAATTCTCGTAAACTTTCATTTGCTTTTTTGTTCCAAGCTAGAGAAGCTTGTTTCAATCCATATAAGGCCTTTTTGAGCTTATAGACTTTGTGCTCTTGTCCTTTGATGATAAATCCTTCTGGCTGTTCCATATATATGTTTTCTTCTAAGTCTCCATATAGGAACACTGTCTTTACATCTAGCGCTTCAATTTCCCAATTTTCTAGCACTGCTGTAGCCATGAGGAGTCTCACAGTTTCAAATCGTGCAACTGGTGAGAATGTATCATCATAATCAACTCCAGGTATTTGTGAAAATCCTTTAGCAACTAGTCGAGCACGTTTTCGACCATCGCTTTTAACAGCATAAACCCATCTACATTTCACAGGTTTTCTGTTTTTAGGACATGGTACTAATTCCCATACGTCACGGTCTTGAAGGGCTTTAATTTCTTCTGTCATTGCATTATGCCATTCATCCCATTCTTTGGGATTAGATGCTTTTAATTTATATGCATCTCTATATGTCCATTGATCCACATTTTTGGAATAATTTGGACTTATGGCTTTTGATAGAAGGTAGTTAACAAATTTATTTCCTCCTTCTCTATGCAATTTATGTATAAAGTTGACGAGATTGTCACTAGGTGATTTAGATCTGAGATGTTTATTTATCTCATCTTCACTTGAATCACCAAATGGATCTTCATCATCAGACTTTGGTTGGTTCAAATCTGGAATAGATTCACCACCTGAAATTGGTCTAATTTCTTTTTCTGATTCTTCTTTGTCAGATCCAGAATTAGACGGAGTTTTATAATTGTCTGTTTCTGATCCTGAACTAGAAGGTTCATCCATTTGTAAATCCATTTCTATTTGTTTTAATGGATTTTCTAGTGCTTTTCGTGAAGTTGAAGGACTAAGGATAGGTCTAAGCCTTCCTTTGTTTTTCCCAAAAACTCTTTTCTCCCATTCTGACTTAGATTCTTTTTCTGTCTGAATGGGATTTTCTCGTCCGTAAAAATTGTCAGATAAGAATTTTGGTTTTTTAATTCGGGAAGTCCTTCTGAGAGTTTCATCAAATCTCTCATCTCGTCTAGATTTTCCTTTCTCTGAACGTTTATCTCCATGTCGATCTTTGGGGATATTTGTTGTTCGTTCAGGAGGTGTAATTGTCCGATTCAGATTTGGTTCTATATTATCCTGATTTTCCTTATCAGGAGCCATATCTGAATCTGGTAGCCCTTTATCATTATCATTATCATGAGATGGACTGCTGTTTCCATCAAATGTAGTATCATGATTTTTATGATAATAATTGTTTCTTTTATCCTTGGGAGTATCATCATCACTGTCACTATCATATGAGTGACGACCATGGTGTATGTGGGAATTGGAATCAGATTCTTGTCCTTCTTCATTATCCCAAGTTTCAATACCTGGTGGACGTTTAAATAGTCTCTCATTTTGGCCTTCTATTTTGGCTCTAGGAAATATATGTTCATCAAATAATGATTGAACACCAACAAATATGGAGTTATTGTTTTGCATGAATTTATAAGCTTTTGAGCCATTTTCATATCCAATGAATGTCATGGCTTCAGCTCTTGGTGTAAGCTTATTTGGTCTAATTTCTTTTGGTAAGAAAACCCATGCTAAACATCCAAATGTTTTAAAGTAATGAACTTCTGGCTTTTTGTTATATAAATTTTCATATGGAGTCATCCATTTTGTTCTTTTTAATGGTGTGCGATTATATGTATGGATAGCAGTTTCCATTGCAAACTCCCACCACAATTTTGGACATTGTGCATGGAGTCTCATACTTTCTGCTTTTTCCAATATGGTATTATTTAATCTTTCTGCACGACCATTTTGTTGGTGGATGTATGGTGCACTTTGTTCATGTAATATGCCTTTTTGCTTTAAGAATAGATCAAATTCATTTGATTTAAACTCTCCCCCTCGATCCGATCTGAAACGTCTGACTTTTCTTCCTGTTTGATTTTCAAACAGTGTAACAAAGTCTTTAAAGTTTTGAAACGTTTCTGATTTTGATCGTAGGAATGCCAAGAAGGCATATGAAGAATAGTCATCAAGAATCATTAAACACCATTTTTTACGATGGTATGATTCTTGTGGAAATTCAAGCAAATCAGCATGTAACAACTCTAAGGGTTGTTTTGAACAAGTTTGTGAAGTCGGATAAGATTTATTATGCATCTTTCCTTGTGCACATCCTGAACAAATAGGGATATCTGAAGGTATTTTGATTTTACTATCAAAACCTTCAGTATTTTGGCTCATATTTTTAATTACATTTTTGTTTGCATGAGCCATACGATTATGCCAGGTAGTAAAATCAGCCAAGTTGACTAATTTGTTCATTCTTTTATTAATAATCACTTCTGCCCAATGAATCGGTTCAAACCAATTTTTAGGTCTAGCAATTATTGAATTATTTCCTTTATAAGAAAATACTGTCTGATCACTGTTAGATGATTCGACGTAACCAGCGATTTTTAATTGTCCCGATGAAATAAGTTTATGAGAAGCTTTTGGCAATATAACACACTTCCAATTTAGCGGTATGTCTCTGTCCTTTGGGATTTTTAAAGTGAGGAACATGGTTCCTTGACCTAAATAAGAGCAGCTGATTTAGAATCTGCTGTTTTTATTTCTTCAGGTTCAGAATATGGATTATACTCAACAAAATCATTTTTGTTATTAGTAATGTGCACAGATGCACCAGAGTCTATAATCCAATATTCTTGTTCTAAATTCTCACTTTTATACAGTGCAGATTTCATTACATTAGCAGCTATTAGGCTACTTTTACATCTGCTACCTACAAACTTACCATTACTATGGTGATTTCTATGATGGTTACATTCTTCCATCATCTGCATAGAAGTCATCATCATAGTATTCATTGTAGGTTTCTTCAGGATCATATCTGATTTATAATCAGTACTTGTATCCTGGTTAGTGAGAAGAACATACTCGTCCCGATAACCGTTATCTATTTCATTAATAGATTTTTCCTCAACTCCTTTCTCATTATGAGAAATTTCTTCCTCATCTATCCTAGCTATAGGTATAGATGCATCAACAAAGTCTCTTCTATAAGATCTTTTCCTTTTCCTTTAAGATCTTTGATTCTTTTATTATTTTTAATGTTTCAGGATCGACTTTGTTAATGTTTGGTCCGATTCTATCGGCCAATTTTGAAGAAGAAGGTTGTGGAGCATCCACTTCCATATCATGGTTATCAAATATAACCGTTAGCGAATTTTCTAAGATCCGCTTTATCCCTCTTGGATAATTCTCCAGGAGCATTAGCAGCCATAGATAGGAGATTAAGTTTCTCTTCCTATTATCTCTATGTTGCTTATTAGACTCCCAGTTAGGTCCTCTTTTGTTTCCAGAGTACATAAGCAGGTCTATCACTAGACCTGCTTGCGCATTATTTGGGACATATTCCCTTTAGGCATATTTACCCTGGGTGTAAATCCAGGTTTCTTATTAGGTTTTTTGCCTTTAGAGAATTTGGTTTCCACTCCTTTGAACAAAATTTGCAGATGGATTTCCTGAGTCAGCTTTACGACGCTGCCATTCATTCTCTATCTCAGGAATGAGATCTTTTAACTTAGTCTCTCCTAGTGTCATTTTAAGGAGGACATAAGTCTTGAATGAATCCAGGATGATGGTAATCGATCTAAGACTTCCATATATTGGAAATCATCATCGAATTTCTTTCCATTCTGATCCATTTCAGCCCAGAGTTCCATTAATTCATGGACTGATTCTGCAGGACTTTTCCCTTTCGAGAATTCCCAAGTTTTTGTCTTTTTATAAATATTAAATACGGCTACTGCTCCAGGCTTTTGCAAATGCAGCAACAAGTGCATCCAGGTGGCTTTTGACGTCTCTTTTGTATATAACTTAAGAGAACTGGCAAATGGAGTGATATTAAGCCATTTGCTTATTGTCATTTTCTAGCCACTCTAGTGTAACTTCCATTTCTGGCTAAGTGCTGACACTTGTGCAGCTGTACACTGGGTGCATTCATTTTTTCCTGGTCTGCAGCTGTATATACATTATGTGTAATGCCTCCATTCACATATTGCCATACAGATTTTGATTGGAGCATAGCCTTCATTAATTGTTCCCAAGTATTCCAATTACTGGAACCTTTTAATATGGGAACTCTATCCTTGTCACTGTTGTCCACACCAACAGGATAATGGCTTTTATTTGTTTGAGCAATTTTATCAATATTTGCCCAGCCATATTTTCCTTTTGTGGACAATGTGAGATGGAAATGCCCATTCTGCTGCTCAACTAGAGTGAAGCCAACGTCTTTACGAAGACTATGGCTCATTTCAGACATCTCCTTAATAGTAGGATATGCCTTCCACACATATTTAGGCAGTGCTCTTAATTTAACTGCTGCCAAATAGCAGAAACCTGGTCTTTTCCAGATAGGTTTCTGATGTGTGTGAGTCAACACTCTATTCATTGATTGTATTCTAATGAATTCACCCTTCTCTAATGGGTGATCCTTTTGAGCAGCTAGGAATGTTTCATTCTCATCATCAGATAACTCCCAATGAGAATTATCAGAACCATAAAGTAGATCTTCAAAGGTTTGATCCTTTGATTCCTTTAACTCATCATGAGTAGGAATTCTATTTCTAGGTTCTTTTGATCTAGCAGTGATTTGGATATTATCGGTTTTCAATTTTAACCGATTTTCCTTCTGACGTTGTTTCTTAGCTCTTTTCTTTTCATGAGCCAATTTTTGTTTGTCAGATTCCTTGGAGAGCCAAGATTCTGCATTTTCTGCACAAATTCTTTGCTCATCCACCTCTTTTTGCAATTTATTAATTGCAAGTTTAACCTTTGTATTTTTTCGTATATGATCTATACGCTCTTTAAAGTTGGCCTGTTCTTGTGATTCGATGATCTCATGTGTTTCTTTGAGATCATGTCTTAACTTGTCATTATGACTCATCAAGACATCACATGTTTTTACTACTTTTTTAACAGTGCCAGCTATATCTTTGATTGTATCTTGATGATTACTCATCATGATTCGAGCGTCCTCCACTAGATCATGTGCATCATGTAATTCTCATAGTCTTTTATAGTGAATGGTGGAGTCACTTTGTCTTTGTTTGACTACACGAATTTTATTAGGCATGATGCCATATTTACAAAGGTTTTGGCAATTGCTTGCCACTCCTTAATATCTTTATATGATGGTTTCCCATCATGTCTCCCTTGCGTCTCTCCTTCCTGGTTCCCCCCAGAGGATGGTACCGGAAGCGGGTCAATCTCCCACTTCGACGCATCGGTAACCGTCCTTGCTCCAAACGACTTGAGCCACTGCTCATGTCTTCTTTCCTGTTCTTCAACAGGTAGGGAATATACCAAATTAGGATTATTCGCCTTTTGGAGTCTAAGGGGACCACGCACATTTTTCAAGCCATTTTTAGCAATGGCTGCAAAATTGGACCTAGATGGTCCAGGCACAGGAACAGGGGACCTATTCTCCACATTGCCTAGACATGGGAAAGGTGTTGGTGGCCTTACCTGTTCAGATTTGAACAGGGGTTCAGTGCCAAATTGCACTGGATTCGGGTTTACATATTTTTCCCGAATCTGCCTGAATCGACGAGTCGATTTCCCTATATCATGCGCCATTTTGCGCATGTGATCCTGTTGCTGTCTTTGGTAGCGGGCCAGCGCCGCTTTCTCTCGTGCCTCACGACGTTGGGCCAACTCTAATGACTGTCCTCTAGACGCTGTTGTCTAGTATCTGAGTCAATGCTTTGATTTGGCCCACTGCCTGTAACTCGTGTTTTCCCCGCGCTCTTTTTGTGAGACACTGGTATCCATAGGCTACCAAGAGGCGGGGTTACAGATTCCTGTTTGATAACAGGGGAGGATGATGAGGACGGTGTGCGTAAGGAAGGGAGTGAAGACGGAGTCTTCACTTTAGGGGTCTCCGGATTGCCGGAGATGTGGAGCTAGGCAAGCGGATATTTTTGGCCTGATGGCCAACATCGCGCTTGCGTAAGATATTAGACGTGGTGATTTTGCCTAATTTAAATTGGGCAATCACCTTCTTGCCTTTTTTATCAGCTTCTAAGCCAAAGAAAGGCCTGTTGACATTGTTGGTGACAACATCAACATCAATTACGTCTTCAGGGAAAAGATCCCCATACCCAATCTTCCGACCAGAGTTCCCAGATTTGGAACTTAAAACGGATCTGTGGAGACCACAGAGTTGCCGGAGTTGGCAGGGTTGCCAACTGGATTGCCGAAACCGGCAGAATTGCCAGATTTGGTAGAAGACGGGGAAGAGGACAAGTTATTGCCAGATTTGGCAATGGCGGCGGCGGAGGAGGAAGAGGCAACGTTATTGACAAAAGACATTTTATATATTTCAATAAAAAAAATACGGTGAGAGTTGGTTTGGTTTGGTTTGAAGTCTGAAAAAAGTGTGTCAGCTCTACTTTCTAAATATAGCAGAGGCTGGGGCTTTTTGTCATGACTTCCGGTTATGGGACACAGATAGATCCCATGACAGAGACTTGAGACTCGCTTTTGGCTTCTCAAATCATCGCCAGAAAAGGGATCCAGCCTTTTCAGGAGTGCTTCAGGGCTCCATCAAATTCCCTGACAGCGAAAATCCATCACTATGTAACTATTTTTAGAAATGTACTAGTGCCGCTAAGGAGCGATCCTATTTCTAAGCAGGAAGCTAAGCTCGTGCCTGCCGCTGGTCTGCATGTACCATGGAACAAGGTCCAAGCAGCACGACCCTTATACAGAATAATTACATAATATAATCGGAACAATGGGACGAAAACCCATATATTGATATAAGCGCTTAATTATTCACGGCCAATAGGGGGGCGCAAAGCCTTTTGATTGGGGGACGGGACAGAACCCGATCTGATCTTTATCCGTCATAGACGGCCCTAAATCCGGAGAATGTTGATAAGCCGGAATTCACCATCCGGCCCAGATCTGGATAAAATCAACAGATCCGGAATTATGGTTTTGGTATTGACCGGGGTAACACAGAAACCCGGGGCTGGTATAGTTTGCCATACTAAGTATTATTCTCACACCTCTCCAGGTGGTGCCTGCAGATCTCTGTCAAGATCGAGGCATACTCATATTACCGGTGAGTTCCTGGGTTACGTCAGCAATCATGATGGTGATTACAATATTGTACAGCTACGGGCACTACTAACAAACCTAATTTCCTGTTTGGTGAGTACCAAAAGCGGGTGACGCTATCTCCTGTGCGATGACAGCATGGTGCGCACAGCCACTTCGCTTATAAGCGAAATGATGTCATAGGTCAGCCATCAGGTCTGTGAGCAGACGGGGCCCATAACCTGTCGAAGCAACAACCGACAGGAGCGCAGCAGAATAGTAGAGCTGAGTAAGTTAACACTTACTGGTAGCTGTAGTAGTCACTTAAGTCCGCTGTAGAGCGATCACTTAGTAGAGCAGAGGATATAGATTGACGTCTAAGTACTGAGGTATTTATACAGTCTATCTACTGGTCTGATGTCAGCGATATTAGTAGCGCTGACTGATCATTTCTATTGTGCTTGCTAATGCACAGTCATTGCTGTGTCAATAGCTGTGTGGAACACAGCTTTGCACAGTCATGCACATGGTGCGCTATTGTCTGAGTTTGACACATGTCAAACTCTATAATATCTGTCTAACTCTATAATATCTGTCAAGATATTAATAGCAGTGAACTCTATAATTATATCCACATATACAAACATTGATTATATGACAGATTAGATAAGATCGGTCCCATCCAAGATAAGATCGGATAGATCCGAGATGTTTCCCACGGTGCGGAACACATCGTGTGTGTAACGGATTACATCCGTTTCAACATCTTGTCCCTTGGCACACCCATCATGCAGGTTCTTGCCTTCATCATCTGCTCACTCTTTGTCATCCGTTAACTGGTGCTCACTTGCTCGCCTGCCGCAATAGTGCAACAGTGCCTGCTCTCCCTCGTCTCGTCTAGCAGTTGGCACTTGCTCACTTGTCTTGCGCTCACTTGCTCTTTGTCACCATCTTGTCCGTCGTCACACTCATCATACAGACCCTCACACACCCTTCGTCATGCTCACTCTTCAACATTTTTCGCTTTTGTCTCTTGTCCAAGTTTGTTGTCACAGTCATGCTGAGTGATCGCTATTGCCTCTTCTAATCATACACTCTCCTAATCACCATTCCTTACTTGTAATTGCGCTGACTTCATTAGTGACTCTGCTTCAGTTCCATACTGTGTATAAATCCATACAGTAAATGATAGACTAATGTTAATTTTTGTAATCAACTGTGGTGGCATTGAAAAGCATCGGAAATAATGCAGTAGTTTGAGCCACAAACTGGCTGATTATCACATCACAAATAACATGATTATCACACCACAAGGGTAGTGAAATTCACCAGAAATGACGAAATCAATGTCCTGCCAATCCTTGAATAGCAAGCAAGTAATCAACAAAATTAAGTGACTCAATGTATCATTTTCAAGCTCCTGATGCATTTATTATAAGATGATGGATCCACTGAAAAGAGAATTACTAGAACTTGATTTTAGGACCCTGCGTCACTTTTTTTTCACCCTTTTTACTTCCCACAGTGTTATAGATAAGATAAAATCTTTGAATAGATGGGCGCTTAGGACTTATAAGCTTATATTGACGTATTTGGATTTCGGATAGCTTTCTGTGACGTAACATTGAATTGCATGCAAAAAAGAGCATTTCTCAGCTCGCTTGTGAAGGTTGATCGGCATATTGAACAGGCTTCAGTCGATATCTCCTGTTCACCGCTCATTGAGTTTGCCGTTCATCCCCGAGAGACAGCCTCATTTGTATGGCTTAAGGGACCAAACAAAGGCCTTGGTCTTGGCGCCAAGAAAAGCGGAGTCGCAAAACTTTCCCTGTAGAAGTTGTTACGTGAAGATGAGAGGACTAACTCAGTTCATATGGATCGCGGGCGGGAGTGTACTCTCATGTCATGGCGATAGCAAGGCCAACGTACGAAGAGTTCAATTGATTATTTCCCAGTAGGGAGTTCACAAGAGCCGAGTCACGTTTCGCTAATTGCCTTCTTCCCTGCATTGATTGTGGTGGTGGCCATGATCGGGGTCAAGAAAGTCATCGTAAGTGCGAGCGCTAATTGACAAAGGTGGTGATAAGTTGAATAAAACAAGGAACACCGCGCTCACGGTGGACAAATACAGCGGGGACCAGTAAGGTGCAACGTCGCCTTCGATGTGCGTTATGCTGCGAAGCACTTACTTACACTGTTCCTCCGAAAGTTAAATATTACTGGACTGTGTATCTCGACTTCTTTGTGGGTGCCTTGCACATGCAATCACGACGTTGTCCTGGAACTGAGACGATCCAAAGACAGCTTTTCATCATACCGTTCTCACCCGGTGTCTGGCCAGCGAAACGACGGTGATGACATCTTATTGCATGACTGCACGTAAATCGCATTTTTGGTTTCCGTGCCGGGTAAACCTATATGCGCTCCTGGTCCTCCTGTTCTCGTAAAGGAATCAGATAGTTCAATTTTCGACTTTGAGATCCTTCAGGGTGACAAATGCCCGCTTGCGATCTGCATTCCATGGCACGAGTTACTTGCGGGCACCCATAAGAGTGGCTCCGATGATCTCGCTCCGCCTCCGAAAACACCATGGCGGACGTGACTATGTTGGGAAGTCAATGATCGTGGCCTGTCAGCGCAATGAGTCTAACTGCATCCTTACTGTGAGCTTACCCTTCAAACCGGTATGTCGAAGTAATGTGCCAGCTTGGCTTGGCTCAGAAACCACAGCTTTGGACGGCTCTGGTCCTCGATAAACTGTTTTTATCCGAGGTCAGAGACGAGCCGACGAGTGTTCGGGTGTCGAGATGTCGTGAGGTTGGCATCGGGCGAGGAAGTGATTGCGAAGAAAGTGGCAAACACTGGTGCCCTTTGAATTTTATACATCAGGTTGCACCAGACATGACCGTCTCAGATAGGTCCACTGGCAAGAGATTCGGCGGGGAACTTGCCAGCACTGCACTTCTCTCATCTGGTAGATGCTTCAGAGTCGTTGCTGAACAGAGACCACGGTGAGGCACTTCAGGTGTGTAGACAACATTGACATTGTCAGCCACTGTGATCTTGCTTCTCTTCCAATTATCCACGACCCCACTGCAAAACTTGCCACTCGCCGACGCTCATATACATAACCCGCCTAGTGAGTCCTTTCCATTTATCGTTGCTGACAGCGGCAGACACGGAAGTGTCTACTCGTGGTTTTTCAAAGACGAAGCGAGCTGTCTGGGCTTCCGGCTTCCCGATCTTGGCTTGACCTGGCCCTTTTGGGCCGAGTCTGGACATCACTAAGTTCATGTGGTGGAGCAGGCTTGCAAGTGGCACGACTCGTTCATATGACAAGCATCAATGTTGAATGAGGATTCAAACTAACCCATGAAGGAAGGATCGGATTCACACATATAGAGCTGTTTGAAAAACGCACCATGCATAAACCCTTTCTGATTCTTCTGCTAGTGACATTGGTTCAACGACGATGTTCTGCAAAGCGCTTTTCCTTTCCGCTCTTTTGACGATTTCTGGTAGGCTTGATGCATCATTGACGAGGTCATCGGCTAAGAGCGGCCTATGACCGTTTTGTAGCGTTCGCGGCGAGTATTCGTCCTCTCCTCGCAGATAGGCAAATGTCGAATTGTCAATGCGATCCAGCGGACTTCATCGGGCCTGTTCGTAGTACTCGCTCCCAGTATCGTAGAACTTTGACTAATTTATTTCAAAGGATTGTTCCTTCTCGTGTTGGTGCACAGTGGCAAAGATCAAGGAGATTGAATCATGCTACATCTGCAATGGCTGGGCGTCGACTTGGTCCGACTATTTGGCTGGTATGTTCAATAGTTGTCATGCCGTATACTTTCAGGTTGATCAACTGCAAAAGTCCTTCGGTCCGATTGCGAGTCGGCAGGATACCCTATCTTAGGTAACTTAACTCCCACCGATACAGGCAATTCTTGGTGGTGGTAGCCTCACGACGAGTGGCTCTGTGCCTCACACGACCACCCCTACTTCCAAAAAGAAGAACGATGCTACAAGCTCGATAGCACAGCTAGGTGTCGTCGCAGCAGTAGTAGCAGGTGTTATTGTTTTGGGTGCTTAAAGCTCTTTTTTTCCGATCCGTTTCTTTTGATTCTCCAACTTTAACTCCTGTACTGTAGTGGATGTAGGGGCACAATACTTACCTTTTGAAACCTTCGACCTAATCGTTGGAACCTCCGAGCGCGCGTATCAGGGGCTGTCCCCCTAGTCACCAGGAAAATGTAATCTTATCTTCGCGCACCACAAATAATGCAGACGAGTCCATCCATGCAAGTATTCCGACCCCACGTGTTGTGAGCAAGTACAACTCAAAGGTGCCAAAGGCAAATTTAAACCAAAAAGTGGTCATCTTCGTTCCGTTTGCTCGACGCTTATACAGGTAAGTATTCAGCCGTCCAACCACTGCTGTCTACTTACCACCAGTTGATTGATGATCGTGCTATCGCGCTTATTCAAATTCCGGTCGAACTAGACTACGTTAGTAACATCGATAATACTATCAGTGTAAAAAGAATCAACAAGTTATGCTTACGCTGTGTTGTTCCAGGCGTTCGTGACTGAAGACGCCAAGTTGAGAAGCCTCGCTTGTAGTGCTCGGCCAACGAAATCACGAAATCAATGTCTGGCAGGCTCATGAGCGAATGGTTGTGAATCTGTACTTGATTCTTATTGAAGTAATGTACAACATGTCGATGCAAATACAATGATCGTCTGCTGATGCTTGTGATATCGAATCGTCAATGGACGTTTTACAACAGTTCCACATAAGACGCAGGGAAAAGGCCCGACCTGCCATCCACTTCACCCGTCCACCTGTCCACGCGTGTCAGCTAGTTTCAACACCAACCACAGAAAAGAGACACTCTCACCAATCATCCGAACTCCTCTCAGTGACCAAAATTTGTTGATTTTCCTTGATGTTCAAATCTCCCGGTTCCTAGGGACCCATGGCGTGAGTTCAGCATGTTGTATATCTCCAACGAAACCCACATTCGAATCGTAGTCGTACAATGCCCGTGCCCATTCACCTTGCGCTTCTTCCTGAGCTTCAGGTTCCGGCTCCGGCTCCGGTTCTGGTTGACGTCTAGCTACAGGCGGTGGCGGGGCCGCAGCAACCGTCTACAGAAAATTCAATGTTAGAATTTTTTCAAAAAAACAACAACGCTGACCCTGTTGAAAGACGGGGGAGGAGGCCCAGCCTGTCCCGCCCTGCCTGCAAATACGTTCTTGAGTGCTGACGTGTCCATTCCGCCAATCCTCTGATAAAACACGAACGAAGGAACGAAACGAAACGAAACGAAACGAAACGAACGAGGGCACCACGTCAGTCAGTTCCGGTCAGGTCACCCCGCCTGGCTCACTATATGCGCCTAGGAAAAAATAGCATACACGTACACTGGGTGTAGAACTCCCCAAGTTGGGGGACGAGCCGCTCGACGTCGATCGGTGCTGAGCAAAGGCGGCTGCGGCTGCTGCCACTCGCCCCGCTACAGGCTGGGCCTCTTCCTGTAGTTGTTGTAACTGTTCTTGCGATGTTGCGTTTCCACCAGTCCCCGCTCCCGAAAAGCTACCTCCACTGCCACCAAAGCGGGGCTTGCTCGCTGCTGCTGCTGCCGCCATTCCCGGTGCAGCAGTGAACAGGCGTTGGCCTATCGTCGCCGCATTCGCTGTTGCGCTTTTGTTGCCGGTGTTGCTCGAGTTGGTGTTGCCTTGGCCGGACAGAGCAGCGAAAATGTCGGGGCGAGAGTGAAAGTACCTGTGATGGCGATGAGCGTGAGAGCCAACAAGGATGAGAGGGCAGCTCACTCGTCCAGCAGAGAAAAGAACGCATCTTTCTCTCTTTCCTGGAGGTTCGAAAAGACCATGGGATGGGATGGGCAAGTTGTAAAGATGTGATCACGGTGATCGCCCACGGATGTCGATGAGCAAATCAGGCAACTCTCTAGATCTACTAATGTAGGGTGCTTGTGATTGAGCTAGTACTGGAAATTACATCGGTGATTCGTTTTCGACACATGTGCTGCACAACTAGGAATGATATCGACAATAGAATATCAAAAGTAGAAAGGAAAAGTCGTTCATGCACTTTTGGGTAATCGCTCCTAAAGGACCGGGTTAAAGCAGGTTAATAACACACACCACAGACAGTGGAATTGCACCGCCAAGCACCAAAAAGAAAGAAGAAAAAAAGGAAAAGAGAACAATGGTTAGCGTGGGCAAGGCGGCTTGGCCATCCCTATGAAGGCCAGTCAAAGAGTCCGCTGTAATCGTCTTGGGAACCTGCCAAGGATGACGTTTGCGACTGGTGAGAACCTAGCGTAGCAGACATATGCCTCGAGATATCAGCAAGGCTTCCGCCCGTCGGCGAAAACGGCGAAAACATGCCACCGATTCCTCCTCCACCAGCACCTTGCTGTTGCGTTGGCGATCCGGCCCAATTTGGACTGGAAACACCCATCGGCGGCGGCGATGCCGACACACCTCCGATGAAGGTCCCTAAACCCGCAGCTCCTGGCTGCGCCTGTTGATGCTGCTGAGGTTGGTGTTGCGCTTGAATAGGTGACGACATTCCGTATCCGCCTTGCATCTGCATCCCTTGAAGTTGCAGAGTCTGATTCTGACCCTGTGACTGGCCCATCGCGATACCCCCGCCTTGCTGCCCTGCCCAATTCCCACCCATCATCCCCTGGGTGGCGCCACCCGGGGTCCCGAAGATGGTGCCTTGAGAATTTTGACTTTGTTGCTGCTGCTGCTGCTTCATCATCATCCTCTGGTAGTCCTCTGGCCCCAACGACGCCCCTCTGCCCACTGCACTCCCTCCACGTGGAGTCATCGGATTCGGAGAGGTATCAGAAGGTGAGCGTGCGCTTCTGGCAATTCCAGGAATCGCATTGTTGGATCTGAGTGTTGGAGCAAAGTCGTTCGCTCCACCCGACATCGGTGAGCCCAAGTTGACACTCATTCCGCCGCCCATCCGTTGCTGTTGCTGCTGTAGTTGTTGCGGGGATAGAGACATCTGCTGGGTGTTTATCATCATAGTCGAGCTGCCAGATCCACTAACGCCCGTCGCAAGACCCGCGCCCATACCTGCGTTACCCATGGCCATATTGGCACCCGCTCTCTGTTGTTGCATCAACAGGAGCTGACGTTGATGGGGATTCAGATTGTTCATGTTTATCCCCGACATACCCCCTGCGCCAGGAACTGCACCTGTATTGACGGTTTGGGCACCTACTGCAAACGCGTTATTCTGATGTCCCATACCCATGCCCGAGAAATGCGCAGGATTGACATTGGCCATTGGAAACGACATACCACCAGCAGTGTTTTGCATTTGCTGAACGTTCGGCATACCAGCTCCGGCAGCACGTTGTTGATCCGATTGCTGATTGCGGTTTTGCATTTGAAAGGCCTGTGAAAACATAAGGTTTCTGGTACCCGATGAAACGCCAAACTCACGGCCGTTGCGATCTTTTGTACTTGGACTTGCTGGGACAACCCTTGAAACCCCGGAATAGCACGCATGAGGTACTGTATGATAGGATGGTTCGGATTCTGAAGAATCTGCAACGCTTGTTGGTACGTGATACTATGCTGCCCGGCAATTGTGTTTACGTTGCCGACTGCATGGCCCACTTGACCTGTGGCTCCGCTGCCAGGTGCGGTCAGTGCCATAGATGGTCCAACGCCCTTTGGAGAGGTGTTTGAAGCACCAGGCATTACCGTAGGTGTTTGTTTAGCATTGGCCATTGCTTGCTGTTGTGCCATGCGCAATTGGGCCTGGCGTACCCGCGCTGATGCTGCCATCTGCGCCTCTTGTGAATTAAGCGATGGTTGCTGAGGCATTCCTGCCTGGGTCATCATTAAATGTGCATCAGAAGACTGTTGGGGTAGATGCTGCGGAAAATGCTGGTGAGTAGCTGTAGGTGGCGAGGGACCAGCGTGACCATTAGAAATATGCGGAGCAGCAAGCAGATGAGACGGGGATGTTGGGAGTGGGAGAAGAATTCGTGCTTGGAATTGAGGAAGGCGGGGGCATCAGTTGAGATATCGCCGGTTTTGCATCGCCGGTGTTTTGACGCTTGCTAACAGGATCTGGTGAGCCATCATCTGTTCGTTCACGTTTATGAGCTGGATTCAGGGCCTGGATGAATCCGCTGCCCGGTATGATGAGAGGAATGCCAAGCTGCTGCCGTCGTGCAATCTCTTTAGCAAAGAAGCCAGGTATTTCAGTGTATATTTGTTGTATGCGTTGGCATGGATAAAAATCGATAGTTGGAGGAGGGTCAATCATGGGAAGTGATACGGTAGTCTATGAGCAATTAGGGGAGAGGATGGCGAATCTCAAAAAGACGAACCATTGACCGGTTTGGATCAGCTATCGCTGCCAGCCAGGCAAGGTTGGACTGCAGTCGCTGAGAGAATCTGGTTTAATCCTGACATGTGAGACCACGATGAGAGTGCGAGGTGGACTACGCACTGGAGATACAACCCGTCTGTGGGATGGATGCCCTTTTTCTGGAATTCAATACATACCCTGTAGAAGGATGCGTCAGTGCGCTCTGTGGAGCATGAGGACGATATACGGACTGCAAACAGCTCGGAGTTGAGATCCAATATGGATATGACCTTGTGTTCGGGCGATTTTGGGTCGGTGGAGGCGGAAGTTGGCGAGACAGGGAGATGGGTGACGGAAGACACGGCTGGCGATGATAAGGCTGTTTCAGAGGACTTTTGGGGAGCCAGGAGCTCAGAAGGGGCGTCTACAGGCGGGTCCACTGTGACGTCAAGGTCGTCGGGAGGCTCACTGAGCGGAGTTGAGAGCCGCGAGGCCTTTTCGACGCGTGTCTCCTCTTCCTCCTCCTCCTCCCGCTGGGCAACCTTCACCGGCTCTTCCTTTTCCTGTGCATTTGCAGCCAATGGAGGGGAACTCGGTGCTTCTGGCTGTGTCTGGGGCGAGTTTGTGTCTGGGGCAGGAGACAAAGACGAGCTCCTGTCGCGCGGCAGCTCAGCCGGGGAGGGCGGGTGTAGCTGGGACTGGTCCTTGGGGTCAAGCCGCTGGATGAAGTCGGAGTCGTTGGGTTGCCATGAGAGATGAGATTCTGGAAGGAGGCTGACGCTTTCTTGCAGGTTTCGATCGACTCGAATCATTTCCTGCTCAACGTGCTGCTGCTCCCCAACTCCCTCCCAAGGGCGGAGTCTCAATTCCACGGCCCACTCATATCCCTCCAGCCTTCCTCCTCACTTACTACCATATCTCTCCTGCTCCTCTCTTTCTCTAAGCTTTTATTCCGCTCTTGTAATTAGACGCCGCAACAACACCAACGTCCTAGCCATTTCGTGTAACCATGCCACCCCTCACTTTGTACTTGTTTGGCGCCCCATAATTCCCACCCGCCTGCAGTAATCTCACCAATCCCATCCTCAGTACGACCATAATGTGAGTATGCCTTTCTACAGTTAATGCCTCGTGTTGCTTGCCCTACTTCTCATTACTGTTCCGACGACCAAAAAACTCTGCCGAAAACCGGTCATTTAGGGCTGGATTCGCGCTGGGAGTTACAGATGACGTCCACTTTTCAACTTACTTCGCCTCTCATCCGAGATTTTACTGATGTGTTGTTAATCCAGAACGCGAAATGGGACGGGTCATTAGAGCACAAAGGCGCTCACACGCCATCGTACGTTGCCGCTAGATCTGCGACGCATTGAATTGACTGACTTTTTTCTCTCTCATCAGTTCAAATCACACACCCACCACAACAAGTCACCCGCCCAATTCCGCAAGCTAGACTTTGCAGAACGTAATGGATACATCCGTGGTATCGTGAAACAAATCATCCACGATCCCGGTCGGTCAGTTGCCAACAACCCACTGCTTCCGAGACTTGCTGATACCTTTACAGTGGTGCACCCCTCGCCCGCGTCATTTTCCGCGACCCCTACCGCTACAAGCTCCGCACAGAAACGTTCGTCGCCACCGAAGGCCTACACACCGGCGCCTTTGTCTACTGCGGCAAAAAGGCCCAACTCGCCGTCGGCAACGTCCTCCCCGTCAGCCAATGCCCAGAAGGTACCATCGTCTGCAACGTCGAGGAGAAAGTGGGCGATCGTGGCGCACTTGCTCGCACCTCCGGCAACTACGCTACCGTCATCGGCCACACTCCCGACGAAAACAAAACTCGTATCCGCCTCCCAAGCGGAGCGAAGAAGACCGTCCCTGGCACCTCCCGTGCGACAATCGGTATTGTCGCCGGCGGTGGACGCATTGACAAGCCTTTGCTCAAGGCTGGTCGGGCATTCCACAAATACAAGGCTAAGCGCTACAAGTGCGTATATGTTTCGAGTAACTGAATGCGTAATTGATCCATGTTTAGCTGGCCTCGTACTCGTGGTGTTGCTATGAACCCCGTCGATCATCCCCACGGTGGTGGTAATCACCAACACATCGGAAAGGCCTCGACAGTTGCCCGTTCAGCCGTTCCTGGTCAGAAAGTCGGTCTTATTGCTGCTCGTAGGGTACGTGTGGTCGATTTTTCCCTTGCGTGGCGATGGTCTA
This sequence comes from Amanita pallidorosea, assembly GCA_023014475.1. Classification (NCBI taxonomy): domain Eukaryota; kingdom Fungi; phylum Basidiomycota; class Agaricomycetes; order Agaricales; family Amanitaceae; genus Amanita; species Amanita pallidorosea. The sequence goes on from JAEBUS010000065.1 coordinate 27,572, forward strand.
ATCTACGCATGTTAGACTGGTCTGCTACGTGGTACCGTCAAGGTAAAGGATGTGTAAAATTACAACTATCCCTTGTTGTTTTACTTTACACTTGTTGCACTCTATTTTCAAAATCAATCAATGCATATATCTCGTATATTGTACCAAATGCAAACAACATACAATATACAGTGCAGTATATATATTCAATCAACAAGCATACAAACAGCTAGGGTTGAACCAAGCCTTCAAACATGATGAGAAATAGTACAGTCAATGAGGTTAAAGACAGTACATAACTGGGGTTGAACCCAGCTTCAGACATTTCTATGGACAAGTTAGGCATATGAGTGTGTGATAAATTGAGATCATGCAATTATGGACAGAAAATTTAACAGCAAAGAGAGCAGAATGAAAGAATATCATGATAAGATGACTGGTTTTTTTCTGTCTTTTTCCCCCCTTTTTCTTTCTTTTTTAAGCAAATTTGTGGCATTTCTGCCTTTTTCATTATGTTTGTTGTTTCCTAGTATTTTACATTATCACTCAAATGGGTGTGTGTGCAAATAGCAAAATACTATACCATCTATTGTATTTCATTATTCGTCACTCAGGACCAGAGACATCAGTGAATCACTCCTATCATCATCGTCATTGTCCACCTCTTCAAAATGCTGCCATGCAGCAGCATTGACTGTCTGAATAAGGTATGGCTGGTTTCTATTATGTTGTGGTTCCATAGTCCGCAATCGCCTTTTCAACCGTTCCCTCATAACAAGTGGTATACCCATCCAGAAGAAGCCATGATATTCCATACTACTGATGACGCCACCTTGATAGAGTGGACGTGCAATCGCATCATACTTGCTGTAGTACCATCTCCAATGGCTAAGCCTCCCACAATCCTTCTCCCGGGCTGCCATGACAAGCTGGACAAGACGACTATAGTCACCAAGTTTATTCTCTTCCCCAAAACAGTTCAGGAGCTCGTCTCTGGCTCTGGCCATAATCTCAACATCAGAAGGTGGTAAGTCATGCCATAATGTTCCAACTAAGTCGGAATTTCATATCAAATGCAGAACAGATTGGATGAGTGAATACACCTACTTTGTACACGTTCAACAGCACCGAACACTCCATTATCGCCATCAAACTGCCCGGCGAATCGCACAGCTGCTAGCCGTTCCAATAGACGGGGGTGATACAGAGGGATGAAATATGCCATGACTGGATGAACGAAGTGATATGATTTCTGTCGGTGTCGAATGACGATGGGAAAACGATAGGAAAACGAGGGGAAAAATCTAGTCTGGCTAGCTTTATAAATGACTTCTTTCTCTCACACTCATACCTTCCTTTTGAAGTTCGGCGCTGATCGAGATCAGTCACGAGGCCTTGAGGCAGTGCATTCAAAATGACGTACAAAGCTGTATATACATCTGTTCCTTTACTTCGACGCCTCTGCAATTTCCGTGCGCCAACGCTTCTGGATCTCAATGGTTTCTAGGAAAATCTTGTACTTTGCATCCATAATCTTCTTTTCTTTCAGTGTCGCAGCTGGCGCAACGAGTGTGCCTGCAGGTGTCATCTCCACCTGATAATTCAAGGCTATCAAACTTTTTATTCGACAATCCGACCGGAACGCCGCGCACCATGATGTTCCAAAGCATGTCGTTTTGCTCTGCAATGCTCAATTCCCTATTTTCATTCATGCGCCAGTCCGACACCTCTTTGGCGAATCGCCCAAGTATGGCAGCGCCAAGTACGACAGCGGCTCCGCTGTCCGCAGGAAGTACCACTGACATCCCGCAAACGTTTGCTAACAGTTGCATCAAGGCCTTGTTTTTGGCTTGACCACCGCTGATGTAGATCGCCGAGATATTGTGATGGTCTTGTTGTCCTGAAGGTAAGCTAGCAGACGGTTTGGTAGAGGTATTTGACTTTGAATTGAGCGTGTCGATGATGTGGCGTGTCTGGATAGAGATGGACTCAAGAGTGAGAGCATATTTGCGCGCCAAATCTCCGATAGAGGAATCCTAATCACCACGAAACATCAACCATTGAACGCTGAAGAATATGGTGCAGCGCTTACCAACTCAAGGCCAACTATGGAACCACGCATTCGTGGATCAGCGATTGGAGACCTATTACCTGCCACATTGCACCTGTTTGATTGATCATACGGTATGTACTTGTCATGGCACACACCATGAAAATCAGGATAAAATTGCACATCTTTGGTAAGCTCTACGTTGGTTTCTACACCCTGTTCAGCGCGAAGTCGCTCCAGGATATCTTCAAGCACTGTGAAAATATCTTTCGCTTAGCCAGTTATTCGTTGTGCTCAACCTACCAGCATGAACGGGCCTATCCTCTCGCTCAGACTGCTCAACAAGCCGAGGGTATGCTGGATGAGTTGTCAAGATGAACTCAAGTAGCTAGTTCAAAATCAGACATAGCTCACTTCAAGAATGTGTGATGTTGTACCTGGCCTGTCGAAGATTGACCACCTTCACTCATCCACCAACCGCGAAATATGGAGTCCTGCACATCGATCTAAAATGCTAGCTCGACGAGTATCTATCCACGTGCCTTATAAGGGCCCCAAATACCATTGACGAAAACACCCTTGGGACTCTGTTGGCATGTCAAAGTTGCAAATAGAAAAAAAAGCAATGATGATAGCTACCTGTACAATATGGCATGTACTCGTACCAGCTACGACGGCCAACCTGTACTGCGATTGACCAATAGCTGGTACTTTTCCATTGCTCTCAAATCTTCCAGCAACTGTTCCCAGCCATCCCGCATAGCTAGTGTCATTTACGTGACAGGTACCACTCGGGACTCATGAACAGTGCACACTCACGCGTCGATCAAAGCACTCCCAACCGGAGTCCCCTCAACTAGGCCAAGTTCCTTGGCCGCTCGTTTACATAGTCCACGTCCAACAGGCATCCCAGCAGTAAGGACTTTGCCATGACCAGCACCTATCGGCTGATAATTCCTTTCAACAAATGTTCCGAGCCCAATCCCTCGGAAAAAGTCTTCACGCCATCCTTGATCCGGGATGTAAGAAAACTTGCACGTCAAGGAACAGGAAGAGCGCGTGTCGTCTGATGTTGCTCGGAAAGTAAGGAAGTCCGGCAAATCGAAAAATTGGCATCGCGAAAATAAGACAGGGTCCATGCGTTTCTTGAGCCAAAGAATCTTGGGACAATCCATCTCAAGCTAGAGACAGACAAGGAATCAGATCGATAACAAGTTTGATAAGAGGCAACATTAGAGTTACTGACACTCATAGTTCCACCGACGTAGTCGAGTACATCCGAACCGATGCTGTTGATCAGATCCGCCTCTTGTTCAGCGCGATGATCCGCCCAGAGCACGATGTTGCGCTCTCCATGCTGTCCGAGCTGCTCCCCTTTTGTCACTGTAACTGGTTCGCCATTCAAGTCTGTTACTGCGAGCGAACAGGTCGCGTCGAACCCAATGCCCTTGACAAGAGACGGCAACACGTTAGCGCTTGATAAGCATGCCTTGATCGTGCTAGATAGAGCCTCCCAAATATCTGTGGTTGACTGTTCAAAGATACGGTGGTCATCCAGATCACGATAGGTGATGGTGTCTTTGGTTGAAGTTGCGGCAATGACCCCGTCCTGTCTCACAAGTGTGGCCCGTGCTGAACCCGTCCCAATGTCAACACCTATGTAGAAGTTTCCAGTCGCCATGGCGGTCTTTTAGGAGGACATGAAGCCGGATGCAAGTTGTGATCCGAAGTTTGGACTCAGTTGCTGTTTCTAAATTTCTGCTGTCAACGGTATCGCGTCCGACAACGTGAGTTACATAAAACAAATTTACAAGTGCACAGGTCATCGTCATCCTCCGAGCTGATACGACGAAGCGCGGTAACGGTAAGCAAGTCGTAATCTTACTCTGACTCAGAAACCAAAAAAACCCGTGCTGGTGAGAGATGCCGAAGGCCGCTAGGGCGACGCATCTGATGCATGATGCATGATGCATGACACCGCTCTCTCTCTTACTTACCTGCTTGCTGGTCCAGGCCACTGCCAATGGCATCACTGCTAGCACAACTCAACGCAAGGTCTCCATACCCCCTGCAGATTATAACATGTAACGTCCCGACCCGCCATGTATGAAACTAGTACACTAACGGCTCCTCACCAGGTTATGTCTTTTTGATTCACAGCCAAAAGACTGGCAGAAATCGGCTCATGCCGGATGTCAACGGGCTTGTGATGTAAGGGTCAAAGAACCGCGGCGCGGTCAGGGTTGGAAACGGAATTTAGAAAGCAAGCAATGGAAGAGATGTGTAATGCAGTGCTTGGAGAGGCTTCTAACAGCACTTTTAGCCCATAAGAGCTATGTTGAGCGGAAAGCTAACAATCAGGTGAGAATCGGACTTTCCACCTTCGCCGCCTGGTCTTCGCACTGATACATTCCAATTGCAGCCACAGTTTTTCCAGCTAGAAGTAGCCCATGTCCCCACTAGCGGTGTGTGTCTTCCTGGAGCTGAATATCGTGGACGTGGCAGGGAATTTGAAATGGTGAGTTGCTTGTCCCGTTCATCTTTCGCCATGTTGATAGTGATCATCATGGTGGTCGCTTTCAGGACGGCCCCGAATTCCGCCATTACAAACCTCCCAAAAGTTGAGTCATGTACTCTCAATCTAGACAAGTAATATGAGAAGTGCTTGTAAAAAGTACAGAGCAATATCAACTTTTCCAGCTGATTGATATATTTTCCCGCACAATGTCATTCATACATACAGACAATGAAGTGAGTGTAACATTTCGTGAGCATGATGTCCGAGAGTGCAACATTTGGGCCTGTCACATTCATGCAACCCCACCTGCCATGGTCTTAGCCGAAAAGTCGAGATCATAATCAATTTTAAATGTATATGGCTACATGAGGTAAGTCAATACGATGGTATCCAAGTGGTCACCAATGTGTGAAACTTACCTCCCAGCCTTTAACGGTCACAACAACTAGCGCTATACAAAAATCAAGCCGCGGGAAAAGGGTAAAGCAGGTAGTAACGTACAGCATTTTGCAATTCCAAGCGTGTCTGCCACGAATATCTGAAGACCATTTAGTGTAGGTGCGACCGGGTTGTTCTTTGAAGATTGTTAGTTTCAACCAAAATCATGTCATAGCTAAGCCCACATCTTCTTCTAGCTTCCAGCCCAGCTCATACGTCCGAACCCTTTGAACAGTTGACTGAGTGTATCCGGTAAGACTAAACGTTTTTGAGTATCGGGCAGTGAAATTGTATGCCGAGTTTCCGCCATTGTTGAACATGCTCATGGTTTGCGAGAAGTCAATAGTGTCTAGAATCCATGGAAAAAATGAACGGCATGTATAGATGCCAGTAGCTAAATTGTGCGTACATAAAGTGTTATCCCCCTCCTTCTGTCCTGATCCGGTGACAGGAAGTTGATGCAGGTACGACAACAAGCCAGATTGGTCGTGCAAATAGAAAGAGTGCATAGCGCTCCTGCTTGCAATAAAGCCATCGTACACAACGACGACAAAGACTTTGCCACCTTTTTCGGTGAACTGCGACTCCGACGGATTCACATTTGCCACGTAGACGTAGAATGTTGCATTTAAGGTGACGGAAGGATCATTTCCTGAAAGATTGGCTCTATACCTGAAAGGAACGCAATTAGCGGAACCGGCTTAGCTGTGGAAGGCAGAGACTCACGACTTGAAGAAGGAGGTTCCAACAGGTGGGTACAGTTGTACGTTCATCGATAATGACTTGGGGGAGGATATAGTTACGCATCCAATATATATACTCTATCCTCAGTGCGAGTGGACATCGGAGACGGACCGATAATCGCCTGTAGCCCAACTTGATCGGCGCCAGGCGGAGACGAAGGCCACCAAATACTACTGATGAGAGTGCGTACTCGATCTAAGTCCGAAATGGAAGAGTTAAACCCTGACTGAGGCAAAATACACAAATAATGGGAAAATGACAGCAGCATTGGCATCGGAGTTCCCAGAATAAATCATGAGAAGGAGGATTAAAATTTGGAAATGTGAAGTAGCTTTCTGTGTGTTGGTAACTATGCGAGAATGACGAGGAACCATGGCGTGGACAAGAATCATTGCATAGCATGAGAACCAGACAAAACAATGGACCCATAACATGTTTCTAAGTTACAGTCACTCCCAGACTACTTTGTAGACAATCTCTGCATTCGCGTAACCACAATATTCGTTTTTAGGGTTTTTCATAGTAAGCGAAATTTTGTCTTCCCCGGCATTGATAGATCCTTCGAACCTGATGGGAAAAAATCACCATAAACAAACGACTATGACTAGAAGTAGCAGGCCTGAGCGTGCGCAACGTACCAGTAATACAGGTTGCTGTCATTTCTGAAAAACTCAATGGTGATTTGACCACTACCCCGGACAAGCCTTGTGATTGCGCCTTTCCATATGTTGTTCTCCTTTTGAACGCCAGCAGCTGTTCTTGTCCACTGGAGAACAACAATGGCAGGATCTCCAACCCTAAGGGAACGGGGAAACAGGACAGTCCAAAGCTCATTGTTCGCATAGGACGCTGTTTCATGACTGAACTTTCCCGCAAAGAAGTATGGCATGGTGAACCTAGTTGCTAGGAGTCAATTGGACTGAGATGGAGAAGTGTCAGCGTCCTTACAATCGAGCCTTTGCGCAAACAGGTTATCGACAAAGATCAGTGTTACGCTGCAATTTAAATGTCCTAACGGTCTCATTCACGCACCGTGAGTCCGGCTCTCGATTTGGGCCAAGGAAGATATTCCTATTGGACGCCGATAATGCTACGCCTCGTGCTTCCGTGACTCCCGTATCATGACACCAAGAATGCTTCCCGAACTCGGTAGCGTTTGCCCGTATTCCCAAGGCCAAAAATCGGCGCATAGAAGTGATGGATTAATCGAACGTGCGCAGTTATATACGTGTGTGACTGCGGAAGAGCTACCAAGTTGACGTGATTACTTAGACACGGTGTTTCGAATATTATTTAAATGAGTTCGTCAGATATATGGATTGCAGAGGAGAGTTATATCGCACCAGAGATGTGCGTCACATTGGGGAGCATTCGTTGCAGCAGGGCTCCGTGTTTCGAGCGACGCATTTTTGGGAAGTCTTCCATTTAGTTTGTCATGTCAAGAGTTAACGACATTCACGTCGAGAACCATCACGCCACTTGTATCGGAGAAGCAAGTGTCACCATGTCATGGAACAGTCCGATTAGAAGTCAAGATACAAGACATGGCTGGTACTGTCGGACCTTGTTCTGTTCCCAATTCAAACAAGGTTTCGAACATGGCTAAGTTTGTTTAGCTTGCGTAACAGATCACATAAATTTCACGCGACTGCTATTTAGGTAGATGCATTCTGGTAAAGCCAAGGGTTTAAGATTCTCGGGGCGGCTTCCCTTGTCCGATTTGACGATTGGGTGATGATGGAGGCGACAATGGAAACCAAGGCGGAATCATGGAGCATCTTTGACGAGGCTCTTGCCCTGACCTACCATGGTTATAATCTTTTCATCTGTTTGGTATGGAGCTTGACTAGCGCCGACAAACGTGACATAGGGGCAAGTGGAGGGGAACGTGGGGATAAAAGCAGTACGTTTATTGGTAAAGTGTAAGGCAGACACTGCTCCCATCTCCTGAGGCAGAAATGAAACGCCACAAGAGCCGATTGTCCGAGGATATTGCAGAGGGTGCTGTGAGAAATTCACGTCAAGTAAACACGTACATGGCGCTATAGTAATAAAGCCGTTTATGTTGTCCGTTGCAGAGGAGATGAAGATAACGTTAACGAGACCAACAGTGTATTGGATGTCAAGGTTTGCCTCTGCCCCCGCAGTACCGGGGTTCTGGGAATTTTGATGAACTGGTCAGTGACAATAGCGTCGTCCAAGCCCAGTGGGCGGCGTTGACTAATGAATCAAGAAGATGGATCCACTCATCAATACTCCTGTAAGAACCCTGGCACAGATCTGGAAATTGGGGCGCCATACAGTGGTCGAGTATAACCTGGGTATTCCAGGTTCATGCCGTTGGTGAAAGATTGCACAGCGCGACGGGAATTGGGCTTAGGGTAAGCTCTACAGGTTGTGGAGTTAAGAGGGCGATTGGAAGGACTCGTTTCCAGTTTCTATATGACGGAAGGTAGAAAAGGCTGTTTGCCTTCGAGGCTTCCAGAGTGATTTGGAGTCGATTGGCTGATGAGCTGATACATTTGGACTAAACTCTATGATAGATGCATTGCGACAAGGATGCGCTCATTGCGTAGAGCTGTTTCACCAATCCTGAACCACGAAGACCGAGATCCAGATTAAAGATTGCTGACGATGATGAAGCCCTCTGGCGCTCCTCGTGCGTTGTGGATGATGATATTGGGTCAGAAGTTGGTTGGTTAGACATGGTCATGGTAGGAATGACGGGAGCGAGGGCGAGGAGTGCAAGGGTAAGAGTAGGAGCATCATACCCTGGCCAGAAATCCAACACCCTACAGTGTGAGCAGAAGCTTAGTCGATCATAAAAGCATCACCAAACATGCGAATTCGGGATGTCTGCCATCACATCATTACTTGTAATGCATTTTCGTCATAGTATATCTTTCGAACAATTATGCGATATTGACGTGATATGATGCACTGTGATGAATAAAGAAACGGAGAGAAAACCAATCGCCTGATACCGGTGAACGTACATATCCATATCTGCATAACCATCAAACATAGTACCGGATAAGTACTTGTTGTGTGTTGGATCGACCGCACCCTGTCCTTGACCCTAGAATCTCTGACATCGCCGCCAGCCGTGGCTTTCATCAAGCTTAATTTGTCCGATTACAGAAAATCCTGATGTGCTGGCTGCTGTCGGATTGAAAGATCATAGCAGTTACTAAAACGAATGTGTGTCTCCCGGCATTAAATAGTGCCTAATAATCAACAATGTATACCCACAGGTAAAAATGCCTCTAGGTAAAGTGTTTGCTCATACACATTGGAATTTTTATCTCCCGGAACCTACAATGAATCCTTTGATTTTTCAAAGGCGTTGGTCACGATGGAAGAGTGACGGGGCAGCGATTCGATATCTCCTGCGGGTATAGGAGTGCTGAAACGTCCAAGAGTATCAGCAAACCGTTCGGGCATTGTTGCATTTGTGCACATATCCGAATTCCACGCGCGTCCTTGTGCAACCCGTACTATGATCAGATGGCCCGCAATTTGCTTCACGTGCATCATTCAGCAAATTGTACGAAAATGATGGAAATACACAGACCTGGCACGTCGTACATATGGCCAGGAATATTTGATTTATGGGATTGTTAATAGCATAGGTGATAATAAATACCAGTGCGAAGACGGAATACAGTAGCGCTGATTCAATGATAATCGCAGTCAGAGAGAGGTATTGACTTGTGCACGCCGTCGGGAGTAAGTTCAAAATGGCTCGGCGGTGAAGGAGTAGGCGCAAAATGATGAGAGCAGTGACGAACACATTGATACTGAGTGATACCACATAATAGGCAGTACCAAAGGCAATTGGTCCTTTGCTAAACATGGACAGACCACGTTGACTAGACTGCGTGGTCCATACAGTTCCTAATGCTGATGAGTTGTCAGTGGATTGTCTAAACCACGGAATGAGTGATAATTCACCGAAGGACGAGAGAAAGCTCAGGACAGGGAAACACATCACGATCTGAGAAATGATGTTTTCTGACGAGCGCCAAATTACCCAGCAGCGCCAGAACTAGACGCATTTAGAATTCCAGAAGCGATGGTTAAGTTTCATGAACTAACCATGAGCAAATCGGAAAGGAATGTCGCGAAGAAAAGAGATACAATGAACACGACATCTTCTGCGAGGTTTTGAGTGGCAAAAAAATAGGCCATCGGCCCACCAGGATAATCGCGATTGTTGATGTACATGTCCTCAACGGTCCAGATGTACGAAACGACGAACGATGATTGAAGTAGGATGAGCACAGTTATGTACGCTAAGTGATAGAATATTATTTTTCCTCGGCTTTTGCGCTTCTTCCACAGGCATGAGGCGCAAATGATATATAACACAAGCTGCACACCTTGAAACCCATTCAATCCTACAACTCCGGAAACAACCACAACTTACCATAGCCAACGCTAGCCATGAAACACGATACAACTAACGTTTTCTCCATGAACAGATCATACTTGCCTTCATTTGGACCGTAGTTCAACATAGAGAGAATCGCTGGGCCAGATGCAGGATCCGTCGCGTACGTGTATTTATCAATGGCCCTGTGATCTCCGAAAATGGAGTTGTGAAATTTATCGGCTGTACTTCCGACTTCTGGTTATGTTATTAGCATGGTAATCCGGCCTATCCTTCTTGCGCCTTCTCTTGGCGGCATCGAGCTTAGCTTGCACACCCCGCCAGAGTTGACCATTTCAGAATTCAGGGCCCTCGCTTCGCCACTCTTGTTGCCATACATGTCTCAGTTGGTCCTACAGCAGAACGGGGAAGGCGGACCTTGCCACTGGAGCCGACGTCAAGCTAAATGCGGACACTGGCAAGTCGACATCGCATGCGTAAAGAGGCCGCTCTTCGCCAAGCAAGTCAAAACATCATTATATGATATCCGATGATTGAACTAGCACTGGCACCAGCCATGCCATGAGCAAACACCATAACTTCAAGTTGAGCGCTCATTTTCTAAGATTGCAAGCCAGTTGTCTCGCAGATATGGGTAGAAAATTTGCGCGAGGGTCGAGTCAAGAGTATCTTGGCCCCATCAATAAGTTACAGGTGACCATGTGGTAGTCGACTGGATGGAGGTAATTTTTCACTCGTTACATCTTGGATCGCCGGTGCGACATCCCATAAGCATCCAAGACAGAACTCGACCGCCGGTATACAGGCAGGGTAGCTAGGTCTTGTGAAAACGAGGTCTAAAGTCGCGGAAAGGGTAGAATATGACGGGGTGGAACAGGCACACCCCTTCTGATCTGTCACCATGCCAGAAAATACATTCGATTCTCGACATGACTATAATACATTTCTTCCAATTCAACATACATATCTAGACTACCGCGGAAATAGAAACGATCATGACAATCCCTTACTCTCTGGCATATAGTTATCTTGCGATTCAATATCTCCCTGATGGGTGGGAACTGGCGGATTGAAAAGTATCCTTGAAGCAGGCCCAGAACTGGATATTGTGCCCTTCGCTAACGTATCTGAAGTCCACGCGCGCCCCTGAGCAACTCGCAATATAATCAGATAACCTGCAATTTGCTGAAACAGGGTGAATCACGCAATGTACCTGTAATGAAATAGGGCGCACGTACTTGACATGAAGAGCCTACGCACATGAACACTTGATTTATCGGATTGTCAACAGCATAAGTGACGATGAAAATCAGAGCAAAGGTGGAATACAGGAGTGCAGACTCGATGACGATGGTAGCAACTGACAGATACTGTTTTGTGTACTCCGCTGGGAGTATGTTCAATATTGCTCGACGATGAAGAAGTAGGCGCAAGATAATGAGGGTAGTGACAAGAATATTGACACTGAATGATATCACGTAATAGGCAGTACCAAAGGCGACGGGCACTTTGCTAAACATGGAGAGCCCACGTTGGCTAGACTGCAATGTCCAGATTGTTCCCAATGCTGACCAGGTGTCAGTCGACTGTCCATGACATCGAAGGGATTCACGATTACCAAAGGATGAGACGAGCGCAAGAGTCGGGATAGATAATATGGCATACGAAGCAAACCTTCCTGCGGTGCTCCAGATGACCCAACAACGCCAGAGCTAGACAAACACATGAGTATTTCAGAGATTAAAATGGGCAAAGACTAACCACGAGCAGGTCGGAGAGAAATGTCAGAATAAAGAGCGACGTGATGAATGTAACGTCTTCCGGTAAGTCTTGCGTTGCATAGAAGTAGGCTAACGGTCCACCGGGGTAGTTGCGATTGGTGATGTACATGTCTTCAACCGTCCAATTGGATGAGGCAGCGAACAATGATTCGAGCAGGATGAGGATAGTTATATACGCTAGACGTGAAAAAGCGACTGTCCCCCGGCTTTTGCGTTGCTTCCATAAGTACGACGCACATGTCGAATATAAAACGAGTTGTACACCTATGTCAGTGGCTCAATTCCACGTGTTTTCTCCGCTAAGAGCAACGACGCACCATAGCCAACGCCTACTGCGAAATACGACGCAATAAACGTCCTCTCCATGAGCACATAGTACGCGCCCTCCTTAGGACCGTCGATTAACATGGCGGAACTAGGGGGTTTGATTCTAGATTTCCTTCGTATTTATCAGATATCCATGAGAAGACCTATGTTACCGCCAATTTCTGGGTTGCACCATTCCTATGACATATTCGAGGGACAACCGCTTTTGGACACGGCCCTAGTCCGACGCTCGGCTCTGTTCTGATTTCACTGGGGCTATGGGATTAGGACCCACGGCCAATGGAATGAGTTTCGCTGTTGGGCCATGGGTCCGTGTAATATATTAATGGTTAAACGCATTAGCAGGGCTGGCTTTCACTCCATCGGAGTCGTCGTTGCATCGGCACTCGTTTCTGCACGGGCAGTGCTTATCGAGGCCATCGGTTAACAGTTCAGGGATGGTAAGCATTGTGAAGCAGAACGCGTGCGAGTGCATACTTACCCGATATGGTTTTTCTCATCAGAGCCGAAAGATTCGGATACACTCACTTGGGTGTTCCCAGTAGAAGCACAAGATGGTGGACAATGATGCCTAAACACAAGACACGCTATCACTGTGCCCGATGTCAATAGTTAAAAGATTTTCATCCGTGACTTGTGATATTTGAAACTCCAAGGTTCGCGGCAATGCACAGCGGAATTGACTGATTTCTAAGTATGCTTTGTTATCCTGCATAGAAGATTAGATGCCTCAGACGAGTCCTGTCATTTCAGGTTATAAGGAGTGGAAATATGTAGTGGAAAATTGCTGAAACATGTTGGTTTGATATGGAACTCCAGTGCTCGCACCATAGTACCGACACGAACTCTTTTCATATGAAATTTATAGCTGGCGGAATTGCGAAATCTTCGCGGAACAGCTTCACAAAGTATAAGATAATCTACATTCTTTCAATTTCTTTTGCCTGTTTTTGCGTCCTGCACGCTTCTCTTTTTAAATTGTTGAGCAGCCATATAGCATTCTATTTGGGTTCCTCGTAGCGTTGAGGCAATATCTGACACTCAGTTCAAGCTTGAGATGCACAATGCACTCGTGTCGCTTCAGCCTGATAATAGAAAAAGGGCCCTTGTCAACAGCCGCGTCGGATGTTGGTGGGGGAAGACGACATGTAAGAGGCAAGATCAGGAACCAATAAGTATAATCAATATTACATAATCAAGTATTTAGCATCTGGATTAGGACTATTGTAGGTTCAACATATCTACTCGGAATATAAAAATAAAAATGATGACCCAAACACGAAACTGATGCGTACGTCGAAATAACTCGGACACCAGGGATGATCGATGATGCATGATGCATGATGATCCAACCAGATATATCAAAATTGAAGCAGATTTCCAATGGCATATAATACAGCTTGTTCCTAAAACTGAAATTTGACAAATACTCAATCTTACATAGGTATCACTAGTCATCGATGATCCTAAGATGTTGCTCTCCAATAGATACTAAAGTAATTTGGTTTGTCTTGTCTCTAGCATGTTGGAACGGCGATCGACCCTTTCAATATCTTCTAGCTGAGCGGGAGCGGGCGATTTTCCCATCGTTAAAGTATCCGGAGTCCATGCCCGTCCTTGCGAAACTCGCAATATAATCAAGTAGCCTGCGATTTGCTTTAGACAGCATCAATCACAGAATGTAAATGTAATGATATAAAGATGCACGCACTTGGCATGAAGAGGCTATGCACAGGAATACTGGATTCATCGGATTGTTAACGGCGTAAGTAATAATGAAAACCAAAGCAAAAATGGAGTATAGGAGTGCGGACTCGACGATAATTGTGACCACCGACAGATAGTGCTTTGTGTACTCCACAGGAAGTACATTCAAAACTGCTCGCCGATGAAAGAATAGGCGCACGATAATGAGAACAGTGACGAGAATGTTGACGCTGAGTGATACCACGTAATAGGCAGTTCCGAAGGCGATAGGCACTTTGCTGAACATGGTGAGCCCCTGTTGGCTAGACTGCAAAATCCATATGGTTCCCAACGCTGAGGAGGTGTCAGTTCACTATCGATAATATCAAATGCATGAGTAGATCACCTAATGATGAGAGGAGTGTGAGAATCGGGATGGACATTGTGGCGTATGAAACAAGTTTTCCTGCGGTGCTCCAGATAATCCAACAACGCCAGAGCTGGATATAATTGAAATTCGGACAATTGAAATGAGTACGGACAGACCATGAACAAGTCTGAGAGGAAAGTCAGAATGAAAAGCGATGTGATGAACGCGACATCCTCTGGGAGGTCTTGTGTGTCATCAAAGTAGGCCATGGGTCCACCAGGATAATTGAGATGGACGATGAACATGTCTTCAGTCGTCCAAATGGTCGCGGCCGCGAACAACGACTCGAGCAGGATGAGGATAGTTATATACGTTAAACGGAGGGACACGACTCTCCCCAGGTTTTCGCGTTGCTTCCACAAATACGATGCACAGATGGCATATAACATAAGTTGGATGCCTACCATAATCCTGTTTCACGATTACACCTCATCAGCAGCGAGCACGCACCATAACCCGTACCTGTCAAAAAATACGATAAGAGAAACGACTCCTCCATGACCACATTATATGCACTGTCGCGAGGGCGGTACCTGGACATGGCAGATTCTGCTTCACGCACAGCTGGCTGTAATATATATATCTATCATCGATATCCAGCTGTAATATATCTATCATCGATATCCATGGGAACACAATAAGAGTTAACTGCTGCGCCAATTCACAAGGAACCCGCTTTTGAATGGGACCCGTTGGTTGATTAGTAAACTGGGTCCAAGAGACGGTCAAAGTTCCTGAGGATTCAAGCCCCTGACTCAGGGGCGGCCATGAGAGCAGAAGTCCATTTAGACGTGAGCGCATTGCTATAATCGTATCCCAGTTCACCAGTCTCATACACATTTGTCTGTCCTAGACAGAAGCACGAGCCACAATACGAGTGATCGGTGAACCGTCGATGTAGTAGCCGTAGTAGTAGTAGTAGCAGCAGCAGCAGTATTTTCATCGTCGTCCCTTATCGGTTGGTTAGATACCTAACATCTGCCGTGTTCATCGATTTCAGGCACGACGAAGTTCCAGGCTCGTTGCTTTCGTCGAGGCAGTTGCAAAAGCCGTCATCATCAGAGCAGATTCGAGAGGAGACCTAGGTGGGTTCGCGCGGAAGTGGCGAGAGCAGAAACCAGCTGAGTATCTATAACTCAAGAGATAGTCATAGGGTGGCTGAGATGAAACATCAATGAGCAAACATGTAACGCCCCGAGTTGCTGCAACGCGATTGCGAACAACGCTGGCGCAGGACACCAGACCCATATAGGCGGCGACGGCATGCGTGTGGTCGAGTCTCGCGGGAGGCAAGCGCCCCAGGTCACGAATCGTTTCCTGAATGTTAGAGACACCAGGAGCAGCATCGCTATAGACGGACATTGGTGGCCATGAGGAGTGGAATACAGGACTTTAGGAACTAACCTGGACAGGTGTGCGCTCATTCTTGGATGTATGTCATACCCCCAGAAGGAAATGATCTGCACTCGGAGAGTGTGGCGATGGTAAAAGGCTGAGGCGACAGCCGTAGATTTGAAACCGATAAGATAAGAGATAACATGTCAGACGCTCATCTTCATCGGAATTGACGGATGTGGATCGTAGCCCTCCACCACCACATCTTCCGCCCTAAAATCGTCTATGCTCTCGATGCCCTCTTCGCGCGCCCACCTCAAGCGCGGAAATGACCTTGGCTCCCTCTTCAGCTGTTCCTCCAGCGCACCAACATGGTCACGATATACATGCGCGTCACCGAGCTGGATCACGAGCTCGCACGCCTCCGTGTCCGTTACGCGTGCGATCATGTGGGTGAGAAGGGCGTACGAGGCGATATTGAACGGAATGCCTAGCCCGAGGTCGGCCGATCGCTGGAACATCAGGCAGGATAACTTGGGTTTGATGGTGGATGCGGCACCCGCGGGGGGAAGGTGCACGTAGAATTGACATATCATGTGGCACGGAGGAAGCGCCATGAGGGGTATATCTGGCCCATCCGACCAACGTCAATTTACTCCTCGCACTCGCGTTCTCGAGAAAGAAACGGCCAACCACACCTTTTGGATTCCAAGCACTCAACACGATCCGCCTGTCCGTGGGGTTATTTTTGATCTTCTCTACCACCTCCTTCAACTGATCAACACCCTTCCCCGCATAATCCACATCACAGCCGACATATTCTGCTCCAAAATGTCTCCACTGGAATCCATACACGGGCCCCAAATCACCTTCCCTCCGTCCGTCCTTCAATAGACCACGTTTCTCTAAAAATTCCTTGGACCCATTTCCGTCCCAGTATCTCCCCCCGCGCTGCGATAGTACCTTTGAATCAGTGCATCCGCTGATAAACCAGACGAGCTCTTCAACGATCCCACGGATGAATGTTTTTTTGGTCGTCAGCAAAGGCAGCGTCATGTTGGAGAGGGAGAACCGCAGAGAGGGCGGGGCGAAGAGTGATAGGGTACCCGTGCCGGTGCGATCTGAGCGATGAGAGCCTGTTGCGAGGACTTGGCGGATGAGAGACAGGTATTGGTGCTCTTCGTGTTGCTCCATGGTATCAGTGGTATCAGACGCGGTGTCACATTCGCGTCACACGGAAAAGCAACGCCGCCTATTGAAAACAGCGGTTCGAAACCGGTTGCACGTCTGGCAACAAAGCGGGGCCTTTTTGGTGTGCCAAGACACAACCACCAGGCTACGTGTCATCTCGTTCTATCAACGACATGTGGGTGTGGAACAAGGGCGGTTTTATCACCGCCATCATGTAACAGCCAAGACCAGGAACTTACAGCAGTTCCATGACTACTCTTTCAATATCGAAAATGTGATCAGATCGAGGATCAGGCCTCAGGATCCAATGTTAGTTTAGAGCGATGTAAGCTTCACTCTCGAGCTTGAATGTAAGAGTGTTAATTGAACTGCGGCCTGGTCGGAAGCAGTGACTGATTTGGTTACTCAGCTAGTTGCTGCCAAGGTCGCCTCGCCATGACAGCAACGTGTAAAAGGCGTTGAAGCTGACACGAACGGCAAAACCGGTATACAGTCTATACTACGCTATTGAAGGTATATAGCGTAGGCTACTGTATATTTACTCGTCTAGCTCATTCGAAAAATCGTAGGTTTTCTCAAAACGGTCGAACCCAGTTTAAATCCAGACACTGTTGCACAAATGCTAGAGAACGTTGACCTTGTGCTACAAACTCTATCTGTTGGTTTTATATGGGCCATGCATGATCATATCTGTCCTGTATTTTCCGATCCGGCTACATTCGACTACAGGAAACAGAGGACAATTATATACAACACTCCATCAGCACTGATGTTCCCCGCATTCAATGGCAAGTGGTGCTAACAGCCCCGCAAGTTGTTCCCAGGTTATCACAGGTGTAGATATGGCCAGCCTTGCAATTGAAGTCGACATTTGGGTTGCCGCAGAATGTATACCCTACTGCCTGCCCGGACGGGCACCTACAGATGGTCTCTGTACAAAACTACGACCGAATTAGAAGCCCGAATTACAAGCATGGAGTTATTATTTCTTACAGTTTCATGGCGAGTGGCAATGTGAGCAGCAGTGGTGGCACCGACGAGGGTGAGGACAATGATGCTACCGAATGCAGTGAACTGCACAACGAGTGAGTTAACAATGGTCATAAGGCTTATGGCAAGAGCTGTACCTTCATTTTTTTTTGCGGCGAGTAAGAAGTCAAGTTCGAAGTCGAGGAAAGATGCTTGTCTGAGGAACAGGCAAAGGCAGACCTCTTTATACCTTCTCCACAACGTTATACACTCCGGGGATGTCGATGACGACTCCTGGCCGTTTCGTTTGAGAAACGACCGCATACTGCGCACGCAGTCTCAAGGAGGTACTAATAAGTCCATGCCGCGTTAGCTCATATAGTTGCACCAAAAGGACGGTGTACTGTCGTCATGAAGCTAAAGAATATAGCAATTCCCTGTATGAGTACAGAGTTGCCCGAACAACGTACGTATGCGTGCAGCTTAGTATTAAAGGGTCCATTTATAGTGACCTCTAGTAGATCAATATTCCGGACGCGCCGGGCTAGCCGCATCAACGCGCTTGTTGGATAAAGCCGGACGAGTTATTCCGCCACTGTTGGATATTCAGTAATCCCCTTGCAAGAAAAAACGCATTCGTACTCACTCGTCACGGTCACGGCTGCGGTTGTGGACGGTGTTTATCACACATGGTCGTACGTGAGTTTTCCTCGGCACGCATGAAATAACTGATAGATGATTCAGATGCATGACTTGGATTTGTCCAGCGTCGGAACGACGAACCAACTGTATTTAGATGCTGAAGAAAGAGAGGATGCTTTGGGTAGTCTCAGAATTCCCTGCGACCGTTGAAAAGGAACTCGAGATGGTATAGACACGCAAAAGAATGGCCGCTGGGTCGATTGAAAAGGATGTAACTGGAGAGAAGCAATCCCATGCGCAAAAGTAGAGGATTGATGCTTTGGGAAAAGCAGGCATCAGAGTCGCGGTTTATGACCTTTAGGCGATATTTATCGCTCCTCTTCAGCCCAGAAATGTCCTTATCACTTCTTCCGTTTCTATTCTCGCCCTTTTTGGTATTCTGACCCGCCGTGGCTCTTTGCCACCGCCCTCGTCTTCATCATCTTGAACATCATTACCGCCCATATAGAACGCTTTCCAGGAGGTCTTGTGCAATCGCGACCAGTGATATATCTTAACCGTGCATACATCAAGCCAATGCAATACGCGTGCCTAATAAAAGAAAGAGAAGACCGAGTCTACTCCGCTGGTCCACCTCCTGCCGTTGCTCGTGCTATTGGAAATAGCTTAAATCACTATGATTACAACAGAACTCGACCCTCTTTCTTCAAATGTCGGATGGCTGGGAATACTTTGGCTAATGAATTTGAAGGTAGGGACTGCCTTCACGATACAGTCGTACAAGGCCTTGTCAAGGTTCACAACGTGCTGTGCCTTGTCCTTCAAGACCTTTCCCTTTGACCACTTTTTCTTCTTTGCGGCTTTACCGCTAGAAGGCGCTGCTGCTTTGGCTTGTATTAGAGAAATGAATGATATCAGCGATCCATGTTTTTCATTAAACGAGAGCGCTCTTGCTGGCTCAGACTCTCATTGATTTGATTAGTCAGCTAGTTGACAAGGTCGCTTTCGATTGGCTGGCACTGCTTGCCTACCCTCCAGCGTACATTCCAAACAGCGCTACCCGCCATGATGTAAGGCGTTGAAGTTCAAAGAAAACAGTTAAAGCTTGACACGAACGCCAAAACCGGACCATATATGCAATCTGACAATTGGAGATTACTAATACTAATACCAGTATATTTACTCATTCAAAAAATCGTAGATTTCCTCAAAACGGTCGAACCCAGTTTAAATCCAGACACTGTTCCCCTCAATTTGAAACAAATGCTAGAGAATGTTGATCTTGTGCTACAAGCTCTATCTGTTGGTTTTATATCGTAAGCCTTGTTCAGAACTCAAAATGGGCCATGCATGATCGTGATCCGGCTACATTCGACTACAGGAAACAAAGGACAGTTCTATACAACACTCCATCAGCACTGATACTCCCCGCATTCAATGGCAAATGGTGCTAACAGCCCCGCAAGTCGTTCCTTGGTTATTACAGGTGTAGATATGGCCAGTCCAGCAATTGGGGTCGGCATTTGGGTTGCCGCAGAATGTATACCCTCCTGCATGCCCGGACGGGCATTTACAGTTGGACGGTGTGCAAAACTACGACCGAATTAGAAGCCCAAATTACAAGCATGGAGTTATTATTTCTTACAGTTTGGCGAGTAGCAATGTGAGCAGCAGTGGTGGCACCGACGAGGGTGAGGACAATGATGCTACCGAATGCAGTGAACTGCACAACGAGTGAGTTAACAATGGCCATAAGGCTTATGGCAAGAGCTGTACCTTCATTTCTTTTTGCAGCGAGTACGAAATCAAGTTCGAAGTTGAGGAAAGATGCTTGTCTGAGGAACAGGCAAAGCTAAGACCTCTTTGTACCTTTTCCACAACGTTATACACTCCGAGGATGTCGATGATGACTCCTGGCCGTTTCGTTTGAGAAACGACGGCATGCTGCGCACGCAGTCTCAAGGAGGTGCTTTTTCTTCTTCCTTGTTTAGGCCTTTAGGCCCCGTCGTACCATTAAGTACATGGTAGGGCGTCGTGCGTTTCGCGTATGTACTACTCTTTCCGCTCCGTTGTTTAATAAATTTCCTTCCTTCACTGAGTGCTCGGGCCCCTATGCGGGGCTGAGCTTTGTTGAGCTGTGAGTTTGTTGGTAGGCTCGCGACCGTTCCTCTTGTTGCTCCCTGTTCCTCTTCTCTGGTTCCTGCGCCTCGGTTTTCTCCTCTTTCGCCTTCCTCGATCCATTGCCTGATATCCGTTTGCCTTGTTTGGCTATCTCCATTCGCTGCCTCCCTTTCCCTTTGCTCGCCTCTGCGACCGTTCTGTTGTCTGAGTTCCTCTACCCCTCTCGTGTTCCTCTCTCCCATTTCCGTTCCTCCCGCTCTCATTTCCCGGTTTCGGAGCTGTTTGAGTCTCCCTGTATCCTTAACATATCGTGTGGCTGTTTGATGTTCTTATCAATTGCGAAGAGTGTTGCTAGGCTGGTTAGGTTTCATTTCAACTTGTTTCATAGTATGTGTCTCTGTGGTTCATAGACCTGTAGGCCTGGTAGGAAGTGGTCAGTAGTTTCGTTATAAGTCTATAAGTCCATAATCAAGTAAGTCCATGCCGCGTTAACGCAGCCCATATTTGCACATGTGCTTCGTCATGAAGCTAAAGAATATAGCAATTCCCTGTATGAGTACAGATTTGCTTGAACAACGTACGTATGCTTGCAGCTTGGTATTGAAGGGTCCATTTATAGTAACTCTGTAGATCAATATTCCCGACGCGCCGGGCCAGCCGCATCAAGTTGGTGACGCGGTCTTGGACACTGCAGAAGGTTCAACCAAAAACATTCGAATCTCAAAAAACGACGCGCACCTTTTCTGTCCCAAACATTGTCCCAACCCATAACTATGGCATACCTACCATCAAGTCGAACGTGAATGTGACTATGTGAGATCACAGTTGCTTTAATTTCTAAACAAGTGCAAACAAACGCCGTAACAATGAACAGGTACGTGAAGAGACACGGTACAAGCCAAAGAAGGAGGATATGCTGTCCATACCAGGACACATTCGTCAACGATGAATGCGTTATAAACTTGCCATACAGCGCCAATGGCTGTCACTGTTGTTATAAAATCTCCCAGCGACACCTGCCATCGTGTCAGGTTGGATCAGACTTCAATACGTATCGGTCATCGGTTGCAACCATCATCGACACAGGCCTGACACGGTTTCTTTGCTGATAGTCTTCAATGCAGACCGCCAAGTTCTGTTAGGCCAAAGGCTTCTTCCAACGACGCGTTGATAGATAGTGACACGAGGAAACCCCAAAAGGACCCCCAGCGGAGTCTATGTGACTCTGCCTATCCTCTTGATGCTCCCCACAACGTTCATCTTGGAATTCGGCGAATGTCCATCGCTGTAAAACAGATGGGATCGAGAGAATTATTTTTGATGGAAGGCACTGCATGTCAAGTTGGGCATCGGTGTCACTCACGGTCACTTATTTGAAAGATATCGGCTCGAACGAGAGGCAAACTCGAATCGCCAACACAACACTTTGTGTCAGCGGGCAGCTTGCTTGGGTGGATAACTCAGATATTCGAAGAAGGGTTATCAGCGTCCATGACTCCATGGGCAGTCGAGCGTCAAGAGCAGAGATAGGGGCCATCACCAAATTAACGGTGAACTCATTCGTCACGGTCACCGTCTCGGAGCCATCAACCAACCAGTGAGTACTTTCCTCTGCACGCATTAAATAACTGATAGATGATTCAGATGCATGACTTGGATTTGTTCAGCGTCGGAACGACGAACCAATTGTATTCAGATGCTGCAGATACTCTCCCAGAAAGAGGATGCCTTGGGTAATCTCAGATTCTTGTGCATCAATTCGTTCTGCGACCGTGTTGGTACTCGAGATGGTGATGGAGAGAAGCAATCCCATGCGTAAAAGCAGGCATCAGAGTCGCGGTTTATGACCTTTAGGCGATATTTATCGCTCCCTTTCAGTCCAGAAATGTCCTTATCACTTCTGCCCTTTCTATTCTCGCCCTTTCTGGTATTCTGATCCGCCGTGGCTCTTTGCCACCGGATAGCCTCGCCCTCGTCTTCATCATCTTGTTCCAGGAGGTCTTGTGCAATCGCGACCAGTCGTACATACATCAAGCCAAAGCATACATTTTGTTGCGAGTCATAATGCAATACACGTGCCTAATAAAAGAAAGAGTCTACTCCGCTGGTCCACCTCCTGCCGTTGCTCGTGCTATTGGAAATAGCCTAAAACCACTATGATCGCAGCAGAACATGTTACTCACTGTAGATCAGCTGTCTTGAGTGGTGCACGATACGTCTAATCTGACCCTCTTTCTCCAAATGTCGGATGGCAATCCGTGCAAGGCTACCATTTATTTTGAGACGCTCGATGAGGATACTTTGGCTGATGAATTTGAAGGTAGGGACTTCCTTCACGATACGGTCGTACAAGGCCTTGTCGAGGTTCACAACATGCTGTGCCTTGTCCTTGACCTTTCCCTTTGACCACTTCTTCTTCTTTGCGGCTTTACCACCCGAAGGCGCGGCTGCTTTGGCTTTGGCCTAGCAACATGAATAATATCAGCGATCCGTGTTTTTCGACATCCGAGAACAACGAAGCACATCCATCGCTAAAATGGACATTCCTAGCACAACTCTTTGTGTAATGTCGTCCAGAAGGTTGTACTTCATGACATTGCATTAACAAAGGTACATTTGACTTACCATTAGGTGTTATGACCGTCGTTGATGAGCTTGTTCTTGGTGTTTGCGTGCCTTGTTTGTACTCATCTTAGGTAATCACCAATGCGCCAAAGCGTGACACGTTGGCCGTTGCGAATTGCAGATGCTTGCTTGGCTGCTGCTTTTGCCCCTTCCTCTACCAGTCCTTGCTCGTTTGGACCAGACTTACGGTGTCCATCCGGATAATCTTTCGAAATATGTTTCGCTAAAGTCCAACACCTGGAGATTTTTAGACGGCTCGAAGGAAATTAGTTGGGCGGCTGTGAACGACGACTTTTGCGATTGTCCAGACGGAAGTGACGAGCCTGGAACATCTGCCTGTCCCAATGGCGTATTTTATTGCCTGAATCTTGGACACACAGGGGCGTCCATTCCTAGCTCACGTGTGAACGATGGGTTATGTGGTGCGTCCGATTCATCGAATTTACTTTAAATTCATAATGCCACATAGAACGTCAATGCTGCGACGGTTCAGACGAGAAGCCTGGTGTTTGCCCCAACACTTGCAAGGAGGTTGGGGAAATTTACAGAAAGCAGAGAGAGGCGGAACTGAAAACCCAGAAGACGGTAGGTTGTTCCATACTCTTGCGAAACTTCAGCATTCATAACTACTGTGAAGGGTGCCAAAATACGTGCCAGCTATATTGCGTTCGCACAAAAAGAGAAGAGTCGTTTGGAAGACGAAATCCGCACATTGGGAGGTGAAATAGAAGAAAAGGATAAGGAAGTTGCTCGATTAAGAGGTGAGCGCGATTGTCGAACATATGTTGTATGGCTAAGTTTTCTTCCATTAGACATTGCAGATAGAGTTGAGAGCTTGTCAGCTGCAGCTCTTGAACATAAAAAGGAATCCCGTACGTGCTGTTGTTTCCCACTCACTTTTACTCGAGATTCACGTCACGTAGCCTTATACCAAACCTTAATGAATCAAGCCAATGCTCTCAAATCACTTCAGCGCGAATACAAGGCACTTATGGAGCGCGGACAATCTCTCGGCGACATCTTGGATAACTTACGAACCGGGTATAATCCCAACTACCAAGATATGGCAGTCCTTGAGGCTGTTCGTGGATGGGAAGAAATAGCTAACCTACCTCACATTAATGAAGCAGGCAATGCGCATGAACATGTCACGGATGAGGAGGCAGGTATCGTCCCCGAAGAGAAGGAACACAAGGAAGGTGAATGGACCAAGGAAGACCTCGATACGAAATTGAATCCTTTGCTCGAGACGGACTACGAATCGCTCTTGCTCGCTCATGAGGACCATATAGACTCATCGGTCGAAACCTCATCCTGTTCGTTCTATTTTGCTTCATTAATGTCAACGGCCAAACAGTGTTCATTATATTCCAGACTCTTTCTTGGGTCAATACGAGGAGCTCAAGGATTCCTTTGTCTCATGGTTGGAGAAACTCGGAATCATCCGTCCAAGTTCCAGTTCGGCGTGTAATAGATACAATTTCGTGGTCGAGTTGTTTTGCTAATCCACATCTATCAGCCGCAGAATCTAGTCGTGCCCACCAAAAGTTGACCGATGCTGAGAACGGGCTAAGGTCGCTCGAGAATAGCAAACGCTCAGCCGAAGATCAGCTATCGAAGCTTTTCGATCCGCAACACTTTGGCGCCAGAGGTGAATGGAAGAAACTTGACGGAACCTGCATAGAGACGGTCACTGGAGAGTACGTGATCCTTTTCGACCACGTGAGTCGGAGATATCGACATTGATTCCAAAGCTATACCTACGAAGTATGCTTATTTGGCGAAGCGAGACAGAAACCAGTGAATGGGGGATCTACCTTTAGTCTTGGGTAAGTTTGCTGACCTCATTGAGCAATCTCGGATGTTAACGTCAAAACAGGAGGTTCACGTCGTGGAACCCGTCGGCCAGTCCAGGGGAATCTACGTATTACCATAAGCAAGTTTACAAGCATGGCGCCCGTTGCTGGAATGGACCCGAGAGGAGCGTCGTTGTATGTCCCTGTTTCTCCCCCACCCAAGTCGGATGACCTAACCAGGTATCCAGTTGCTCCTCACTTGTGGCGTCGAGAACACCCTTACCTCAGTAGTCGAGCTCGAAAAGTGCGAGTATCAATTTACAGGGACAACGCCTGCGCTTTGCTTGTCCCCAGGGAAAGAGAAAAAGAGTTCTGAAGGCGAAGTGAGGAGGGAAGAATTGTAGCCGTCAGAGAACGTTGTGTCCTAGTAGTGAGTAGAATCAAAAACACCATATATTTTCGCGCCTTGGGGAAGAAACCCCCGTTTTTGGATTTGCCCCTGTGATGTTTCTGGTTATTGCTAATATTTGTAGAGGGGTTGTCTCAAATCGTTCAAACATCACCGTCTCAGACAGTAAACATGAAAGATGAAGACTAAGATGGCCCTAAGTTAGACTTGACAACTAACCACCATGAAGGTCGACGTGGACCAGCCTATGCAAGTGCCAGAGCCGCATGGGGTGCTCCCCCTGACGGTCTTTGACCGCCTGTACGACCGAACCACGTTCGTTATCGGATGGGTGGTTGAAGGCCAGATCGATTCTGCAGCGCTAGAAGGGGCGCTGACAAGGGTAACTCGTAAATGGCGGGTCCTCGCTGGGCGGATCGAGTCTATGAAGAGCAAGGTAAGCACTCATGCCACGAACTTGATCGTGCTGATTTATTCTTTCTCTTTCTCTCGTCGCGGACACAATCAGGAGACGCAATGGTGCTTGCGAATCCCCATCGCCGACATGGCGCAGACGTTCCCCACCTTCACACTTACCAGCGCCACCTCTGAGACCCCACTATCCAAATACGTCCCCAAGCTCGACGAAACAGCTGAATCCACCCCGTTCATGCTGAGCCCTTCCGACGCAACGCTTAACCACCTGTTCATACACGCCTCTACGCCCCTCTCGTACGCCGCGTTCGAGAGCCGGGTGCACCCCCTGACCTGCTGGCACCTCACCCACTTTCCTTCAAGCCTGTCGGAGCGCGGGCGGGCGTACACGTGTGTCGGGTTCGCGCGGTGCGGCATCTTTGACGACGAGGGCGCCGGCCTCGTCTTGCACGCGCTCGCGGCGGAAATGCGGAGTGCGCCGTGGGCCGTTCCACCCGTCCCGGACTGGGGCGTGAACGACAACCTGCTGCAGCGCGCGCTGGCGAGAGATGCGAGGCGGTATTATCTCCCGCTTCCTGGCGACAAGGAGTACGCGGGCTTCTCGACCCTGGGCTTCTTCCAGTCGTGTAAGATGATCTTTTGGCATATGTGGCAGAGGGGGACCAAGGGCGCCGAACCCAAGATGCAGCGCGTGCACCGTGGCCGGGTGCAGGAGATTTTGGAAGACACGCGTCGCGAGCTCCAGGAAAAGGGATGCGCGAATATCCCGTTGCGGGACTCGGACATTCTCTTTTCGTGGATAATCAAGGTATGGTTACTTTCGCGTCACGCCCCCAACTGGCGCCTTATTCGTCCATCTAGACGCTATGCGGCAACAGGGACGAGATCTTGTTCCGGGGTACCAAGGACAGGAAAATCCACTTCAACATCTTTGCCTCCTTTCGCCACCTGTTTGGCGCCGCGGGCTCCAGCGAGTTTCTTGAAAACTATCCGTTCAACGCGTCGGCGCCGCTGCCGTGCCCCCCAATCACGTACGAAGAGGCTTGCGCGTTTTCGTTGCCAGACATCGCGCGCCTGCTCGCCGTCTGGCGGTTGACATTTTCGCGCAGGCATGTCCAGTCCGCATACGAGACGCTCCAGCGGTCGGCGCGCGCATATCCGTTTGATCCCACCTCGGACGAGACTCTTACAATGGCTGATTTGGCCGAGTGTAGGTTTGCAGAGATGGACTGGTCCGGGATCGGGGGACGTTTCACGCTTGGGATGACACACTTTCATCTCACGCCGGATGATTTCATGTGGACCAATACGATTTGTATCCTGGGTAGGCTCCACGATGGGAGTGTCCTGTTGGATACCGTTTTGGGCGGGCAGAGGCTAAGCAGGTTAGAAAGCAAGATTGGGGATCCTCAGCCCGAGAAGGTATTGGAGAATGGTGCAAAATCTCAACAAGGAGCAAATGATGGAGTACCTGAACCCGAGGCGGGAGTTTCGTCGCGTTAGATACGATTTGGACAGCTTCAGCGGACATAATGTTATTAATGACTTGTGGTATCGGAAGGGCATGTACATGTGCATGTGCATAGTGGATAGTTCAATTAGGTGGGGAATAAGATAAATGGTATGTACCGAGTCCCAAGAGGAGTCCCAAGTAATATGACTAGCATGTGATAACCAATTAAAGGAGAGGCAGGTGTGTCCATGCACAGACTCAGAAAAAAAGATGAAAAGAAGAAGCAAGGTCGAGATCGTTGAGCCGCATGTTAGGCTTCCAGGGCACGCGGTGCAGGCTCCACATTGGTTCGGCTGAAGACGGTTGATCTTGAGTGAACTAGTACAAGCCGTTTCAAAGCTCTAGGCACTGAGTGGGTTTGATCAGTCATGTTTTGTTCCGGACCAGATTGAGCTCTGCCAGCGGTCGCCGCACCCCACATACGAGACAGGAAGTTGCCAGTAGTAGACGAAGTCATGTTGACGCTGACGCTGCGAGGAATTGAAGGCATTGTTGAACTTGATGCCATTCCGTCTCTTGGGGGAGTCTCAGGGGTATTGGAGATAGACACGGCACGCTTAGATTCACGGTGGAAGAGTCGTTGATGTCGAGCGCCACCTTTCAAAGGTAACAAAAACGAGGATGAGTTTGCAGAGGGAATGGAGGGCGATGCAATGACAGTATTGATGGAAGATGTGTCAGACGCTTTTCGTGACCTCTGCTGGCGCTGTGCGAACTGAACGTTCTTATATGCGCAAGTAGCTGGAACGGGACGAAGCTTGAACGGCCGTTTTTTGCCAACAGCCTTGGATAGAGGTAAAGCGTGTTGAGAAGACATCGTAAAGGTGGTGTCAGCATCGGCATCTTCGTCCATTGGTTCCGTTTGGGGATATGCGTTCTCGTCTTCTGAACAATCCGAGCCTGAATCGTTGCTGGTCCAACCAGACGATGAAGAGGAAGAACCGGTATCTTCCAGAAGTGAAGCCATGTCCGACGAAGAGGATGATGACGATGTTGATGCGTTGCTCAAAGTACTGTGCATTGCTACAGTGGAACTACGATGGTTTTCCAAGCGGGTGGTTGAAAACCTTTTGACGATGCCACGGACAGTCAAGGACATTGAACTAGAAGACCTCGAGGCCGCTTGTGACTGAGGAGCAGCAGTTGCGGGTGGAGTGTTAGGTAAAGGCGGGACCTGGGCTTTTGTATGCTGTGCCTGGGCTCTTGCACGACTCGCCTGGGCTACCTTGCTGACAGCTGAAGCCCGAGTGTTCGCGTCTTGCTCTTGGCGAGAACTGGAAGGCATGAAGGGCGCGAAGAATGCACAGGCCTCAGCTTCACTGAACCGAAGATCATAGTCCAATAGATACAAGAGCTGCTTTTCCATAAGATTGATTTCAGCCACATCAAAGAGCATCGCATAATGAGCCCAGTGCTTATTTTTTGGGGAAGCATCGTGCAAATACTTGGCAGCGACAATCAAGGTCGCCAGAAACACACGATGCAGCGTACACGGCAGACCTAGCCGCTGGTCAGCAAACACACACGGCGTGTCGTGTTACATACCTTGGGCCATTGGCGGTATCTTGGATCTGAGCCGGTCAAGGTAGACCAGTGTTGCCAGCAAGGTAGGGACCTGAACGTTAGAGCCTTTGACAAGACGCAGAATAAAGTTGTCCAGCGATATTAGGCGTGGACCGTCTTCGCTTAGAGGCTCGTTGTATGTGCGGATGACATTTTCTGTGTGGCGAGCAATATGGAAGATCATGTCAATAGTGACGCGCCTAGCCATGAGCTGAACGAGCAGAGGGTTATGCAGAGAAAAGGGAACAAGGGAAGCAGGGTGGCGGCGGTCAGCAAGGGCCATTGTGGTAGAGAACGGGGCGTATAGGATGAAATAATCCCGTCAAGGGATGGGAGAAGGAGACTGGCGAGCATCGCGTGACGCTCAGCCTTAAGAGATAGGGGCAAAGACAAACAAGGCCAAATCAGATCAGGTGACGATGTCCACAAACGCTCTGATTAGTCAGCAGGCTGGTTATGCTCGCGCTCGTCCATCCCATTCCGCCGTCAGCAAAGCCCAGAGCTCGACCGAGACGATTGACGACGTCCGACGCTGTTTCAGACAATACATTACCACCGCCTCAGCTTGTCCCCGCCCCCGCCCCTGCCACCCTGGATATCGATTCATATCCTCCACAGAAACTGCTCAAACTGCTCGCCTCGTTGCTGGCTCAGATCGCGGCCACCAACGATGCTCTCTCTCCCGCCGCTCCATCGGCATCGCCCGCGCCCTCTCCCCCCTCAGCCTTGGACAACTCTATTTGGCGTTCCCTCACCACCGCTTCCCGTGCCGCCCTCTGCACCCCATCCGCAACCCTCACCTTCCATGCCCGCAACATCCCCACCATATCCCTCGAAGCGTATCTTCTTCGCATTCTCAAGTATTGTCCCACCACGAATCAAGTTTTTCTCAGCCTCCTCGTCTATTTTGACCGCATGTCCAAGCTCACAGCAGATGCCACCACACGCACATTCGTCATAGACTCCTACAATATCCATAGACTCGTCATCGCAGGCGTCACTGTCGCCAGCAAGTTTTTCAGCGATGTCTTCTACACTAACTCACGCTACGCAAAGGTGGGCTCCGCTCCGATCGGCAGGTTCTTACGTTGTTCGTCTGATTAAGTGACAGGTGGGAGGCCTACCTTTGACAGAGCTGAATCAGCTCGAATTGCAATTCCTCCTGCTCAATGACTTTCGTCTCGTCATCTCCAGCGCGGAAATGCAGCGATATGGGGAACAACTCATCCTCTTTTCCAAGTCACACTCAGACTATGTATCTCCCATGTCCTTGTCTATCCCTCCGTCCTCGACTCCAGATCATACCCCTGCCGTCACGCCTGTGTCGTACACCCGTCCAGGCACTCTGCCATCGGCATCGGCCGTGGCCGCATCATCACGTCATCCCCAACACAACGACCCTTGTCAGGCGACAAACATGCGTACAATGGGTGCAATTGATGCATATGGTGGTTGCGTACCTGGAGATGTCCCTAAAGGGTACCCCATGACACGACAACACGGCCAACCGCTCAATGGCCCCTCAACTGTTGATGGCAGTGCTGTAGGCGCGAATTTTATCAACCGCACGCCTAATGGGCGCTTGGTGCGACGGGATAGTATCTCCGCCAGGGATGACACAGAGGCGGAGGCCGAAAACGAAACGGGAACAGAAACAGGAACCGAGACCGATGCGGATGATACGTCCACGACGGACGACGAGCCAACAATACGACCTGGACGGACTAGTATCTCCGGGAGTGTGTATTCCGTTGCTAGCGTTAGTAGTGCGGGGTCTTCTGGGGAAAGTGCGGTGAACGGGCACGTTGCTGGGAAAAGTAAAAGCGATAAGGAAAGTGACGTGTGTAGCGTGCGCAGTTTTGATACGGGAGACGAAGGTGGGGACGAATATGAAAACGACGATGAGATGGATGAAGATACCAAACCTCCATCATCATCATCATACGCTTCAGGTGTGTCATTACATGCGTCTGCCTTTGCCATGTTCAGTCTTGTGCTGCAGATACGGTCAGAATGTATGTTGCTGATGACGGAGAGAGGACCCCGGAAACGAACGCTGAAAATATACGGGGCAGTGTGAAGCGGCCACGGATTGGGCACGAGAGCCGGGATTGGGAAGGCGATTTCAGAATGAGGAGCCCCAGGCCCTGATATAGCATGGAACGTGGGGCGGACTGCCCTGGATGACTGGGGAACCAGCAAACAAGAGCGGGTCAAGTCAAATCTACCGCTTTGGTCAGCTTGCGATCCGCAGCGCCGCGCCTTCACTGACTTGGAGTAATTCCGTCGCATAGAGGACATCAAAACTTAACCAAAATTCATCGTTGTGGTCTCTTATGACCATGATTCTCCGCTCAGCACTATTCTCCTTCTCCTTCTCCATCTCGCCTACTGTCTGATCTGCCCGTTTCGCAAGCATCTCATGTGCAACACTACACAACATCACTTATTTGTGCTCGCATCAACATGGATCCTGTGTATCAATATCTGCGAACCCGCCAAGCGCTAGCTCCAGCTAGGCTTTGACGCGGTCAACCAAAAAGAAAGGTTGCGGTCCAAAATCGCAACCTATACCAAGGCATACCTGCTACTACATGAATATCCCTCATGGATTTTGCTGTACACTGCAATCATGTCTGCTCGCTTATAGCTAGTTAATGTATACACTAGTTTAATTGCTCTTTCGGTTTTATGGTTAAGTAAAATGTCGGTAGTTTTTAGCAATAATTATTAGCAATCAAGGTATTAAATACACTGAAAGCAGGCGGTTTATGATATAGATAATAACGTTAGATTTTGCCAACGAGGAGATTGGAGATCGTTTCTCTGCCTGTTATTCGGACGGTGTGGTAGAGCGTGGGTATGTCTAGCGTAGACGTGAAGGTGTCCAAGAAACCAAATGGGAGCATGAGCGGGATCCACCCTAGGCAAGTCAAGTGAGAAATTTTATCCTCGGGGGGAAGAACGACAACCGTACCCCTTGCGTATTCGAGGGCAAAGCAGCCTTCGTGCATTTTATACTGTTTAGCAGTTCCCCGCGGGAGATAGTGCACGCTCCCTGCGGGGTAGCGCTCCATCTCCAACGAACCTGGGCCGAACGCCCACTGCTCGCCAACGAGGATGTTAAAGTAGTCGTCTGCCGTATGCAGGCCCGTATGGCCCTCCGTGCCGAGGGGCGTCCCGAAGATGATCAGGTACTCGGTAATGCTCGCGTGGATGATGTACATGGCGCCCATGGCGCCGCCCGCGTTGTTGAGCACCCATTCTTGCGTGTTGGGGTTGATGCGGACGACGGAGGACGGGTAGGTCGCGGTCAGGTTGGAGACGATGTGGTTGATCATGGATCCTGCGTCGGCTGCGTGAGGGGCAGAGGCGATGGCGGCCTGCGCGAGTTGGTGTAGCTCTTGTGGATCAAAGACGTACCACCTGTCCTTGGATTGGTGTCAGTTGTGAGCCTGTGAGTCTGGTTAGAGGAGTAAAGGCTAACCTTGATGGTGTCTAACCATTGGCATGTGCCTATGAAGATGGAGAGAAATAACAGGCGAGTTGTCCATTTCACGAACATGGACTCGGTGCTCATGGTAAGAGGTTCGCGCACGGACGCCCGCCAAGGAACGTACGAGTTTATAACAAAAGTATTTTTAGCATAGTGATACTCTTATGACATCTGCCCTCGTCTGTTCCAAAAACGGATGATCATCCTCCCTCTCTGACGAAGATTTCCCCTCGTCCTTGAACGGGATATCTTCTTCTTCCATTTCCGACAATTGCCGGATACGCATCTTCAATTGAGTTTCCTAGGCATAAATCCATCAACTAGATTGCCCTTCCAAGCCTCATCAAAGTTACCTCAATCATATCCTCACTCAGCAAGTTCTTATACGTGTAAATGTTGTCCAGTATGAGCCTCAGTTTGGACAATTCCTGGTGATTTTTTTCAGCTTAAATCGCCAAGCTTTTTAAAATGCGAGGGATCCATACCTGGCGACCTAGATACACTTTGCCTTTAACAAGCACTTCCAACAATGCAACCCATCTTCTGATTCTTCTCTCATCGATGGCCGCAACTAGGGTGCCTCTCGGCGCGTCTTTCGATCTTGGATGCGTTCTCCGCCTTGTTTGTTCTTCTCCAGGCTCCGGCGATAGTTTCCGCTTCACCGGAACACTTATACCCTCCCCATTCACAATCACATCAATTCCACCTTCCTTTCTTTCCTCTTCATCAACTCTCATCATTTTGCTAGTGGTATCAGACGCCGAACCTCTCTCGGCTACCTCCATCATCGTGGTATCTAGTTCTATCGTCTCTTGACCTTGTTCTTCCACAGGAACGTCAGAAACGGGTTCAAATTCCGATTCTTCGGGCTCTGAACTGGTATATGTGTATCCCACTCGGTTGACACTCGTAAACCGCTGCGGGGCTGATAAGCTGCAATCTAGGATAGAAGAATAGGGTGGCAGACCTTGGGCAGTTTCTTGGGTATATTAAACAAACTGTCCAATCCAAACGCGCTCTCAAAACCTTCAAGAAAATTATCCTCCCGTACATCTGTCGAATAGATGATGGGGGGCGCCTTTTGACGGCCTTCATCGTTCACAGACTCTCTGGCCTCCCATTTCAGTTTAAGAATGTCGTAGTTTGCGAAATCAGAGATATTTATCTCCTCCTCGGACATCATATCGTAGTCCGCAACGCTCGCCTCCAAAATCGTCTCCAGTAGCTCCTCAGACTTGGGGAAGATGACTTCCGGCGCCTTGGGTTTTCGTACTTGAACCAAAGGCCGCTGCTTCGGAGGACCCGGTGGCCCAGTTTTTGTGACGAGCGATATGTCATGTGCGACTTGCATATCTGTCGCACCTTCAATCAGTACGACTGAGAATTTGACTTGTCGATAGTCCAGAAATCTTACCTTGTTTAGGGTATTTCATTTTGGGAGGAGAGAAGGGCGGCCGTTTCTCTATAACGACAGCATCAAGAACCAGTTTTTTGGGACTTGAGTGTGGTGCAGAATCCGCCCAAGTCTTATCCGCATGTTTTGTTGCATGCGCTGTAATTGGCGCATTTTTGGCGCGAGCATGTCTGTTCTCGTGTTTATCAAATGTTTTCGCAGCCGACATGCGTTGTCTGCACTCATCAGCGACCAGTGTGTCATGGAAAATGGAATAAAATCCATACATTTCTTTATTTGTGACATGCTCTTTCCATATTTTCGAAGTACTATTATGATCCATGTGTTCCCATTCATGAGTACGGTGGTTGGCATGCTTATTTGTGCGCTCGGGTCTAAGTAAGATGTTCAGAGACAGGCTATTGAAAGCGCAACATAGATTTACTGGTACAAAGGTGCCCGAGATGGTGAAGGAAACTCAACGTCCGCATCTTCAACTGGAATAGAAGATGCTACGTGGCTTTTACTTAGTAGTGGAGGTTTTAGAGCAATCTTCGTTCGACGTGGTCCCGCAATGCCTTGTGATTGAAAAGCAGCATTCAATGCGAATGTTGCAGCTTCCGCTGTTGTGTTTTGTGTCAGCGACGGCGGTCTCGATTCAGTGACCGTACTCTATACAAAGTTGCAAACAACATACACGTGCACAAATACGATCAACTCACAGAAGACGATTCATCCCTCGGCCCATTGACAGCAGATATGTCCAGTTCCAGAACTTTTGATGATGATGATAAAGGCACATTATCAATCTGCGGTGTATGCGTAGTGGTGGATTCAGATGGCCGTCCGTTGACTGCTTCGCCAAATGCGAAAGTGGTTGCCAACGACTGGCGCAGATTGTTTGCGACTGGGGCATCGCGAACCGACGTTTTCGCGGCTCCGACGGAAGGATCGTGCGCGACGTCGGGGAGAGTGAATGCGCCAGTCATTGGTTCCGAGGGTTCCATTATGTTCGTCGTTAGCGCATTCTCGTCCTTTCTGTCTTCAGCCACAAGTTCTGCAGGTGGAGTGCCATGAACTAGCTGTATTGGCACAGCCACAGGTGATGTCTGCATGACATTCAATGTCAGTTGCAGATGGACTGGGTCCAATTCTTGTATTCCAGGTCTTGTGGGAGACATCCAAGTTTGCACAACTGGACCAAAGGGTGTTTACATTGAGATGAATTGAGGTTCACTGGTTACATACAATCATTATGGTGTATTGGTTGCACATCAATACCTTGTAGTGGTGGCATATTGGATAATCTATGTTGTGCTTAGAAATCCAAATTTGACAAGTGGCATGAGTGCACAAACAATCCAAGACACTGAAATTGAAATGAGTGACTTGAAGAGCTTAGTGGTGCCCAAGAATGGAGAATATGAACAACTGAGGTAGTGGCTCTATTCCTTGTAGATCATTAGTCAGCATCATTATACTTCAATGGCCATAACCACTCTTACTTGATGTCAAAATTGAAGGCCGGGAACCAAGGGATCCGAGTGGTGGTCAATGGGAAAGAAGGATTCCCTGGAATGTTCCCATATATGTCAAAACAAAGACAAATAAAACATTGTATGGCAGTGGAGCAGGTGTCAGCTGAGAATTAGATCTATCTCAGGATGTTTTTAAGACTCAGACTGCCTCAGGTAGAATACACTTTGAGCAGTGTGAACATCATCAGTGTTATTGGTCAGTCCACACGGCAATGGTTGAAATATTGTGGTCACACGTTGGACAGAGGTGACGTTATCACGATGGCCTTGTTAGGCTTCTCGGCCTCCAAACATGAACGAGTCATTGATCAGTAAGTGTCCTGCCCAGCACACAACGTTCAACCCACAAGGCGCCATAAGATCCATTCAGTATCACCCATCCGACTGCAGTTCAAACGTCGCTGTTTGCACTTGCAATCTTTTCTCGGTTCGATCCCTCGGGAAGGTTCATCGCAGCCGCAAAATTCGATGGGTCGACAGATATCTGGGATTTGGAGACTAGGTCGCCCATTCGATGTTTGAACGGACATGTCAAGTCTGTGACCAGCGTTGAGTAAGACCTTGTGCGACGGGTACGAAGCGATATCACTGATGTTCGTCCGCAGCTGGTCGAGAAACTCGCGGTTCGTCCTCACATCGTCAAAAGATTGGAACGTGATTGTTTGGGATCTGGCATCTGAATGCGATCCGCCCCAGCGGTACACGACTGTGCGGTTCGATGCGCCTGTCATATCTGCATCGTTTCATCCGAGAAATAGGTATGTATGTCTTTGCTGATTTGTTCGTGACCCTGGGGCGTGACGGAGGTGTATTGTGTTTAGCAATGTCATTTTGGCACTGTTGAGTACGGGAGAAGCGTATGTCACCGATCTTAGGAAGGAGCACCGGTCTCGGGTGGAGCTTTGCGAGGTGCAGGCACGTGAGGACATGTACGATGAGGCGCAGTCAGGTAGATCACGGTGCGCAAACCCGTTGCTACGCATAGGTGTGCTGATTCCGTCAGATCTGCAATGACAGTCGCACGCTTTGACCCCTCAGGAAAGTACGTCTTCGTTGGGACGTCCGCGGGAACCATCCTTGTATTCAACACACGAGCAAAAACAGTCAGCTACTCGTTATATTCATCTCTTATCCTTTCCACTCACCCAATCTCCAAGATGGTTGCGCGACTTAAAATAACCGGAGCAGGTGTCATCAAAGGACTAGATTTCGCCAAGTCAGGACGGTGAACATGTGTGTTCCTTGGCATATGCCATGCAAAGTACTGACTGGTACTATCTATTTCCACTCCTCGCAGTCGCCTTGTCACCAATTCGTCCGATCGCACTTTGCGTCAGTTTAGTCTCCCGACGTATCCTTCTCCGAATCAAGGATCCCCTGAGTTTGTGGAGCAGGAACTCGAGCCCACACAAAGGTTCAACGACCCGATAAATAGGACAGCATGGCATGCCATGTCGTACAGTCCAGATGGGGAATGGCTTGCTGGAGGTTAGTCTTCTCTGCATCCCCGTTTGCCTATTGATGTTGGGTATCAGGTGCTGCCGATCCAGCTGCGCACAAAATCTACATTTGGGACATCTCGAACGAAGGCCAGTTTGCAAGTGCGCTGGATGGTGGGAGGGAGCCTTTGATGCATCTACAGGTGAATCTATCCCACATATGTACGTTTCTGTATCAAGATGGTTAACGTTTGTTTTGCAGTGGCATCCGAAAAAGTCGTCCATTGCGTCGACTACGAATCAAGGGAACATTCTCATATGGCATTGTCCTCATCCAGAACGTTGGGGAGCGTTCGCGGGAGGGTTTGAAGAAGTAGATGAGAATATTGTCTATGAGGAGAAGGAAGATGAGTTCGACATTGTGAGTGTTGTTTCATCGCGTTCTTTGAGTTTTGACAGGTGGACACAAAGGAAGCCGAAGAAGTGATTGCCGAACGAAAGCGAAGGGAAGAAGATGAGCCGGTTGATATTGATGGAGCTGACGACGCCATCAGTCAAGACCAAAATGGAACCATAGATGAGGATGCTGCCTGGGCCGATGAAGAACCTGATGCTGACACGGGCAGCTGGAAGTTGAAAACCATTATTAGGAGTGAATATGATATATAGATCCACGACGTCGTATAGATGGTATGGTATCTACAAAACCTGTTCGCCTTCCCACAAATGGTTGCTGATAGCTGGCTGATAGTTGGCTAAACGGCACTGGTGATCTGGCGGATGGGATTCGGAAGCAGTTCACGATTGAACCATAAAGCTGCCAGGATTAGGATCATTAGGTGATTTCATTAACGCGGACACAATGATGCAAGATGGCCTATGACCAAATTTAGTGGCATAGGCGAATACGAAAATGCTGTAGGAGCTGCTGCCGACAAGTCCTCTCAGGCCTACAGACAGTCACACTAATTGTCGCGGTGGCTGTCTTAAACCTAGAGGTTGATAAATGATCCACTCTTGATTCAGACTTGCAATAGGAAAATACTCAAGGGCGAAAAGGAAGATGTGTCCCGTCGAATGCATCGCAAATAAGCACACTGCATTCAGCCCCAATGATAAGCAAGTGTCCATCATCCGTTACTTAAAGAAGTGACTATGAATACGTAGATTCATTGATTGTGCAATGTAATACAAAGTTCTGCCTATCTGTGCTACGCATTACTTTCCGCTCTGCTTTTTTTTGGTTTTAGCTTTAGCAGTATCCTTACTAACTGGAATTTTGACTCCGCCAGCCAGCCCCATTACATTTTTGGGATCATATTTCTTCTTTACTTCACTCAACCACGGCAAAGCTTTGCGATAGACGTCTTTGGCTGTTACCGTCTCCAAAGATGTGTTAGAATACATTGGAATGGCTGGGACAGAGGCCTTGGTTTTCTCTGCCACCTTGCGTATAGATTCGAGGGCGCTCTTCATCTTATCGAGCCAGAATTTGTCGAAATTTGGGGACTCCCATTGAAAGTAGGCGAGTAAGGGAAAGAAAGATTTGACTTTCGCGGTGCGACTGAGGCGGGGCGGCCAGGCGCTCTTAGTTCCACTCGGAAAAATATCCCGACGGAAGGGCCAAACGTCGATCATAACCATTATGCCACCCTTCTTCTTCATATCTTTCGCGCAACGCTTTTAATCAAATGATTTTAGCGATAACTGAAAGAACATTGAGAAGGGAAAGAAAACACTGACTTTAGCTTGTTTCTCGACTTCATCTATGACCGCCTTGTTTATTGAATATACCATGATGCAGCCAAATCGCCCACTATATGCACGGGAATTAAGCGGCAATAAGCGGCAAAAAAAGGGGGAGAATACCGTTGCGCCTCAAGTCGAGGTAATGTCTTTTTTGGTGCAAGAACAACGCCATCTTCCGCTCTTCCCCAGCCAAGAGGTCGGGGGCTCCAAAGTTTAAGATCCCCTCCTCCCTCGATCTTTTTGAAACCCTTAAATAGGGTGTTGTTGGTTACTCGAGTACTCTTATTTTTTCTACCATGCCAAAAGCAGGTGACATCAATACTGGACTGCATAAAAAAACGATCATTAAGTAACAGTAATAAAAGATTTGATCAGGGAGCTATAACCTTGACTGTGCCATCCCGCTGCTGAATATGCCGAAAGGCGGCTATAATTGACATCGTTTTATTTTCTTGAAGTTCTTTTTTAATGAAGCTAAGGATCGTAATTTTCACCTCCTTGGATCGTGTAACCTTGTAGCTGATGGTAGCACCCTGAAAAATCGATATTAGAATCACTAGTAAGCACGAAGCTAGGTACTGACGTAGGTTTGCATTGCGAGATGAGTCTTCAGGGTAAAACGGGTTACAACACCAAAATTATTTCCCCCTCCCTATTTTCAGCATCGACGTCGGACAATGAGAATAGGACAAGTGTAAGGAATCGGAAACATACTTTCAGTGCCTCGAATAAATCCCTGTTTTGCTTCTTGTTTGCAACGACAAGCTTCCCGGTAGGCAATGCAACCTCAAACTCGGTGACGTTGTCGACCCCAAGGCCGTATTGGTTTGATTTCATAGAATACCCCCCACCCAGTAGATATCCGCCGATTCCGACACCCCTATTACTAGCACCACCAATGACGATCCTCCGTTTCTTGTCGACTTTGTCATACAATTGATCCCAAGTACATCCTCCACCAGCCTGTACCAGCCGATTGTCCTCCAGAAATTGGATTCGATTAAGGCGGCCTAAGTTGATATGGATACCCGCAGTGGAGCTGAAGCCGGGGCAAGTAGCATGTCCACCCGACATAATCTTTCAATAATATTCAGTCTGGTCATAAGATAGGAAGGTAGAAGAAACTAACCGCAAATGGTACTCGATGCTTGGCAATTATTTTAAGCTATATAAGAGACCTTAAGTACTACGACGATTGGAGAAGGTGGGAGATGTGAACCAATTTCACTACATCCCTGGCCTTGACAGGCTCCACAACAATAAAAGGGTCCTGATCACTGCTATGCAGCGAATGCGCCAAACCATTCTTGTACGGGTGAGTAGCTACAAAATTTACATTAGTTGCGATAAGGGCAGCCTGGAAGGATATGTACGGTACTCCGACCACAATGCAGGTGTGTCGGAGAATATTTCCTTGATGTCTCGCCGGGCATCGCTCAGTCTCTTTTCCTTTCAGCCATAGAATAAGTTGCAGTGTGCTAGATATCGAATCGAATAATACTCACCTCCAGAAGCATTGTAGAGCCTACCAATTGTAGCGAGGAACGTTGGAGAGGCTCACGAGTGACATGGACATGTACGTGATACTTCACTTAAATATGTATCGGATGCTCGTTCCTATCAGTTCCAAAACCATAACCCGCCACACGACTTCACTCGGATCTTGGCCTATCTCTAGACACCTTAATAAATTTTAGAAGATCACTTCGGGGTACTTTCCAAGCGCCTCGGAAGGCAACGAATCATGGGGCACTTGATGAGCGCTCGTTTCCCGCGACATATCAGTTCCTTGAAACATTTTGCACAGTCGAAGCACACTTAGGCGCCGCGCGAAATGCGAGAATGCAAGGGTGCGTTCTATGGCCAAGTTGCCAGCTGTTGTACGTTGAGTACTGTAGTAGTACTACTCCATTAATATTTGTTAAAGTTTGGCAAACAGCAACTTTAACTGATTATCGGTTCCTATCGGTTCCCAATTGCACAAATCTTCCCCTTATCTAGACGCAGGTTGTGCCTGGCTTACCGCGTGATTTGGCTGTAGAGTGATCTCTCGCCATCTAATCTACCGCTTTATTCAATTCCACAAATCTTCCCCTTATCTAGACGCAGGTTGTGCCTGGCTTACCGCGTGATTTGGCTATCTCTCGCCATTAGAGGAAGTCTAATCTACCGCTTTATTCAATTGCATTGTCATTGGGCGTCAGATACTTAGCCGAGGCTTCCGAGGAACCCAGCTAGATGGCCATCCCGGCGAATGTTCTCTGTTTTCCCATTCAAAACCACTAGGAAGTGGCAGATATCAATGAGTAAGTGCCCTTCATTAATAATGCATGATGATTACGATTGCTAGCGCCTAGTCTTCTTATCAGTTCCTATCTCCCAAACCTCACCTTGAATAGGATGTTTTAGGTGGTGAAATTTGACCTAATTTGGGGCTGAAAACCGAACAGCTATCCATAAATGAAGACCACTCTGGCCCATTTCGCAATCTTCAATTCATCTTTTCAATCTCACCGTTGAAAATTATCTGCACGCAATTTACTATCGTGTCTCCTATGAGTGTTAGTGTTACTTGATCTATTCTCTCTGTACTGGCTGAATTGACCCTAGTTGTCCGATCACTTTAAAACACTTCCCGTCGGGGTGCAACTAAGCTCACTCGCAGTCAAGGGGCTCCAGCGTCAACGCAAGGAATTTCGGCGTGAGTATGATGCAGCACGTCTCACTCTCGAAAAAGAGGTAAATTCATTAGCGATATCTTAATGCAAGCTTTCCTAGTGTCGGTATAGTTCTTAAGTAAGGAGCAGAAGTTGAACATTCGACGTCTGGGAATCATCACAGGAACCTTGAAGCCAAAACGAATCGAACTTTCCGCCGGAGCAGAAGACATAGAGAACGAGGATGAGGACTATAAGCCGCCGCCGCTCAATCCCAGTGCGACAAGCCCAATACCAGACTTCTGGCAGACAGCTATTTGCAACCACGTTCAATTAGGCAGTCTGGTTACTGAAAAAGACATTCCTGCCTTGAAATTCCTCGTTGATGTCCAGTTCACGTTTCTTTCTTGGACGGACCCGGAGCCGCATTTCAAGTTGGAGTTCACATTTGACGCCAACGACTTTTTCAGAAATGGAGTGTTGGAAAAGGCTTATTACTACAAAGAAAGTGAATACGGAGGCTTTGAACCCGAGTCGTCGGTTGGGACAGACATCCAATGGAAGCGCGGTAAGAAATTGACTAGCGATGTTGGAGACGACGGTATGTGAACACTCGACGATCCGTGTCCATTCAATAATTTTATCTCAGGAGAATCCTCATTTTTTGACTTCTTTACTTCGCCTGTACCGCCAGAGCCTTCCGACAACGAAGATAGCAACGAAAATGAAGAAAAAGAGGGGGACGAAGAGGAAGAAGAAGAATATGATTCAGACGAAGAGCAGGACGATGATGACGAGCCTGAAGATGGTTCGGATGGCGAGTCAGGGTTTGGGACATACGAAGAAGCGCTCGAAGACGACTTTGCAATTGGTGAGGCATTTAAGGATGAGGTACTAGTTTATGTTTCCTCTACTTGTCTCGTGAAACCCTTACATGATGGCAGTTGATTCCTGATGCGATAGAATTGTTCATGCAAGAGAAAGAGGAAGGCTCCAGCTCGGACTGGGAAAGTAACGACGACGACGACGACGACGAAAATGTCGACGACGAGGACAATAACGATACTGACGGGGATGATAACGACAGTGATTGATAAATTCCCTCGTAGTACAAGAATGTTTGTCTCAATTATAAATTTACCGGAAGTGCTGGTTCGAAAGGACCACGTATAATCGCGTTGAAGGGTTGAGAGCAATGCGAAATGACCTAGTCATCTCAGTCACCTACACCCAGGGCAATCATTTCTTGGACGTTGTCGTCAATGGCAATGGACGTTAGTTCACTTCCTAAAGTCCATCGTATATAAATACACGGTTGGTACACGAATCAGAGACTATTTGATAATCCTCCTTTCTTGAAAAAGCGGCGCAATTCAGTAAGCGGTCGATAACTTTTGATCTTTTGGGAGAAATATGTGGTTCACCCTCGAGTCCGATTGATCTTGAATCCTGTCAAGCGTTTAGCGAACGCGGCGAGGACACGGTGGCGCGTGACATTTTACGAGCGGAGAAAAATCTTAATAAGGCCCGCCGTCAGGCGGTAACTATAATCAATGAGAAGGAATCTTGTAGCACTAAATAATAGACATACCGGTCAGAAAAAATCTCATGCGCTCCAACAATCGCATCAAATGTACTGGCAGTGCTTTCAATAGTACTGGTAACCAAGAGGACATCCAAGCCGTCGAAGACAGTCTTACAAGCGTTCGAGAGTCTGTCGTTTGACGGCGGTGGGTTTTGATGAGGCATGTTGTAGTTTATCTAAAGCCACCCGAAGGTAGAAAGGAGAGAACAAGTCGGCTTGGAGAGTTGAAAAGTAGCTACGCCTCCTGGCCTTTCCAGCTTGACCTCGCTCGCTGGCCCATTTTTTGGCTACCTTTCCTCTGCGTTGCCACCTAGCTTAGCAGCTCTGACCACACAACGCGGGCTCCAATGCTCCAATGCTCACACTTCGCGCTCCTCAATAAAATTCTGCGCCAGCTCTCCTCCCCTCTCCCGTAGTTGTCGACCTGATGGAGGTCCCTCTGTACGTTCCTCGTGGCTTATGTACGTCCACCACTGTACCTTAGCTATCCGCATCTCTACACAGTGGTAGTTCCCGGCTCCCTGCACAGCGGCCATCTTTGTGTAGTCTCCTTTTTTTCTATGCAAAGAAAACAAAAAGGAAAGAAAAAAGGACACCCACCAACGAACATTCAAGCCCCACCTTTCGTGACTATTCCGATGAGCCAATTTGTGGATATGGGCTCACTGCCAAGTCCATCTCATATTTCTTTGCACCTTTTCTGCGGCAGACACGTAGGCTGCGTTGAGCAAGCAATGGCAAAATTAGACTCTCGTCACATCAAATTGGCGGACCGTCAACGCGTCCGAAGCGATGTTCAACGTTCAACGTTCAACGTTCAACGCTCAACGTCAACGTCAACGTCAACGCCCGTGCCCCGCCTACCTGACGGGACTCCTCAGGCGTGTCGTCCCTCTGTTGGTGCTGTGACTTCAGTCGGTCAATGCGACTTGGATTGTCTGAGACATCCGCCCGATCGCGTTTTGTCATAGCCCGACGCGTCACGGGAGGGCACAAAAGAACAGTCCGCCACTTTCTATCTGGCAACCCACTGGCACATGGCTTGCTACTTGGTGGCGATGGAGTGGAGAAAAGGTGGCGCCAGCATTGCTGACATACTCCTCTGACATGGGACCACGCGCCGGTGAAGATTGATTAATTGAACCCAAGGACGGAGTTCCTGAGGTCGCCACTGGAGTTTGCTGCGATGCATTAAGAAGGCCCTGCTTCTGCGTTCGCAGGGTATGCAAAGGTTCATTGGCGGGAGCGGATGGGTTGAGTGGAAATGATGGAAAGGAGGTGGCAGGGCAGAAACTGATCCTTTTATAGGACTTCTGGGCGGCTGACATAAGTCTCAGACGTTCCCCCTATCGCCTGAAAACTATAATGTATGA
Organism: Amanita pallidorosea; assembly: GCA_023014475.1. Taxonomy (NCBI): domain Eukaryota; kingdom Fungi; phylum Basidiomycota; class Agaricomycetes; order Agaricales; family Amanitaceae; genus Amanita; species Amanita pallidorosea. The sequence goes on from JAEBUS010000065.1 coordinate 71,726, forward strand.
TATGTATATAGATCCATGAGTTATCTACGAAGTTTGATCGCCTTCAACTGATGTCCGAGCGTCCTTTACCTTTTCATATAACGCGTTGCATTTTGCTAATAGATATTCTGCTTCCATCTCAAACCTTTTCCATTCTTTGACCGGTGTCAGCCCAACATGTTCAATTCCCCACCTGTCTGTCTCAGATCCGATGCGGGCTGGAAGGCGCGTCTCTTCAAGTCCAGACGATCCCTTTGGAGCACGAGGATTATCCAAAAACGTGAGAAAGAAAAGCGGCGCAAGGGCGATGTGCACTGCTGAAATGGCAGCCTTGAGGGGCACAATAGTGTGATGAGGGGAACCACAAAGTCGAGCCTTTGCATCCATCCTCAGCAATCAGATATGACAGGGTGGGATGTAAACCACGCACGAAATAGAACAATAACAGCTTGACCGCGTTCAGCGCCGGGCCCACTAAAGCGTCACTGATACTGGTCGAGCATACGCCAGGCTGGGCGATAAAGTGTCGAGGTCGTTGATGGGTGGAATCTTGTAAAGCGAGCCTGTCCAGGAAGGTTCCCACCAGATCGATTTCATATTTTGTCGATTCGTATGAGTGCGGCGTAGCCTTGCATTGCCAGTCGTCTGGACTGTAATGCGTTGGAGAAGCTTCCAATGAGGACATCCATACCACTCTGGATGTTGACGGCGATTTGAACAAAAGTGGCTCAAGAGCTCGGAACTATTGAACGTATCACTTGTCTGAAGCGGAGAAGGATGTGGGGACGGACATACGAGGATAAAGTGGCCGAAAAAATTACACTGCCAAACCCATCCAAGTCCATCCACACTTTCTTCCCCTGCGTGTTGCGAGTAGAATGTCGGTGCTGTGACGGCGTTCAATGGGTCCAGGAGGACTTGTTTAATGGCTAATGGCCAGCATATCCCAGAGAAGCTAGCAAATCCTGCGTTACAGATGAGATGCGAGATGTAATGATACCTGAGGACGATTAGAGCATTAGAAAATAAGAAAGTGCTAAAACGAACGCACTTGGACTTCATCTCATCCGCAAAGCTGAAAACCGAGCTCAAGTCCCCTAGGTCAAGCCGCATCACGACAATATCCACGTTTTTCTGGAATTGTTCAGCATGGCCGTCGTATTCCGGTCGCGTCTTCATCTGAGCAACGTGTATGTCCAGATGATGGAACACGTCCAATCTGGCAGCCTCGGCGCGTTTTATGTTTCTACAGGCCATGATGAGGGTGATACCGTCGCAGGAGGTATAAGGGGACGACGAATCATCGCCGACGGAGGATTGAGCGAATGGTTGAGGGTCCGCGTCACTCGGATGTTTAGAACATAGCTGGGCAAGCAGTCGTTTGCAAATTCCCAAGCCTATTCCCCTGTTAGTCGATTCTGAGCACGGAAAATGCTCCAAAAAAAAACAGAAAACGTACCCGTTGGCACCAGTGACGATAACCACAGGCCGAGAGGCAGACATGGTGAAGGGAACTAAGGCCGCTGGAGACCCTCAATATGGTGCTACTTTCAGTGTGCTATTTATAGCTACTACATACTAGATGGCTTCTAGCTTTGTAAAACATGAAGTCATGGAGGCTTCGGCTGACAAGTAACTTTCATACTCGCACTTGAAACGGAATGGATGGGCGCTTTTTTTTTTGTTTTTGTATGGATATATTGGTGAGGTGGTAAGCGAAGATACATAGTGTACACGGAAACGGTGCCCACATGGCCCGCGTTGAATGGTAGGTAGATCGTAAAGGAGTAACATACAGAGAGACGAGTACCTAGTCACGGAACAGCCAGCTCGGGGCGCATCCGGCACGACTGGATCAATGTCGCCGAAGGTTCCGGCGAATCAGGGGAGGCCGGTCGATGCATGTGAGGCATGTCTGAGCTGATGTCGGGTGAAAGCGTTGGCAGTATTCGGCCGCGAGAAGAGGTCGGGGTCATCGTCGCACGCGGTAATGAAGCGTTTGCGCCCTGGCCCGAGAGTGTGGAGGGCAGCACGTCGGGAGGCTTTCAAGCGCAGGAGGTTGTGTCACCTGTGGGCCTGAGACTGCCACGCCAGTCGCCAGTGTTTGCCCGCAGAGAGGCGGAAGCGTTGATAGGCACCAAGACGAGTGCGGAAGGCGGCGATACCAGGTCTATCGTAGGTTGAGACGAGAGTGTCGACGGTCTCGTTTTCAGGGATACCCTTGTGTGCCAGGCACCAGGAGACTGTGAGTCGGGCGCGAGTGAATGAGCGCAGATGGGCGCAACTCAGTTGAGATGACGTAAGCGAATTCTTTAGTTGCTATTGGCACTGCCTTGAACCTTGTCACCGTTCGCCAACGCCTTTTCAATATTTCAATACTCCAAGTACGCCTTGGGCGGTGTGTCAGCTCGGTGTCAATGACTTTTTTGGCACAACCTCAGGGTAAACCATCAATTGTATGACGGAGCTGTGTTACACAGGTTCCATACTGGATGTTCCTCACAGTAGAGGCGCCATCCTTCCATGGTTGCCCATCGTACATGTGCAAGAAATAGAAATATGTCGGGTGTATAGGCAGCAGATGTGTCCTCCTTGAAAGGGACGCGGGAATTTGATGGTCGATCGGCCCAGCCACCACGTGATTTCCATCCCCATGGAGACGATAGAGAACGCCTTATAAACCGTCCCGAAATTTCCGTTGGCTCGTTCGTTCTTCCCTCACCTTTCTCAGTAAGCCCCCTCCCACTACAACGGATCTATCCTAATCGTACTTTTATAGCCGTCTTTTGGGCTTGCCTGGTTGCACCCCTGGTCTTTTTCTCGGACATTCGTTCTTTTACATCGACTTTCGAAGCAGGATCTTCTCTCTACGGTTCTTTTGGTAGCGCCATGAATTCAACAGCTCTTTGCATGCTCCGTAACGTTCTTCTATCCCTGGTTGGATTTTCCCTTTTGGTCTCTGCGGCTCCGATCTTATCCCGACGTGCTAATAACGATCTCCTGGTATTGAGTAAGTGGGCGACTCATTGCATCCTAGGGGTCGCCTTATAGTCTCTATAGAATTCGCTGATGTCTTGGAACAACTTGAGAGTACATTCTACTCTCAGGTCATATCCAAATTCCAAGATGCGGATTTCACAGCAGCCGGATTCATATCGAGCCAGATCCCCTTGGAGCAGTTTGTCAGCATCCAAAGCGATGAACAAACCCATTCACAGACCCTGCAAGCTGCTATCAAAAGCTTTGGCGGTACGCCAATCACCAACTGCAAATTCAATTTTGGTGCAGCCCTTTCGAGCGTCTCGGCCATGGTTCCCACGGCCCGGATCGTCGAGAACGTCGGTGTAGGAGCTTACTTGGGTGCTGCGCACCTCATCTCGAACCCGTCTGTGCTCACGGCGGCTGGCTCGATCTTAACAGTGGAGGCGAGACACCAGACTGTATTGAATATTCTTTCTGGGACTGGGTCAGCAATTCCTAGCGCATTCGATATTGGCCTCAACCCCCAGGAAGTACTTGCTATGGCCACTCCTTTTTTCAACGGGCCATGTGATCTGGGCATCCAAGGCGCGCTCGTTTCGATCGCCATCTCTAACATGCGCGACTAACATGTGTTGTCTATCTAGCCAATCCCACACTCACAATTACGAACAAGGGAACTGTAGGACCAGGGACACTATTGACCTTCCAGTTACCAGCCACCAGTGGATCTTCACCTCAAGGCCAGTCTCTCTTCTGCCAGATGATGGTGGGAGGAGTCCCCAATGCCATTGTACTCCCTCTCGCCCAATGCGTCGTTCCCGGTGGGGTCAATGGCCCCGTTGCGCTCTTCGTCACTCGCGACAGCCAGCCGCTCGTTAATGACGTCGTCAAACGGACGTCCAACACCGTTGTCGCGGGACCCACGATTGCATTCATCGACACCAGCCCTCAGGCTTTGGGCAAGCTCGTCGTTGGAGGCGCGTCTCGTACTGTCTCTGGCACAGCCGCCACAACGACGCCTACCACGTCGGTCCTGTACAACCTCCCCTTCGTGGGTACGCAAGGGAAACAGAACAACTTTGTTGGGGAATCTCCGAACGGGATTGCAGTTCACGGGTGGACGATGGTTCCTATGCCTACTGCATCGTCATGATTTGCTAGTAGTGCTTGCTTTGAATTACAGTCGAACCCCTGTTAACCCATAGCTATAACTCGTTACGCGTTATACAATTATAGCCTGAGCTGTCCACCGAACTTCGCAGGGAATTGCACGCCATAACGTATATGTCATACCCAACGTCACATGTGTGAGTCCATACGTTAACATTATCCAGAATAAAATACGAAAGGAGAGCATCTACCGGATCAATTGGCGCGGTATCGCAGGATGAGTTTCCCTGGGGATGATCAATTAGCGCTTTTTCACAAGTGTTGATACGTTCGATGTGGAGACGACGGGAGTATGGCGAGGGGCCCGGTTGGATCATTATTCTTGTCAGTTGCTATTACTTCAGCATCAGTTTCCGTAGTCGTCTTGCAGGCTCTTGCGCGCTCACTATCGTCAACCAACTAAGATGCTTGACAGTGTAAGTATCTAGGCAGCTCGTTGTTATGCTCGAAAGGCAGACCACCATCAACACCGCTCTCAAGCTCACTGATGCTTGCTGCAATATATGCGAGGAGAGGTTAAGTTACTTTTGGACATTTTGTCTGTGGTCGGTATGACTGGGGAAGCGAAGCTTGCTGGGAATCCATGCTCGAGCGCTCATTAATGGAAACGTTGTGGGACTTGAAGCTTGAAGCTTGACAACTTATATATACCATTCATATATATGGCACATCATCGCGTTACGCAATTGTCCACATCAGTGCCGTCGCAGACGCTGAAATGGAGGTTCTCAGTGGTGTGAATTCCACATTTGCTGCGAGCGCCTGCCGCACGCACTCACCTGTTCGAATACATCTGCACGATCGATCCAAGCTAGACTACTGCGTTCTTCTCCGTTGCCGTGCGTGCGTCGAGTTGTCACTTCCACTATCTAATGATTAGTGGCGAATCAATGGACTGGTTGGCTAGCCCCATTCGTCACGCGTCAAGGAGGAGAGGACCGCGACGGTGAATCGGAGCATAGACCATACAGCGGCTGACATGCAGTTTCCTAAAAGAAATTCATGTGTTGGAATAGGAGCAGTCAGTGAGAGGAAAATGCGTGCGAAACATTTTCATTGTTCAACACAGCTGAGTCGCCTGGGCCCGAGAGGTTTGCCTCCAGCAATGATTAACCTACTAGGCGACACGACAGGCGGTGTATCCACATCATAAGCTCTGAGCCAACACGTGTGCGAAATGCGCCAAGTTACTGGTCAAGGTCCGGAGCCGCGCCGGATCTCCGAGGCAGGCAGTGTTTCGGGCGCCTCACCACTTCTGCATTGTCCATCACCTCGTCGTTGGAAGTCATCGCAGCTGTTCTCTCGTAGTATCAACTTTGTTTGACCAGTCATGTCAGAGACGAACGTTCAAAGGGTCTCCGTTCCACCAGGTGAGAGGTCATTATCGTGGTGATCGATTACCTTTTGCCTCTAAACCGACATGCAGACCCAGAGCTCGTCACTATCCTCAAGGAGCGTTACAAATGCCCTCATTTCCGTATCCTCGTCATCGGCCAGGCCAATGCAGGCAAGACAACGATTCTTGAGAAGGTCTGCCATGTCGCGCAAGGGACGGAACCTGTCATATTCGACAAGAACGGTGTCAATCTCCATGACGCCCCGAAGCCCAAGTCCGGCATCATCGAACGCTTCAAGCAGCGCCTTTTCCGTACGAAATCTTTACCATCCTTAACACACTTGAAGCCATCCATCGAGGTACATTCATGGCCCATACTATTCATGTAACGAAATTTCCCATTCACTGATGCATGCATAGCGTGGTATACATGATATTGAACATCAGATAATGTACCATGGTAGCAATTTCATCTTTCATGATTCACGGGGCTTTGAGTCGGGAGCAAGGGAGGAGATGGATAGAGTTTGGGAGTACATTGAGCAACGAGCCAATGCTGATGAACTGAGGGATCAATTACATGCCATCTGGTATTCCTTCATTACTCTTATTTGTATTAACTGACATGGTTTACATAGGTACTGTATTCCAATGGATGGTTCTCGGCCTCTTCCTCCTCGAGAACTTTCTTTCTTTCAAAAAGGGACTGGCAAAGGTGAATCTTTTTTCCAACTACCTTTTTCCATGAAGAACCCCAGTTTTATGCATGATGACTTGTGGCCTTCAATTCTGTAAAGTGTTAAGCTAACTGGATGACAGTCCCTTTGGTAGCAATTTTTACCAAATTTGATGGCCTAGTGAATCAAGAATATGCAAAGTTGGTTGATGTAGAAGATGGACAGGTCAAGTTGGAACAGGCTAGAATCAATGCTGAACAGACTTTTCAGAAAGTGTATCTGCCTAAAGTTATGAAGGCTGAGCATGCTCCAAAGGCATATGTAAAATTGGAAGGTAAGCTGACATTTATATATAGTACAAATAAAGCAATATACATCCCCTTAGATATGAATAAGCCATTCAAGGATTGCCCTGAATTAACTGAAAAAACAGCTGATGCCATTGAAATTGCCAGCCTCAGGCAGCTGTTCACCTCAACACAGATGAATAACATGGATATTTGTATTCAAATAGCCCTTAAGTATGGTCAACTAAAAAGATACTGTCATATGTCTGACATACATTGGAGGAATACCATAAATTCAAACACACTTAGCTGGACTTCTTTGTTCATGAGGGTTTATTTGGAATTCCCCCATTTTTGGGTATGCCAAATGATGTATTTGTTGCAGAAGAAAGTAATAATGTTTGCATTAGAAAAAAATTATGTATGCTTGATTTCCATGCACTATACAATGATGTAATATGCAAATTTGTCAGAATGTGGGTGGTTCATTAGTTGACAGATGGCATTTGACACAGTGACCATCCACAGTATGTAAACTTTGTTATTTGTCCATGGAGTTCATTTTGACAGCATACCAACAATAGTCTGTGAGTGAGACTGCAGTTTTCTTCTTTCATGGGATCTGATGCCATGACCAACAGTTTGTGAGTGAGACTGCAGTTTTCTTCTTTCATGGGATCTGATGCCATGACCAACAGAGAGTGAGTGAGACTGCAGTTTTCTTCTTTCATGGGATCTGATGCCATGACCAACAGGAAGTGAGTGAGACTGCAGTTTTCTTCTTTCATGGGATCTGATGCCATGACCAACAGTTTGTGAGTGAGACTGCAGTTTTCTTCTTTCATGGGATCTGATGCCATGACCAACAGGATGTGAGTGAGACTGCAGTTTTCTTCTTTCATGGGATCTGATGCCATGACCAACAGAGAGTGAGTGAGACTGCAGTTTTCTTCTTTCATGGGACCTGATGCCATGACCAACAGAAGTGAGTGAGACTGCAGTTTTCTTCTTCATGGGATCTGATGCCATGACCAACAGTCTGTGAGTGAGACTGCAGTTTTCTTCTGTCATGGGATCTGATGCCATGACCAACAGGAAGTGAGTGAGACTGCAGCTTTCTTCTTTCATGGGATCTGATGCCATGACCAACAGGAAGTGAGTGAGACTGCAGTTTTCTTCTTTCATGGGATCTGATGCCATGACCAACAGTTTGTGAGTGAGACTGCAATTTTCTTCTTTCATGGGATCTGATGCCATGACCAACAGGAAGTGAGTGAGACTGCAGTTTTCTTCTTTCATGGGATCTGATGCCATGACCAACAGTTGTGAGTGAGACTGCAGTTTTCTTCTTTCATGGGATCTGATGCCATGACCAACAGGAGTGAGTGAGACTGCAGTTTTCTTCTTTCATGGGATCTGATGCCATGACCAACAGGAGTGAGACTGCAGTTTTCTTCTTTCATGGGATCTGATGCCATGACCAACAGGAGTGAGTGAGACTGCAGTTTTCTTCTTTCATGGGATCTGATGCCATGACCAACAGGAAGTGAGTGAGACTGCAGTTTCTTCTTTCATGGGATCTGATGCCATGACCAACAGAGAGTGAGTGAGACTGCAGTTTTCTTCTTTCATGGGATCTGATGCCATGACCAACAGTTGTGAGTGAGACTGCAGTTTTCTTCTTTCATGGGATCTGATGCCATGACCAACAGAGAGTGAGTGAGACTGCAGTTTTCTTCTTTCATGGGATCTGATGCCATGACCAACAGGAAGTGAGTGAGACTGCAGTTTTCTTCTTTCATGGGATCTGATGCCATGACCAACAGTTTGTGAGTGAGACTGCAGTTTTCTTCTTTCATGGGATCTGATGCCATGACCAACAGGAGTGAGTGAGACTGCAGTTTTCTTCTTTCATGGGATCTGATGCCATGACCAACAGAGAGTGAGTGAGACTGCAGTTTTCTTCTTTCATGGGATCTGATGCCATGACCAACAGGAGTGAGTGAGACTGCAGTTTCTTCTTTCATGGGATCTGATGCCATGACCAACAGTGAGTGAGACTGCAGTTTTCTTCTTTCATGGGATCTGATGCCATGACCAACAGGTGAGTGAGACTGCAGTTTTCTTCTTTCATGGGATCTGATGCCATGACCAACAGGAAGTGAGTGAGACTGCAGTTTTCTTCTTTCATGGGATCTGATGCCATGACCAACAGGAAGTGAGTGAGACTGCAGTTTTCTTCTTTCATGGGATCTGATGCCATGACCAACAGAGAGTGAGTGAGACTGCAGTTTTCTTCTTTCATGGGATCTGATGCCATGACCAACAGGAAGTGAGTGAGACTGCAGTTTTCTTCTTTCATGGGATCTGATGCCATGACCAACAGTTGTGAGTGAGACTGCAGTTTTCTTCTTTCATGGGATCTGATGCCATGACCAACAGAGAGTGAGTGAGACTGCAGTTTTCTTCTTTCATGGGATCTGATGCCATGACCAACAGAAGTGAGTGAGACTGCAGTTTTCTTCTTTCATGGGCTGATGCATGACCAACAGGAAGTGAGTGAGAATAATGCTGTGTGCTCTTATATAGACATATGTGCAGATTGTGAGCTAGTCCTCATGCTCTCCCTCATGAGATCCTGCCTCATTACTCTACTAGGTAAGTCATTGGTTTACATAGACTGCATTGCACCAATTGGTCCACTAGCTGGTATAGTATTACACTTCATTTTGTGGCTACAGAAGATTTACAAACAAAACATCAGTCATGCATTTTGGCCCTTTGGGAAAACAAAATAAATGATAAACCTGACCTGAGTAATGTGAGTGTCTATATCTTTCCTTTACCCAGTAACTGGCATCACATTACCAAGTCTGCAGATTGCCAGGTTTTGGCAGGTATGTATTCATATCATACTAAATACTATTAGATCTTGAAAATTTTAAGCAATGATTATTATTGCCAAGAAATCTTTCTGGACAGAACAACCCTCATACAGTCTGTAAAAGTCACTTTGGAACAGTTCAAAAACCAGGATTATGTAGAGAAGCTCAAGGCTCAAATCACATCTGACACTTGCCTCTTCAATATGAGGAGAGAATTACATTTCTTTATGAGAAGATCAAGGAGATATAATGGCATGTACTTTTTTCTACATGCATATGGTGCTAACTTTGACCTCTAATCCAGTACTACTCTGTTGCCTATCTCTTTGCCCTTGATTGTAACATTAGTAAATCAATCTTATTATGATCAAAGCTCAACAACCCAAAGGGTTGTAGAAATTGGCTGAATGTTCAGTTTTTACTTTCTGACAAATTGACAATTCAACATTACAACATTCATGCCATTAGGACATCAACATCAGCTCTCTTACTCTTACCCTCCTCTGCTCCAATCTCTTCAAACACTAATGCCCCTTGCTGTTCCTTCAACCACTGTACACTCCGTTTTTCATCCATAAAGTAGGTATAGGCTCTCCTTAGATCCTCCACATCGACACGATCCGACTTGCGCTTACGCGCAACAACTTGAGCACACGAGATCAAGTTGAGTGCGTAGCGTAGAGTAGTCTGGAGTGCCATTGAAGTCAAAACGGTCTGTGCATCCGGTGTGAGTGTCACATCCTCTTCTTGGCACCTGTTTTCCGAAATAGATCATAATTTCCTGGAAGGAATTAATAATTTACCTGATTTGGATAATCTGTTCAACGTCCTCCTCCGTGTAAGGCTGTGTACTGACTATCAGCACGCGGTCTAGCAGGTCAATGGGCAAGCCATGGGGACTGCGGAAGCGCGTTCCTCGGATCCGTGCCATGCCGCGGTTTGAAGCCATTATAACAAGGGGAGCGAGTTCGTTCTCAAGTGCACGATTGAGGAACGAGAAGCATTCGATATCAAGCATGTGAACTTCATCAATGAAAAGAACCTAGACATCACCGGCTGTCAGGACCATTAACGCACAGAGTTGAGCATGGCAAGACACGAACCCCGGGAACGATCTCAGCCTTTCCTTCCTCTCTCCATTCCGCGACTTTGGTATCGATCTGGCTGCGTAGCTCTGGTTGATTTCACCCGTGTCGCCTGCAAAGAGAGCCAAGAAGCCCTGCGTGCGTGAGTTGATGACATCGAATCTCGTGTAGGGTCACGGTGTGAACCACTTCTTTGCGTTTCTGAATTTCGCCCTCTGGGCATTGTACAAATTTTGTCTGTGTCAAAGTGTTGACTGAAATAAAAAGACGGGAGAGGAGAGGATACGTGCGTCTGCGCCCATTGCATCATAATCCCTCGACCGTGCAAAAGAACGACCCAGCTTGGTGATCTTGCCCGACGTTTTGTCGATAGCAATCACATCACCTGCCAATACCTTTTCTTTTGAAAGGGCCTCGATCATTTTGGTTCCAAGATCATATATCGTCTCCATATCCGTCGTTTTGAGTGTCAGCTTGCCTGTTTTTGTCGCCTACGCCACGACCCCCCGACGGTCAGGTCCCCGAAAGCGGCGCCATACGCAAGGGAAAACTCACGCACACCAGTAAGACTTCGGTCGATTTGGATTTCGACCACTTCGCCCTCGATGATTTCCGTTTCTTCTTTTATACGCACCCCAATGCTGCGCCGGAAGGCTTGGGTGAGGGCTTCGGTTTTGGACATGGATAGTGAGAAGACTTCGCTAGCGGCGATCATGGTAAATGGAACATCGGACCCCAGTGCCTGTGCCATGCCTATCGTAACAGGTCCATCTCAAAAGCGTTGCAGAGAAGAAAGTAGTACACACCCATGGCAATGGCAGTTTTGCCAGTCGAGGGAGGACCGGCAAATAACATGGCTCGTCCTGCGATCCTGCCCTCTTGGACCATCTTGAGAATCATACCGGCTGCCTTGCGTGCTTTGGCTTGGCCGACCATGCCCTGTGCATTGTTGCGCGGTTCAAGCCTGTCGTCGAGGCCGAGACCACGGATGTGAGAGTGAGCGCCTGCATGACCAGTTATAGTCCTCGTAGCACATAAAGCCAAGATAAGCACCAATGCGCTCCATTTTTGTAATGTCGCGTAGCTCTGCGTTTCCTGTGGATATCTGCATGGTGGTGGTACCGCGAGAAAATAAATAAATATTTAATATTTTCTAATACAACTACACCAACTCCTAATACTAAGTACTAATCCTCCGACCTTTTCTTCTTTTTTGGCGCTTCGCCTTCCTTCTGCGCCTTTTTCTTGACCTTTTTATCCTCCTCCATCTCCAGCCCGCCATTCGCCTCGCTCTCCCGTCTCTTTCGTTTCTTCTCCTTCTTCTCCTTTTTACTCTCCTCCACCTCCACCTCCACCTCTGCCTCCACTTCCCCGTCCACCTCCATCTTCTCCTCATTCACCTTCTCCTTCTCCGCCTTCCTCTTTGCCCTCTTTTCCTCCTTGGCCCTCCTCTTTTCCTCCTTCACATCCAACGCTGCCTTGACTGCAACCTCCACCGCGTCCTCTCTTTGCGTAGACACAAACTCCACCGCATCCGCATGCGTATTATACACCCGCGTCTCTCCCTTCATCTCGAACTTTTGTTGCTGTCTCTTCCCCTGCTCGCCAAACCTCCGTACCGTACCCGTCTCGCTCTGCTCCTCCAGCGCACGCAGGCGCGCCTCGAGTTTGGCCCGGTTCTCCACCCCTATCGACGGCGCATCCGCATCCGACTTGCCATCCGCATCCGTGAGCGCGTCCACGCGGATCGCCAACGCACTCTTGGTCGCCACCATCCGCGCCATCTTGCCCTTGAGCTTGGGCGACGCCTGGCCGATCAGGGACGCATGGTAGATCAGCCCGTACTTGGGAGTGTCGTGCTTCGTCTTGAGCGCCCGGAACAGTGCCTTTTCTGCCCCCAGGATCTGCACCGTGCTCGCGGGGAACTTGGCCAGACTGAGCAGGCTGCCAGCGTGGCTGATCAGCCTCGCACCCACGAGCTCGCCCACGATCGCCGTCAGGTTGGGAGCGATGGCGTTCATCCGGTTGCGGAGGTACTCGTACAGCTGCGCACGATACGCGGATATGGAAATGATCTGGTCGCACAGGGAGTGTATGTGCGCCATGTCCGAGTCGGAATTTCGGTTCCCATTGAGATTTCGGCGGCGGCTTTGACGACCGCTTCGAGTTCCTCTGGGAGGATCTCTGCAAAGGATGTTTTTGACGCGTTGGTTCGGAAACCTGTTCCGTTGTGGTGAGAGTTGAAATGGGGGGAAGAAACTAGAGACTTACCCATGGCTTGGAGAACTTTAGCATAGGCCAAGTTGTCCGTTATAATTTTGCCTAGTTCTGGAAAATGCCAGCCATACCATTCCTGAAATCAAGCGTCAGTCCGGTAAGAGGGCGGAAGAGGGCACGCAACGTCACGCAACCTTCACTCTCATAGCGTAAATGTTAATTTCCTTGTCTAGATCGTCGAGTAGGGCGATGGCCTGTACAATCATCGTGTCCACTTTGTCTGGCGAAAACTTGAGTTTGAATCTGAAAATAAGAGGGTGAGTGGGTCGGTTGTTGCGTTATGGTTGTTGCGTGGGACGCACCTCGATAGCGAATGTGAAAGACCCAAGCTCATCGTCGCTAAATCCTTTGGGTCCAGCCCATCAAGCAGCGCAGCCAGCTGGCCACGAATACCCCTCCACAAGTCCCTTTGGTCGCTTTCGCCCGTGATGGCGTTGACTTTGATACTGAGCTTTTTAGATATCGAATGGGCTGCCGATCGTCATTTTTAGTTTAAAAAATAGCAAGGGCCCCATGAGCGCGCTGCACCAACTCACCTAGATGCGGGTCGACCACGACAAGCTGTTCCTTGCCTTTTCCCTTACCCAAAACTTGGTCGGTTAAAAACTTTTTGAGGCCCTTGCCCAGTTTCCCGTTTTGCAGGGCGGTGATGTCTTCGACGGCAGATGCAGTCGAGGTGAAGCGATGTAGAGCTTTGAGCTTGAGCCTGTCAAGGGCATCCAGCGGGGATCAAGGGGGACCTGACGGGTAGATAGAGAGAGACATACAACTTGTTCGCGCTCTCTGGCGACTCAAACTCCTTCCACAGGTCAGCGCTCTCTAGTTTTGCGGCGTCTGTGACTTTGAAAAGGCAGTAGCCCATCGCAGTCTCGTATAGGACGAGCATTTTAGGTTGATTTTGAGCGTATTTTTTAAAGAGTATTTTCCAATAAATATTTTTCAGGCTTTGGGTGTGTGAACAACCTTCCATACATGGTAACTAGAATCAATCGTCGTCGCTCTCGTCGCTGGTCGACGACTCGTCATCGCTGAGCCCAGCGACGCCACGCGCGTAGTCGTTCAGCGACATCGGAGCTCCCCGCAGCTCCTCTTCCTCCTCCTCCATCTCGGCCATCTGCTGATTCAGCTCCGCCTCAATATCATCATCGTCCATCTCCCTGTCACCAAAGAAATCATCGCCCTCTATCATAGCCTCAGGATCCACCTCGTCCCATTCTGACTCCGTCTCCGCACCATCGCCACCAGAGGGTAAAACCTCAGCAACTACAGCTGCAAGTGGTCGACTCGACGAGGATGAAGACGTCGAGGAGGATGCAGAGGGTAGCAAAGGCGGTGGCACAACAGACGAGGACGTGCCAGGCAAGGCCAGTCCACTGGAAACTGGCGCCACAGGAGACATCTTGCGCGTCCGTTTCGCAGGCTTCCCAAACTCGAGCACTTCCTCATCTACATCGGACAGATGGGCCGGCTCCGACTCACGTTTTCTTGACGGCTTGCTCTGTTCTTGTGTTTGTGCTTGTGCTTGTACCTGGGCTTGTCCATGTGCATGTTGTGGCTGTGGAGGCGGCGTGGAAGCAGGAGCAGGAGCGGGAGTAAGCGCTCGTGCTGGAACTGGCACCGGCACTTGTCTGGATTTCAAAGTGGGTGGCTTGACGGCAGATTTGGTCGAGATGGACAAGGAACGTGGCACAGCCGGTGCCTTGCCTTTGCCTTTAGCCGGTAGCTTGGCAGTCCGCTGAGGTTCAATAGGGTCCTTCCTTTGATGTTCAACAGGCTCCTTCCTCTGAGGTTCAACAGGCTCCTTCCTCTGAGGTTCAACAGGCTCCTTCCTCTGAGGCTCAACATGCTCCTTCCGCTGAGGTTCAACATGCTCCTTCCGCTGAGGTTGAGGTTCCTTTGCCCGTACTTTTGCCGGTGCCTTCATTTGGGCCTTGGGCCGCGGCGGTGCTTGTTTCGGCGGCGGAGTGGGAACTATAAGCTCTTCTAGTGTATCCTCTTCCTCTTCTCCTCGCGCCCGTACGATACATGTTTCGGTACAATCTCGTCAAAGTCGTCTTCTCCTTCTGCATCTGCGTCTGGGTTGGCCAGGTCCAGCAAGTCCTTTTCCAACTGCGCCTCCAAGTCATCCTTGACCTTGGGGGGAGACGCAGCTAAGAAAAACAGCATAAGAGGAAATTAATAAAAACAAGGATCTAAACGCGCACGGGGAGGAGGCGGACGTGTTGCGATAAGCTTCCGCTCGTGCTTCAGTGCCACATGCGATTCCAGTTTCTCCAGTGTGAACGTCTAATTATGAACATCAGACTGGGTCCGGGCTAGTCGGCCAAAAACGAAAAAAAAAATACACTCACGCCCAGTTCCTCGTCATAGACGAGCACACAATCCCACTCCTTGGCTACATTTTCAGACCCATGAAACACATGTGTTTCACCGCTCTACCAGGCAGGTTCTCCCTGTCAGCGCTTGGTATGGTACAGTCCTTCTCACCTGTTTACTGGGTATTCGACGGTGATCATGGTCGAGTCTGATGTCTTGCGGATGTCTATGTTTCCTGCCCTGTCCCTGTCAATCGAACTTGGCTTAAAGTTGTCTGTAGACCTATCAGACGGAGGGTTCGCACAGCACGAGCCACTCACAGCGGAAGGCGTAGAAATCGCGGTCTGGGAGACGCTTTGCAGGAGCAGAGGGCTTGTTCTCGCCATTGTTCTTGCGGGTCTTGAGTGCGCGTCTGAGGGAGGTACCGATGTTGAGCTGGTGGGCGCCATGGACGGGCAACCAGGAGGAGGCCATGGCGGACCAGCTGAGCGTGAGGCCATGTGCTTATTCTGCTGACGTAATACGTCCACCATACAAGGGATTACCTATATGGACCTTTTTCTTTTTCGGACTCTGCTGCTGTCCGCGCCTCGCCTGCGTTTCGCTTCCTCTGCGCCTTTTCCCACCGTCGCCACCACCGGTTCAATGGGCGCTACAAATGCTTCCGCTCGTTCTGCTTGTCGCTTGGCGCTCGCTTCTTCTTGCTGTGCCCCGGTCAGCTATCATGTCACAGTCATCCAAACAGGCCAAACCGTACCTTTTGTTGCGCTTCGCCTCCTCCCTTGCCGCCTTTTCACGCGGCTTGAGGAAGTACTCGCCGGACTCGAGCTGCAGATCCACCTTACGTGGTGGCTGCGGTGGCGGGAACGGCGTGTACACTTTTTTCTTGGGCTTCTCTCCCTCCTCGTTCCGGGCGATCGCTTCGTTCTTCCGTGCGGTCTTCTCGGAGGTTTTGAGGTGCCGTCTCCGGAATTGCGGCATAAACCGATCCCACGATTCATTGGCGAGTTTCGGGTCCTTGGCCAGTTCGCGTTTGATCATGAGTTCCTGTACCCCGTGTGCGTGAGTGAAGAAGACATGGTGACATAGGGGATGACATACTTTTATCCGGTATATCGGATGGATGTTTTTCATGCAGTCGAGAACTATCCGTCTGACTTCCTTGAGATACTTGTGTGGTCCCATAACGCTCACCGTGCTTCCTTGCACGAGCACGTAGGATCCTGTGAGCAGCTCGATGGCCTGATTTTATACTATTGTTGGTCAACACCCGGTGACAGATCACAGGAGCACGCACCTTGAGCGTACTCCCATCAGGCCCTATAATTCTCTGCCTTCGCTTAACATACCTCTCCTTATTCCGGACCAGGTTCCCAATCTTGATAATGTCACATGCTATATTATCTTCCAGAATTTTGACAGCCTGATTGATCGCCACGCCTCTTGCAAGTAATTTGATCATATCACGAGCTTTGAGGATGATGTAGGGATCAAACGTCTTTCGCGTCGTCCGCACAGACATGGAGCCGTTTACAAGGTCAAGCGTACACGCTACCCCCTGCACAGGCGTGAGCACCAATAAAAGCGAACGTAGAGCGATAACACCAACATGAGTTTCCAATGCCTTGGTAACAGCGCTCCACACCTCGCGGAGGTACTTTTCTCGATATTTGGGAAACAGGGTCGCAAACGACGACTCTTCCGCAAATGGCCCTGCCTTGTTGTCTTGCGGCACAAATGGATCGATTTTCCACTACGCGTGTCAGACCACACAGGAATCCCTGAACAGAAAAAGGCTGACACTGGACACGGTCAACAAAGGATGCAGCAGCGCAGACGGAGGCGCTTACTGGTCAATATCATCCGTGTCCCATGCTACATGGTATCAGCGGGAGATGACAGGACACTCAGACACGCACGTTTGTCCTTTCTGTAGCTCTTGTTCTTGGACATGATGGTGAAGCAGCACGTGACGTGCCAAACAAACAAACGCTTCAATTCCCGGACGCCGCGATGGACAGCGGCGGCGACCTTTCGTACGATGACTCTGTGCCATACGAGGACCAAGTCTCCCTTGCAGAACGCATTGGCTCAACCAGAGTCTACCTGCTCTCCGACACTAGCACACGACGGAAGCTCGCGGACGCGGATAACGATGCAGCCGAGGACGAGGACAATGACATGGACACCGACCAAGGTACGCCTTGCACGGACCCCTCTCCGGCCCAACGCCATCCTCTTTCACGGCCCACCCATCGCCCACCTGCCCACCGCCCGCATATTCGACTACGCAGCCCACTTTGACGTCCGCCCGCTCGCCCTCGAATGGATCGACGACAAGACGTGCATCTTTGTCTTTCCCACCACATCGGCCGCCCGCTCTGCCTTTGCCACCCTCCAAAAACCAGCCGCAGTCGCGTCTCCTCCACCTCCCACCGACGCCACAACCGACGCTCGCCCTATCCCCGTTGGGTTGTGGCCCCCCGAGGACAGAATCCACCACAGCCTGGGCGTGGGCCAGGGTCTAAGAGGCGCGCTCAGCATGCGCTGGGCCCGTGTAGACGACAAGAAGAAGAGAAACGCGAAGCGGGAGAGCGCATTCTACAGAAAACACGGTGTGGAGGCGGGAAAAGAGAGTGCTGGTTTTGGCGTCGTACCCGCCAGCGTGGCTGTCGCGGCCGCGGCCGCCGGAGATGCGGATGGCGCCAGGGGAGTTTGGCGAAGAGGCTGGCACCTGTTGGAGACACGCTTGAAGAGAGAATCGAGACCGACGGCGAGGGTGATGGTGTCATCGTCACCGAAGTGGAGGGTGTGCGAGAGTGGGATCGTGGAAAACCCGGCGTGGAGGACCAGATATTGTCGTCGTTGTCGTCGTCGAGAAAGAGGAAGCGCGGGGGGAGAGACGACGTGGACGAGTTTCTGGGCGACGATTTGGCCGAAGAAGTAAATGGCAACGCAAGCCCACCGTCAAAGATGCGGTCGGATTATATAGCTGAGGACGGTCGGACGGTAATTGGGTCGGCAGACGGGGTTGGGTTGGTCGAAAGGATCAGGGCCCGGTTGCCAAGACGGACGAGAGCAAGTGCTGGGGAGGAGGAAGTCGGGAGCCGAAGACGAGGCGGGCGGGGACGAAGAGGATGCCAAGCAAGCCGCCGCGCAAAAAACGCGAGAAGAGCTGGACGACGAGCTGGATGCGTTTCTAAACGACAGGGATTGATATTCTACGAGCTTGTATTCTACGCCGTACAATACATTTCACGTCTTTTTATCTTTCCTCGAACTTCCTCGTCCAAGCGTGTATCCGACCGTTCGAGCATCACCAACACCGCTCCTGTCCACATCATCCCGCGTTCACTTCAACTGGTCGACCCGCCACAACCGTGACGCTCAGCACCAGGCTCGTCGCCTTGCGCACGACCAGGATGAGCGTCACCGTCAACGCACTCACCCGCGTCGTAAGCCTGTTCACGCCTGCCACGCAAACAAGCTGGGTGAGCGTGTTAAGCGCGAGAGGGAAAACACCGTTGGAATCCGGACCATGTGCAACGGAAGCTCGAGCGTTGGAGACGAGGAAGAGTGTACGGCGCGCAGTTGGGATGAAATGTCTTTCCGGTTAAAGACGAACAGGGCAGAGAGAAGAAGTGGAGGTAGAACATGGATTCTTGCCATGGCTTGGAGGCACTAAGAGTACTAGGAGCGGGAGTATAAGTCGAGTAGGTCCAATCCTGCACGAGTCCCAACAACCCCGAGAGGAGTAAAGCGAGAGAAAGGATGCTTATCCCAGTCGCGTACGTGTACGCATCTGTGGTATGCGTTGTGGTAGAACGCGACGTCGATGTTGACGCCGAAAGCGTCGTGAGCGCGACACCCGCCGTCACCAGCAGCACCGACGCCACTTGCACCGACGTATACTTCTTGCCCGTTATCCAGCCAAGAAGCATACTTACGATCAAGCCCCCGCTCCTAAATATGATATGGACCGCCATGGGTATGCGGTACGCGAATGCGGCGTTGTTGAGGAGCGAGATCAAGTAGAAAAGACCGACTTGGACGAGGTACGGAGTCAGAGGCACTGTTCGCGGCTTGAGGCGTGGCCCGGAGGAGGTCCAAGTGATGTGATGCGGCAGCCCATACAATGACACGACCACGAACTGGCAAAAGGTGATGAGGGACCCGAATCCAGGATAGGTCGAGGTGAGCTGCTCGAGCGTCACCGCATTGCTGGATTGCAAGAATCAGTGCCTCGGAGGACATCGCTCGCAGACCAGCCTGACTTGCCTGCAGCACCCGCCAAAAACAAGGCCCAAGGTCCACGCCCAGTCCATCAAACAAAAACAGAATGACCACCGCAGGGGTCGAACCTGCAATCTCCTGATTCGTAGTCAGACGCGATGCCATTTCGCCAGGCGGCCCTGACAATTTGACTTTACGTCCTCTACACATTCTCGTCATCACATCAAGTAAAGATTGACAAGTTGAGCTGCGGCAACGACGCGGCAGTCGCGAGGCAGAGGGGGGCCGAGGGTGAGGGGGCGCCAATGTGCTGGCCCAGCAGAGGTTCCTCCACCTGCATCTTGAGATGTATTCCAATTTCTCATTAGCTGGGAGGTCCAAACTATGACTCACAAGCCTAATACAATGGTCTTCTAAGTGTCATCATACTCCACATCAATTGTCATCACATTTGTATCTTTGGGACTGTTTATAGGCTTAAAATTCAGAGAAGGAGGGATGGAGGACATCAGAAATTAATGACAATGGTTGGATTATCAGGACTCTCTCGGCATGATGCCTTAAGACCCCAACAGATAGACTAGAGAAGAGGAGATGAGGAGAGAGGAGTGGAAACCTGAGAGAACTTGACTGAGGACTCTGGGTGATAGTTGCTCAGTTTATATAGGTCTGTGCACCACTCTAATAATAGTATCTATGCTAAGTAAGTCTGACTAAAGTACATAACATAAGTGGCCCCCATTGCTGCGCATTGGTAAGCCTGAGTCATAGTCCATGAGTCATTGGTCCGGTAGTCCGTAATCTAATCCAATCTAATCTAATCTTAGCACTGACTAGATAAGATAGACACCAACCTGACTAAGATGTTTGGCTACAGCTATAGTAAAATACAAAGAAAAAGAATAAAAATGTCTTAGAGATTTGAGCATTGAGAACAAGTCATGACATGGATGAGAAGTGAACCTAGACATAAAGATGGCAGAGGGCTTGGATAGAGACATCAGGGGAAGAAGATCATAATCAAGTCAAGCATGTCAAGCACAATAGAAAGAAATTCTTGATAATGGTAGAACATATGGTGAGAGGGTCCTCCAAGCAGTAAACACCACTGTGGTGATCATTCCTACTACAAATCTGGCTCCAACCTTTCAGAAGGTTCCACTGCAGATTCCAGGACTGAGATTTGTCTCTTGGACTGAGGTAGTGTACTTGGATGAGTGGGATGGCCTGCTCAGTGGCCATCTTAGTGGATGGTCCTCCCAAAGTTCATCCTTCAGGATTGCAATAATCTTGTGGATCTTCTGATAGCCCTTTGCAGAGCCTCTGTGCTTTCATGACATGGTCATCTGGAGTATCCACAAAATGGCAGACTTTTTTGCATGGTCAAAATCAATGGTAAAAGCATCAAACAAGGGGAAATTCAGGTCATCAGGAACATAATACAATTTGTTCTCCAGACCATTGGAGAGGTTGGTGATGGACTGGAGCCTAACAATCTTGCACTTGACTTTGGTAAAGTTGATTATTTGGAACAGGGGGATCCCATACTAGGGTGAAATATGGTGGATCATCACTGTTGGAGTTCATGTTGAAAAGTAGGAAGTCATTTTAGGGTTTGTTATATAATGGCTTGAGCATTCATCCTGTTAGGACTAATCCCACACAACCACAAGCCTCTCTGAGACAATGAAGAGAGAAGAGAGAAGTATTGATACAGTAGATAAGTAAGCTGGGTGAGAGCAAACTATCTAGAGTCTTAGAGACTCCTACCTATGACGCACCACCTTATATACTCCAACCATGGTCTGTGTGCAGCAGCCTCATGCCCCTAGGGCTATGCACATGCAGCAATGGAACCATGGCAACTATCTACGCCCTTCCCACCATGCCCAAATCCCCATATGATCCTATTGTCCTGTTATTGGCACAGCCCCTGGCTGACCTAACTGCTGACCTAATCGTTGAGTGCCTTGACATAGGGGTTGGCGCCTATCTGTCTTGTGTACCTATGTGTCCATAGGGCCCCAGAGAAAATAGATAAAAATATAGAAAAATTGTAAGAATGTCATATAGTCATAACATGACCCCCCCATTAAGACTTCATGTCCTGGGAAGTCAGTGCTGTGATGTCACCTTCGGAGAATTAAGTACAGGCTTGATGAGCCTGCCACGCTCAAGGTCTCTTGAGAATGCCCCTTCCTTATCTGGTTCATCATAAATGAGTTTGCGGTCACCTTTCCACCACTGCCAATTCTGTTTGAGTTTTTCAAGGTAGTCCCTCTCGAATTTGCCATCTTCCCATCCAAACAACTGTTTGGGCACATGCACCTGCGTATGGTTCTGCCATCTCCGATAGTCCATGTCGCGTATGTTTACCAGTTGACATGGAGTGCTAGGGTTTGCCTTATGGAATTTCTGAACCTCCTTTTTTGCATTGTCAAGGTTCTCCGCTGGTTCCCAAGTGGATTCCTCCACTGGATGATTCTTCCACTTTACAAGGTACTCCCATTGTCCACCGCCATGCCCACTAACTTGGCTGTCTATGACTTCCTCAACCTCATATTTGTCATCCTGTGATTCCCCAACCATTTGTAACTCCTTGCACTGAGCTACTTTGTCTTTTTGGGTGGGAAACACAGGTTCCTTGTAAGGTTTGAGGTGGATTTTGTTGAACACATTGTAGACTTTCCAGGATGCAGGGATCTTCAGCTGGTATGCTGAGGCTCTGACTTTCTTAACAACCTCCAATGGTCCGATGAATTTGCCATCAAGCTTTTTAGTGGTGTGGATGGTAGGCGGGTTTTTGGTGCTGAGATAAACCTTGTCCCCAGGTTTGTATTCTCGTGCTGGTGCCTTATTTTCATCATACTGCTTCTTCATAGCTTCAGCAGTTTTATTTAGCGCCTCTGTTGCCTTGGCATGTACCTCTCCAACTTGTTTGGCTAATTCTTCAACTGTGACTACTGTAGGTGTGTGCAGTGGGTTTACTCCCTTGTTGGGATGACATCCGTTATTCATGAAAAATGGTGAATCTCTTGTTGACACATGTACCCAATCATTGTGGCAAAATTGTGCCACAGCAAGCCAATCACTCCAGTTGTCCTGTCAATGATTCACAAACATTGTCAGGAATTCTTTGACTTCCTGATTGACCCTTTCTGTCTGCCCATCTGTCTGCAGGTGATACACGGTAGACTGGTTTGCCTTGATTCCAAGCATTCCATATAAGTCATCCATGAACTTGGATACAAACTGTGGTCCTCGATCACTAATAACCTTTCTTGGGATCCCATGTTCCCTGAAGATGTTATCCCAGAATAGAACCACCACTCCTTGTGATGTGATTGTCGAAGTTGTGGGAAGAAAGTATGCCTTCTTTGTGAACCTGTCAACAACCACCATAATCATGTTGTTGCCCTTAGATTCTGGTAAGGGTCCAATAAGATCAACAGATACAATCTCCCATGGTTCTGATGGAATCTTGTTTGGGTGCAGAGGCACTGCTCTAGCTTGTTGGTCAGGCTTGGTGCATTGACATGTTTTGCATCCTGGGATATATTTCTCAATGTCCTTGCGCATATTTGGCCACCAATAGTCCCAAGTTATTAATTCCAGTGTTTTGACAACTCTGGAATGCCCCCATGAATGAATTACCCCAATCAGTTCTCCTCTCAGCAGGTTGTTGGCAGGTATATAAATCTGTCCTTTCCATTGCACCATTCCTTTATCAATGGTGTAGTCTGGGTCTCCTCTTTCTAATCCTTCTCGCACCTGGTACTCCCATTGTCATTTTGGAATCTTCACAACATCTCTTAATAATTCTTTGATAGCCCAATCGTCATCTAGAAGTCGCACAAACAAGTGTTCCTTCAAGAGAATAACACCTTCATTGTCATTTTGCCCTCATTCATGCCCAGCTTGGCATGATAATAGGTCCGCCTTGGAATTGGATTTGCCGGAACAGTGTTTAATAATGAAATTGTACTCCTGCAAGTCTGTGACCCATTGAGCTTGTCTTCAATTAAGATTTTGCACTTTCCGGAAGTATGTGAGGTTTTGATGATCCATTAGGACCTCCACAATTTCCTTTGCACCTTTAAGGTAATGAGACCACTTGTAAAATGCATGCATAACTGCCAGCATCTCTTTGTTGTAGATTTCATAGTTGCGTTCAGTGTCATTGAGTGCCTTTGAAATGAATGCCACTGGCCACCAGAGTTGATCCTTCCCTTGCTGTGACAAAATTCCACCAATAGTGGGGTCCAGAGCGTCTACTTCCACTTGAAACTGTCCCTCATCATCAGGAATTTTGAGGACAACCTCCCTCACCACAAGGTCTTTCAGTCCCTGAAAGGCCTCAGACTGAATTTCTGTCCACAACCAGTCAACCTTGCCTGTCAACTTAGTCAGTGGTTTAGCCACTTGAGCGAAACCCTGCACAAAATGCCTATAGAAGTTGATGAATCCCAAAAACTGCTGTAACTCCTTTTTGCAAGTTGGTTCTGGCCAGGACGCAATGGCGTCAACCTTGCCCTTCTCCATTTGGATAATATCTGTACTAATCACCAAGCCCACAAAATCTATTTGTGGCTGGTCAAACCAGCATTTTTCTGGCTTGAGGGATAACTTGTGGTTCTCCAATTTTGCCAAAATACAGTTCACGTGTTTGGTATGTTCTTCTTGAGACTTTGAGAAGACTAAAATGTTGTCCATATAGATAACAACCCATCCTTCAGCAATTTCTTGGCAAAAGATGTCATTCATCATAGTTTGAAAGGTTGCTGGGGAATTTGTTAACCCAAAAAACATGACCAGTGGTTCAAACAGTCCCCAATTCATTCTGAAGGTGGCTTTCCATTCATTGCCTTCCTTGATATGGACATTGTTGTATCCCCAACAAATGTCCATTTTTGAGAAGACCTTTGCCTGAGACAATTTGTCAACCAATTCCCCAATAAGTGGTAGTGGGTATCGGTTCTTTATTGTTATCTCATTAAGCTGACAGTAGTCCTGGACTGGTCGCAATTTTCCATCTTTCTTTTTAACAAAAAAGAAAGGAGACGCCATGGGAGACTTGCTAGGTTGAATGCGACCCGATTCCAAATTCTCCTTCAGGAATTCATCCAATTGGGCCTGTTTGTCCCAACTGAGTGGATAAATTTTACAATCCACTGCCTTAAATCCTGGTATTAATTCAATTGTGTTGTCCCAAGGTTGTCTTGGTGGAAGTTCATCGAAAGTTTCCTTTTCAAAAACTTTTCGATGTCCTAAATAGTGCTTAGGAACTACTTCCTCTAAAGAGTACTTTTTTGATGCGCTGGCTTCCTTTGCCGTAACGTCTGTTGCCACCAATCTCATTTTGAGCTCAGGCTCCCCAATATGTACTGCCAGTAGCTTTTCACCTTCCTCTAGGGGTTCCATAGGGTCTGCTTCATCTTCTGGGTTATCAACATGGGAACAATTCCAGCACATTCCAGGACACCTAGTGAATCTTACTTCCTGCTTCTTCCAGTCCATTACAGGATTATGGTGTTGCAACCAATCATGCCCCAGAAAAATATCAGTTTTCCCTAACCCTGCAACACCACACTCAAGAATTTCTTCATGGGTCCCTATCTGTAGTTTAAATTGAACCATGTACTCCAGACTTCCAAGTGCATTCCTGGTTCCATCTGCATTGTACACTGGCATGAAACTCCATACTGACACATGATCCTGTACACCCAGAATCCACTAATGCAATGACATTAATTTGAGCCCCAGTGTCCATTGTAGTGATGGTTCCTTTAAGATTCATTTCCTGCTGTCCCGTGGCTTTTATGACACTTTGCCTTAGCCTTGTTAGGTTCCATAAGGCCTCTGCCTCAGATTGTTGGTTTAGTTCATTAACCAAGTCTTCTGTGGCTTTGTTTAACTGCTTATTGTGAACCCACTCTTTCAGACATTGTATGGCCATATTTTTGTCTTGTTGCCATATTCGTCTTAACACCCAGGTGGGTGACCATGTTTTTATTTGGGGATTTGCGCTCACACTTAGGTTTTGAATCCAATGGACATATGACAAACATTCATATAGCAATTCAGGTATACTAATACAAGAATCCTTGTCTGAGATCAAAACTCTATCAGCCAGCAGTGTGGAGCGCTTGCCTACTGGCTGTCGCCAAAACCCTTCTCCTTGCCATACTCCTTCCATTGCTCCTCAGTGAGCTCGTGTCCCTCTTTACTGCAATCATAACATGCCCCTGTGCGTTGTTTTGCTTTGTCTATGTCCATGGCATTTGGATCCCTACTGGATGTTGACATGGTGAGCATGCTGTGTTGTATCGGTGCCTTGGTTTCCTTGGCCACTGGTGTCTCTTTGTATTCATTATGGCTCTTCTTTTCGCTGTACACTTCCTTTGCCCTTCAGTATACTTGTGCCAATTGCACTGCTCAATCCTGTATGGTTTTTAGAGATGCATCCTCTGCCAGATTTCCATGCCTAATCAATTCTGCTCCCAGCGCAGGATTGATTCTGTTGAGGAAATGATCTTTGAGAGCATTTTTGCCCCATCCTACCAGTGGTGATAGTGCATTAAACTTAAAAACTTGATGATGTAATCTTTAATTGGAGTATTCCATTGTTCCAACTTCATCAAGTCATCTGTGGCATGCTGTTTGGTTTCTGTAGACATGAAAAATTCATGCATTTCTGTTTTAAATGCTGCCCAGGTTGTCCATGGGTATTTTGTGGTGTTAGGAGGGCGCATCCATTGCAACAGTTGATCTTCAGGTTGTAAGGGAGCTCGATGCCCATTGTTTACTCCTGCCCATGTCAGATCCAAGGGATATTGCATAGGAGCACGTGCATGCTTCCCTTTGTACTCCTCATCCGCATTTTGGATTTCTTGGAGTTTGACTCCAGCCCATTCCCCTGCACAGTTTCCCTTTCCTTTTTGGGTACAGTATAAACAGATTACAATACAATGCTGGACTGTGGTTTCTCGTGCCAAGTTAAAATAGACCTCCATGGTTTGCAACCAATTGTCTACTTGGCTCGGGTCACCTTCAAAATGATCAGGCATTTCCACTTTTGTTAGTGGAGCTGGTGATGGATGAGGATGTGTGCACTGCCACTCATCCAAGACGTTGGTTAGGAGTTGTCCAAAACCATTGACGGTTGTCATTCTGGCTTCCTCCATATCCTCAATCTGTTGCTGCCTGTCTGCTACATCATCCTGGTTTGTTCCAGTCAGGGGAATTTGCAGCAGCAATGGATGTGGCATGATTTGCATATATCCAATCAAAAAGTCCCGGAGTCCCACAGCCATTTGTACCGTCCATTGGAAGGCTCCAACATGATACCATCCATACCCTTTGAGGATCCAATCCTCCATTTGAGTCCACGCATTCAGTCCCTGACTGACACACTCTACATGAATGCATCCAGCCTGCCCATAAGTTTTCCGGGCTCTTATGTTAGCCTTAGATTCTCTCATGTGGCGATCAAACTGGAAGACCTCTTGGATCTGTGGGTAAGCTGGCCACTCAAATCTGTTCCAGTATTGCTTCTGGAACATCACCAAATAGCAGTAACCTGGGATGTCCAGGTGCAAAACTTTATCATTGATGCGAGTTATGGGATATGGGTATGCGTGCTCTATTTCTTTGGCTACAATCCTACGCCAGTGATCAATCTCTCACTTTTTCTGAGCCTTGTGTAGGTTACTAGGCCCTGCTTCTATCATCCAGTCCTCTGCCATTGTTACTGGTCCATCATGCCAGTTCCAATCACTGCCTTGAGTTCTCATGATGGCGTTGAACTCCTCCTTCTTGGCTTTAATGGCCTCAGTGTATGTAGGAACTTTTGGTGGCACAGGTGGTGGCATTGACTGTTTTGAGGTCCTAGGTGGTGTCGATCGAGTGATCAGATATAGAACCAGATTTGGCTTGCTCATGTGCACAGGGACACTGGATAGATCCACATCACCTCCTTCACATTTAATCAATAGGGTTGAGCCAGTGTATGATCTAGCCTTCTTCTTTTTCTTGTTTTGGCAAAAGAATCCCTTGCCGCCAAAATGCACTTGCTTATTGTATGTGCCTTTTTGGACCATCTCATCAATGCTACAGTCCCAGATGTCATCACCGTCCTCCTCACAGATCATGAACTCTTCCAACACATGGTACCGGTCCCGCTGACAGCTGTCTTGGAGACTAAAATGTGCAAATGGATTTCTAAGTTTGGTATTCCATGATGCGATCTCGGTGACTGTGGGCCAGGCTGGCCAGTGATAGAGATCATAGTACTCCAGTTTGAATAAGTACATGTAACAGTAGCCGGACTTCCGCCAATGGTAGTTAGGTCGGTCCTCGTTTGTTGGGACCCCAGGCAGTATGACTTGTTCCTGGTTTTCGACCCAGTGCTTGGTGTATTCCTTTTTGGTGCAAATACCCCAATTGGCTAGGTGCATGTCCATGAAGTCGTCCCATGTTGGGAGGAATGCCATGTCATTATCCAGTCTGGTATCCTCAGCTAGAGAGTTTGGTGCCATAATCGGAGATTGCAATTGACTTGATTGTGACTGTCTCCATTTGTACATATAGGGTGCATACCGCGTCATGTGGCCCAAGTGTTTGACCTTGATGTTGCCATTTGAGGCATGCATCAGTTTGTTGCGTTCCTTTGCTGTCAGAACCAGACCATCGTGTTTCAGGGTAAACATGTTAAACCCTTGGAGTAGTAGTAACACATTGGTGGGGGAATCAAACACTGCCTCCCTAACATTGGAACCTTTCCTGTTGTTGGAGCGCCTCGCACTTCTCCCACATGAGTATTTCCCATGCTTCCTCTTGCTTGCAGAACACTGCTTCTTCGAGCACTTGTTGTTCATATGCTGCCCTGCGCAGCCTGAGTTTTTCCTGTTGACGCTGCTCTTTGCGCCACAGATGCCATGCGCAAACATGCGCATCATGTTGTTGGGAGTCAACCAGCTTGGCCAACTTGGTTTGCTTGTGGGGCAAAGGGCACCCCGCTGCCCATTCTAGATCAAATACAGTTCCAATCTCCATCAAGGACATTGCTGCCCTTGGCAAAACGTAGTTGAACAATCTCAACATTGTTCCTGGATCCCAGATCCTAAGTGTGTTCCAAATGATGTGACATCCCAAGTAGGGAGATGTTGACTCTTCTTCTGTAACTGTACTTCTAAATACAGCCACTCTACATTGCAGTCAATAATGCACCCGCACACAATTCTTTGATTTGATTCCACCAACTGACCAAGAGCTGTGCTGCCCAGTGCTTCACTAGGATGTCCTCGTGCTCAGATTGTTAGATCCAATACATGATTGGTATTCCTAGACTGTATGCCTTGATACAGGTCACAACAATTGATTGCCTTTGCATGTTCCTTGTGCTTTTCTGAAAACCCTAATGTAACTGCCTGGGGCGACCCTGCCTGGTCCACAACCCAGCACACCATTACTCTCATTTAGGATCTTTGTGTAGACAGTGTTGTCCCACAGTCAGTCATGACTACGTTGTCAACTGTTGAATCAAGGCTGAGAATGGTCTTGTGGTGTAACGAGCATTCTGTCAGACGAAAGGATTTCAAGGGATTGCTTCGACACTGTGAGCGACAATGAGCAAGACATGCTTGGCACTGTGTCAAACGACAAAGGGTGTGGTTGGAAAGACTCTAGATTATGTTAGGACTAATCCCACACAACCACAAGCCTCTCTGAGATGATGAAGAGAGAAGAGAGATGTATTGACACAGTAGATAAGTAAGCTGGGTGAGAGCAAACTATCTAGAGTCTTAGAGACTCCTACCTATGGCGCTAATACGTTACTACACTGCTAAAGCTGCTGTGTAGACCGGGGGTTTGTTTGCGAGGCAAGTTTAAAGAAGCTCCCATCAACCTGTATAGAATTATCCTGTGCGGGTACAAGAACTATAGCGGATAATGTTTAGTGACACGTGCGAGGTAACAAATTCGACCAAATTCCCGTGGGCAAGGTAGAAAGTGCGGAAAAGCGCGCTTTATGCGGACAAGCGCAGACTATGCGGACAAGCGCGGACTATGCGGACAAGCGCGGAAACTGTTATTAGATACTCGCGGATGTGGTGTGACGTGTAGTTGCGGTCACCGGACTTGTGGAATTCCTGATGTGCTCAGGTGATGCTTGACGTGAGTGGGGGCAGTAGTTAGTGGCTTTGCCAATGTCAAGTACGGATAGCGGGTGATAGCGGTGGCTGAATGCTGGCAGTAACAACGGAGCGCACAAGTCTTTCCGCAAGGCGGCGTTGACGACGGATGAAACAACGAGGAGAGGAGTAAAACCTGAAAGGCACGAGAATGACGAGACTTTGAAAGTGAAACCGCATGGGTATGATATGATATTTCTACTATGAAACAAGATGGTTTATATACATTTTTACTATCTACTGAAGCGATGGAACTCTGAAACTTTCTGTACCCCGAGGTGTGTGTGTCTTTTACTGTCCCAATCCGTGCTTTTGAAGGCGTCGCCGATGCGGCTTAGTATATACGAGCATTTTCATAGTTTTTCCTCCGGTGTGTAACTCTGTAGTGGAACCCTGATCATATTGGCGCTGTCCCTAAGGGCGTCTCGAATAGGTGTGCGACGGCCGTTGATCGACTTCCGGCATCCAATTGCTAAGCGCTAGGGTATTCACTAGTGACCGTGAGCCGGTTGCCGGAATGCGACCCTTTACGCTTGATGTAGCCGTCTGGTTGTACTCGTTGATCGATGCAATAGTCCGTGAAGATTTCATTTGGCTAAATAGCTTTTTCCGTCAATTGTATATGCAGCTAGCAGTTCTCGATCACGGTACTCAGAAGGCGGACCTGCCTATTGCGGAAGTGGCTGTGTGGACATGTATGCAGCACAACTCCCAATGCGGTGATACGCCTGGAACGTGTCAGTACCTGCGCTAGCCCTATTCAGCTCCTGAGGAAGCCATTCGAGCCGAGTCGAAGCATCCTGCTCACAAATCGAAGTCCGTAGTGTCAGCAGTGCCCCGCCGAACGAAGGTCGAAGCTCGAGATCAGACAAAGTCTTCGATCCGGCCTCCTCGGTCTTAGCGGATATCCGAAACATCTCTCAGTCCCTAGACAGTCCCCGTTCCGCGCTACCCGGCCACATTGCGGCGACCTCAGTTCAGTCACCAGGGCCCCACCACATTGCAAATTCAGCAAAATGGGTGCCTGGTGCCTCGCCGACATAAGGACAGAATGATCACCACCCCCTCCATAGCCACAGACTCGTGCACGTCAAACCAGCCGAAGCTTCTATGACTCGACCGATGCAGAGTGGAACGCCCTCGACCATACAGTCACTGACCCTACTCGAACGACTCGCGGCGCCAGCCCGTTCGTCGCTTGCGTCAAGGATATCCGATCGCGCCGAACCTCCGACAATAGATCCGGACTCTTCTATGATAGACGTACCTCCCAGCCCAGTCGAATCGCCAACGCACGACAACTTCGTTTCGTTCACCCCAGGGGCAGCCTTCTTGCAGCTACCAGTATCCGAGCGAGCCAGTATATCAATCTCGGACTCGATAGGAATACAATTCGGAGACTCGAGGACGGTGACGGAGGAGAGACGAACCATGTTGACGTGTCAAATCAGTGCTCGAGGAGGCTTAGAGCCGATGTTCCATGACCCGGACGAGGCATCTGCCTTGCGTACGCCCAGGGACCCATACAGTCGAAGTCGATTCCACCTCGAACTAATCAACAGTTCGGTTCGATTAGAAGAGCTCGCCTCCGCAGGAAGCGCCACGTTCGTCGTCGGTCAAGTCGTATGGAGGATCATCACAGTCACAGTGCAGGAGGGCTACCGAAGGGAGATAGCATCCGGAGGACCACTAATCATTGTCGGACGAACCCTCGGACGATATGCGGTCATCATCGAGAAGGCGTGCTGCATTCGAGGCTCGTTCCAGCGCACCAGCTGATGCCATATTATTCAACCTGGCACGTAGCGCGACTTCCAGCGGAATTGACACACCATCCCCAGCTCGAGACCTACTCTGTCACGAATATGAAGCCTAGAAACCACGAAGGCATTGCAACGTAGGCTGTGCGTCGCTATCCAGTTACAGGCAGCTTCGACCGAGGTACCGAGGATCTGTGGAGTGCCTGTTGGGTGTTGTGAACGTCGCGATGTCGGTGGAGAAGTATTCCCGGTTTGTGCCTGGTGCACATGCTCGTTTCTGTTGTCATGGACCTATTCCCATCGTCGTGCTTCGATTGGACTTCGAGAAAATGGTAGCAAGTGGACTTTTACTATATTGCTGATACTGGACACTGTTCCGAATAACCCCTTTGATACTTTGTTTTATATATATACATGTACCTGTCTTAGACGAATGACAGAGAAGTCCTGACCTTTCTTCCCTCCCCTCCGAGTTCACGGTTCAAGCTTTGGCCGTCTCCGAGTCTTGCCAAGGTCCCAGCGTTGTCTCGTCTCAGTCTGTGCTTGCCTTGTCTCGACCTTTGCCCCAGTATCTTGCGTAGCCTTCGACGTGTTTCCTCACCAGCCACACTCGTCCTCATTGCCTCACCCGTCAAGATTCGATCCGTCTTCGATCCTTGTTGCCCCCTTCGAAGTAACTCAGTACCACTTGCACTTCATTTATCACATATCCAGGTGCCTGCGTGCCTCGTACCTTCAGCCAAGTCTGAGAACCTCCTAGGACTCGCCCCCCTGTCGTACGTGTTGCGCGCCAATCCCCCTTCGTTACCCCCTATTCGTTTCGAACGCCGCCTCGGTTGATCACTGAAGGTGTGCTCGAGCACCGAGAAATTGGGTTTCTTTTGGGTTTGCCCGCCGCACAGCGCATCAGCGGCATGTGCAATTGTTTAGCGTGAAAGCTCGGATGTTGGCAATGTGATGGTTGCAGATGAAGCTTCTATGGTTGCGCGGCTTGCGCTGCAAGTGTGCACATGGAGAACCGATATGCAATGCTGCAGACCTTGTTTGGAGTCAGTCAGATAGTTAGTGGCAGGCTCAGTGCATGTGTATAATCCCGGTGCCGATAGGACTCCTCTCGCATAGCATGACGCATATATGTGACGATGTCACTACACGGTCACAGCAGGACACCGCTCATCAGCACACCACCTTATATACTCCAACCATGGTCTGTGCGCAGCAGCCTCATGCCCCTAGGGCTATGCACGTGCAGCAACAGAACCACGGTGACTATCTATGCCCTTCCCACCATGCCCGAATCACCCATACAATCCTATTGTCCTGTTATCGACACAGCCCCTGGCTGACATAACTGCTGACCTAATCATTGAGTGCCTTGACATAGGGGTTGGCACCTATCCATCTTGTGTACCTATGCATCCATAGGGCCCCAGAGAAAATAGATAAAAATATAGAAAAATCGTAAGAATGTTGTATAGTCATAACACATCCCACCAATCCTCCTGTTTCCAGAATACTTCAAAGGAGGTGAATTTTGTTTCTACTCCATGCTCTTAGCAGCCCAGCTCAACTTGAAGTTCACCTCCCAATGAACACTCAGAAGAGGCCCTTGATCAATCAGGGAGAGAGCAAGGATCCAATTAGATATCAAGTCACTGGAGAGAGGGAGGATACAGCATACAAATCTGTGTAATTGATGTTGAAAGCTCTCTCATGGCACTTGGTCATCACCAGATAAGAGAAGACCCCTTCAACACATCACAACCAGAGCATCCAAAATGGTCAGTTGCTGCATCCAGAAGGTAATCAATGGCATCCCTGACAGTTGCAGACACTGACCTCTTCACTGTAGTGTTCCTCAAGCACATGGGCACTGAGGCAGACATCCAATAGATCTAATGGGTCCATCAGATTCAGAGATGAGCTTCCATAAACCTTGTGAAGCACAGCCAACAGGGAGTGGTACATGTGCTGATGTTGCAACCTGGGTAGTGTGCACTCAGATGTGGACAGAAATGTGATATCAGTAAGACTCACCCTTGCCTGAGCTCATCATGAGTCTATAACAGCAGAGGAATCTGTTCTTTATCCCAGATCTTGTAGGGATTGTGCAAAGTTGTCTGCACTGGCAAACATGGATAGGTGACCAAGAACTTCCTCAGCTCTTTCAGCTTGCAGATATTGAATAACAACCAGATAAAGACATTCAAGGAGTTGGATATAGGATTGGGGAGTGATACACTAATACCTTCCATTGTATAGACTTGATCATGGTAGAAGAGGTACAGTATTTTGCTGTCTGGGGAGAAGAGGATGACTTGTAAGCTGAACAAGGAGATAGTAAGGAACAATGTCTTGCCTTCAAGCATGATTCATCTTAAGCAACATAGTGGATGTGGGAAAGTAGGTATGCACCAATGCCAGGCTGACCAGTTATGATAACCCCACAGCTACCCTGTGATGATATTGCTTGTGCCTGGGCAGTGTTGAACATACATAGGACCTGTCAAAACTCTAATAGTTATTATAATGGTTACATTAGATTAGGTACATTCATTACAATAACTAATGTAATGAACATCTTATCTAATCTCTCTCTCTCTCTTTCTCTCTCTCTCTCTCTCTCTCTCTCTCTCTCTCTCTCTCTATTTTTAATCATATCTTATCAAATAAGATAAGATCAAATAACTATTAACTAAGTGATTCATATTTAATCATAATAACTTATATAATATTAGTCATGTGACTTATGACTCATGATGACTCATGCAACATCATATAGAATGAAATGATGTCATATAGAACATCATAGAAGGAAAATAAATAGATGAAGACTCAGAATGATTGTTTTAGGACCAATATTATGTAATAGGTGGATTACACTGTACTTAGGTTAGGGTTTCTGAAAAATATACAGTAGCTCAAAAAACTGTCCCAATGTTTGGTCATTTTGAAGAGATCAGCTAATAACATTGCAATGAGTAACTTTAATGTTTTGACTTGTATGTACATATTGTAGTACTAATGGCTTTTACACAAGCCATAAATTATGTGATTTGCATGGGAAATGACAGAGCAATGAGCAAACCATAATGCCTTCTTATTGGGACAGTTTATTGACCCTGTATTATTTTAGCAGTAATTACTCTGTTTCATGCAAATTTCAGGTGGAATAGACCACGGGAACAGTAAACAAGGTCACATGACATGTTGAATGTCTGCTTGCATCTTTCTCTCTTCCCACTACCACATGAAACCTACATTCTCTCTTCAGAACTCTACTGTCATCTCTCTTCTTAAAGAGGGGTATTCCTGTTAAAATGGGGATAATTTGAGTGCGGTGATATGCCTACCCCCGGCGCTGCAGGAGAACAGGCTAGTTGGGGGGGGAGGTTGTTGTTGGGCAGGTTCTGGAAGATTCCCGACACCCCAAGGGTGTCTGGTGTCAATTCGACGTGCGCACTGTGTAACGACGGTGGCTGTGACGGCGTTGACGAGGGAGGGAGCCCCCAAACGAGAGGGAGAGGGGGAAAACGAGCCAAAAACGAGGAGAAAACGAACAATTACGGGGGAAGGTGGTAGTATTCTTCTTGTGACTACATGACAAATGTATCTACTATCTACTGTGACATGCTTACAAATGCTATACTGAGCCCCTGTCTCTGGCATGAATGAGCCCCAGGCTCATCAGCGGCTATGTCCGTGAGCCTGATGCATGAGTAATGTGCAAGATCCTGTGCACTGGTAAGCGGGTGCGAAGCATGAGACAGCAGTAGTTGAGCATGTGAACTGATTGTCGTGTGAGCGTATGTGTGGGTGGCAAGCTTATTTTATTTGGCGCCCTATTTTACTTATATATGGTATATACTTCTGTACTCATGTGCACTTCCACTGCATCATATCTGATGCATGGATGTTCCAATTAGCACTCCACATCTGATATGCGGAAGCAGTTCCAATATGTGCTGTGGCTTGGACATATCTGATGCTCGCATGATCCCAACACTCCCCCTCAGAGCTTAGGATATTCCTAGCTTGCGCTTATGTTGTTGGAACTTTTGTCTCGTCAGTGGCTTTGTTAATATGTCCACTGTATATCCGCTGTAGGTAGATGTTCCATTCTAATTGTGCCATCTCCTATCCAGTCTCAGATATAATGACTTTTTATTTTGAAGTGCTTTGTCCACTTATGATATGCTTTGTTTCGCAGCCATACTGCTTTGCATGCCGCATCAGACATGCACACATATTCCGCTTCTGTTGAAGATAGAGTAGTTGACATCTGTTTTTTGATGCCCATGTAATTGCACTGCCCACTGATGCACACTAGGTGGACTCAACCTCCAAACCAACCCTAAACCAACAGAGGTGCTTGGGCACTCCTTCAGTGACTGATCAAAGGCACACGAGGGGTGTCGAGGGGGATTGTGATCAACCTAAAATGACTGCTGTGAGTGGAGAGGCCTGCTGAACTGCACTAGACAGTTGGGAAATGCTGGGGAATGCTAAAAGAATGAAGGGGGCACAAGATACTGAGAGGACAAGGGCAATAACAGCTAGACGAAGGTTGCAAGAAGGCTTGAGGGTGCAAAACTAGGCTTGATGCAATGAGGGGACAGCTGGGTAGGCTCGAGGGATGCAAGGGATGCAAGGGGAATGGGCTTAGAACAAAACTCTGAGAGGGGAACAACTGGGGGGAGCTATCATCTGGTCTCTGGGTTCTCTTTGTTGTCTATCTTGCTATACAGGGGATATCCTATATATAAGTGAAAATGGGGGGGAAAGCAACGCAAAAGGGGGTGTGCCTGAAGCTAAAAATAACCTATAATCAAACTGGCAATGAAACTAATGATGTGGAGCAAGTGAAACATATGCTGTGCAAACCATGGCAACACAATCCTGATGGAAACTGGGCTTCATGCAACATTCTAGACTGTGTCTGGGGTCTCTAGTGAGCTGAGGGACCAATAGGTGACGAATGGGGAGCTGCTGGTGATAGGACAAGGGTCAATCAAGGGGCTTGGGATCCTTGGATGGCTTTGAATAGCTAAAGCGCCAAATGCACTGGCATGCTCTTGGTCTGAGGAACACTACTGGAGCTCTGGACAAGTTCTGAGGTGCTGATCGAAGGTGGGGCTAGTGCTGCTAGGCTTGAACAAGTGGATCGAGGTTGCCAATCACTTTGAATGTGTTGCTGAGCTTTGTAGCTGCTTCAAACATGTCTTGTAATTGTCACAAACAACGCATAGACTCGCTGGATGCTCATCACTGCTGCAATGAATGTGTATCCAGATATGGATATTGTATCATCTTTGCTAGTGAAGCTGGCATCCGAATATCTGACGAAAGGGTTGTTGTCCATTTCTGGTCTTTTATAGGTTATACCTTCATATCTTGTACCAGAAAGATAACGTAGAATTTTCTTTGCAGCTGACCAATGCTCCATGTCTGGTTTTGCACTATACGACACCAAGCAGAAAATGGCGTATGCAATATCCAGCTGGGTAGCAACTGCGATATACATCAATGATCCAATGAGCAATGCATATGGATTACTGCAGTCTTTTGGATTTGTTGATGTGGTCTGCGGGTCAAATTTATGATCCAGATCCATAGGAATTTGTATGCTCTGCGTGTTATCAAGTCCATATTTGCAGAGTAGTTGCACAATGTACTGTGTCTGTGTCAACTTAATTTCTCCAGTTTTGGAATTGATGCGGATCTCTATCCCGACAATTTTACTTGGTTCTCCAAGATCTGTTATCTCAAATAAACTTTTAAGGTCTTTCACCATGTGCTCCATTATTTCATCATCACTTGCAAATAGAATTAGATCATCCACCCATATGGTGATGATACCTATGTGGCCTTTATCATCATGGAGATACATGCACGGATCTGAGACAAAGCAGTGGAAGTACTGATTTACAACCTTTCTGTTGAACTCAGTATTCCATTTGCATCCTGCCTGCTTGAGACCATATAGGCTTTTGAGTAGTTCGCAAGCCTTATCAGATCTGTCTTTGTATCTGCTTGGTTGTTCCATGTACAACTGCTCATGCAAGTTTCCATTCAAATATGTGCCTTTGACATCCATTTGTCACATCTTCCAGTGCTTCTGGACAGACTCGGCTATGAGCGAGCGGAGCATCTCTAGATAGACAACAGGAGCATAAGTTTCATTATAATCTGTTCCGGGAATCTGTGAATATCCTTTGGCTACCAAACGCACTTTGTATTTGGTGAGAACACCATCTTTGTTATATTTCTTTACAAAAACCCATTTGTTTCCAATGAGTTTTCTATCACACGGCAGTACCACAAGTCTCCATGTTCCCATGTCATGTAACTGTTTTAGTTCTGCTTTTATAGCACTTTCCCATTCCGACCAGTCTGGTGCTTTCCTTGCTTCTGCAAGTGTTTTCGGATTATCAGACAGGATGTCACTTTCATTAGCTATGAGTATTGATTCATCCTGTGTAAATAACACTTCAGATATTTCTTCCTGTACAAGCACTGCTAACTCTTCCGGTAATACCAGTTCATTTAATTGGCTATAATCATGTATGATGTGTGGACATTTTGTCTGGCACAGAACAGATTCTGTAGTCTTTCTCTTTTTAGAAGTCTTGTCCACAATATGTTTTTCCAGATCTGCTATGTTTTCTGGTGTATCTGGTATTGGATCCGTATGTTCCGGTATGTTTTCTGGAGGTTCCACTATCAGGTCCGCTATGTTTTCAGGTCTCAATATGTCATCACTGTCCTCCTCCCCCTCATATTGAGCAAAGGAGTAATTCCATGATATTTTAATTGTGTTCATTTGCTGATCCCAATAGCAGATAGCAGAAATGTTATCTTCAAATCCAACAAATTTATGTTTTAGCGCTTTTGGCACTAACTTTGATTGTACTGCGGGTTGGCACAATATCCATACTGGTGCGCCATATTCTGCTAGATGATTTATGCTCGGCTTCTTTCTGAACCACCACTCATAAGGCATAGCATTTGGAATAGCCTTTGTATATGCTCGGTTGTGGAGATACGCAGCATGGCTAATAGCTGTTGTCCATAAGTGGAACAGTAATTTTTGCGCAGATAACATGGTCCGCATTAATTTGACAAGGGTCCTATTAGTGCACTCTGCTACTCCGTTCTGTTGCAGAGAATGAGGTGCGGTCAATTCCAGACAAATTCCATTGTCCTGACACCAATCAATTAACTCCGCATTTACATATTCCTTTCCATTATCTGTATGCAATGCACGCAGTTGGAAAGTGTATTGGTTTTTTATGAATGTCATATATTGTTTGATGGTCTGCGCTGCCTGATCTTTGCTTTTCAGGTGCGCAATGGTGACATAACAACTGTAGTCATTGACACATATGAGGTAATATTTTGCGCCACCAATTGAAGTAGTTGATGACAGTCCCCATAGTCTGCTGACCGGGTTTAGTAGTCGTAATTATATGTCTTTGTTTAAAGCTTTTGACGGATAATTTTCTGGCATGACACACATTGCAGGGTATAATTTCCCATGATGGATTTACTCGGAAGTTGTCAATCATTCCATGCTGTTGCAAATATTGCAGTGACGGAATATTTATATGTCTGTAGCACTTATGCCAATCATTCCATGTAGACAAGCATTCCTCCAAAACATATGTATGTTCCATAATTTTAGGTTTAACAATTAATTTGTATAATCTGCTTGTTAATTTTCCGACAGCAGCAAGTGCATGTCAGCTATTATAAATCCGGATGTTGGAATTTCCCATCCACAATGTATATCCGCTCTGATCTAGACACGGAATTGATACAAGGTTACTCATAGCAGTCAGAACATAAAAGATGTCAGTTAAGACAATCCTCCATGTTCTGTTCATTATTTGTGATTCTAGGATTATGGTTCTGCGACCATGCACATATATTTTAACAGCACCCACACCATTAATGACTTCTATTTTTGGGCGGAAATCCAATAGGATCTCTTTTTGGTGCATTATATGCAATGTTGTCACTGAATCCGCATACCAAACATAATAGGAATCAGTGATATTGTTGTCACTAATATTTACATTTTCTATCGCTTCTGTGACATCAGTAATGCCAGATGTATCATCTACATCCATGTCATCCATAATCATGTGCACTTTCTCTTTTCCTTTTGGAGCACTACCACTTTTTTTTCTGGTCCAACAATCCTCTGTTGTGTGACCAAATTTATGACAATACCCGCATTTGGGTTTGCCTTTGAAACGGCATTTATCCGTCATATGATTGGTGTGTGTGCAAATAGCGCAAGCGGAAGAAGTATCATACTTCTGATTCTTTCCGCAAAAGCGCTCCTGCACTTTATTAGCAGTTTCGTTGGCTTCATGAGTATACAGAGCCTTCCGTCTCGTAGCTTCATTCCAAATATGCATGATAAGCTGACCAATGGACATTGTAATCTTCCAAAGTTCTGTTACTGATCCAAGGTTGAATTGACCCATTCTGCATACAAGTGAGGCAATGAGCAAAGGATGTGTAACTTGAAGATGTCATCTGCAATCTCCCAATGCATCATCTGTAGTTCAACTCAGTACTCCTTCATCTGGTTGAGATGCGTAATGAGATCTTCTTCCTCCATAGCGCATTTTGCCCAGAAATCTCTGAGTGAGGAAGATAGTGATAATGCCTTGAACTTGGTTCACTTCTTTCAAAGTGCGCCAAATGTCCATGGAAGTAGTGACTGATCCGCCAATGTCTTGCTTTGGTACATGGATCATCTGCTCATCTCCAACAGTGGTAACGAGCAGTGTTGAAATTGCGTTGTCCATGTCCATCCATCTCCGCGCTCCGGCAGGATTGGTATTTGGATTGGGTTGCTTGATGGTTCCGGTCATGTAGCTAAAACTGTGGCATGCATTCAGGATGTACAACATCTGCTCCTTCCATGCTAGCCAATTCTTTGAATTTAGCTTCTCCATCTTCTGGACAGCCGAAAGGTAATTTGTCACATGCTTGTAAGTATAGTTTTTTTCTTCCAGGACAGCTTCCGGGACAGTAGTTTGCAGTGCAGAAGTCAGATTCGCAGCGGATGACGGTCTGGCTTCCAGATTAGCAATAGGGGTAAGTGATACATGATGTAATAATGTTTCAGAGTCTTCAATAGATGTGTTTTTGCCTGAGGTTGCTTAAAGCGAGGCTCTGGGGCCCATGACCTCTTAAAATGGGGATAGTTGAGTGTGTGATGAGCAGTCACTGGCTGTGACTGTGCAGGAGGAATCTGCTTCTGATCTGCGCATTTGCAATCCACTTCCAATGTGCTTCCGACATTTCCAGTCCGCTTTCCCACGCTGTCTGCACACTTTGCAACACACTTCTGATCCGCTCTTTCCCACACTTTCTGCTCTCTTTCTGCACTTTCCTGTGCTTTCCGCTCTCTTTCTGCACTTTCCCGCGCTTTTCCACACTTCCGACATTTGCAATCTGCTCTTGATCTGCTCCTTCCGCTCTTTCCTGTGCTACCGGAATGCAAATCTGCTCTCTGCACAGCCACTCCCTCAATAGGCAACTCCGCTTTCTGGAGCCTGCAATTGAGATCCAAACCCATGATCAAGGGATAAAGGCAAATCCCCATCCAGAACAAAGGATGGAAAACTTCACAGAAAATTGTCAATCATCAATATCAAGCCCAGATTTGGACAGGAGGTGAAAATATTGCAGAGTTCCTTCATACTGATAGAGCCAAAAATGTATATAAAGCCTCATAGTTATCTTGTCAAATAATAGACCATCCTACCCCCAATATCATATCACACAGATAATATCATCACCATTCTATGCAATAAGCTCTTTTCCGTTACAAGCCAATTCCCTCTGTTGCTTTTTGTCATACTTGTCACACACCCTACCACACACTGTCTGCTATTCAACGTTGTCACATCACAGCCACACTTGTGTTCCACATGCACACGTTCTGTCACTAGGTCATGTGTCACAACCACACTTTGCATTTCTGCACTGCGTGCGCTCTGTCACTAGGTCACGCATCACAACCACTCTTGGCAGTTCCGTACTGTGCGCGTTTTGTCACTAGGTCACAAGTCACACACAAGTGCAAGCAGCCCTCTGGTTGGCAATGGCAGGACACTTCAACTGCCTCACAACAAACCCCCTGTCTACACAGCTGCTTAAGCAGTGTAGAGTTGTATTAGCGGCTATGTCTGTGAGCCTGATGCATGAGTAATGTGCAAGATCCTGTGTGCTGGTAAGTGGGTGTGAAGCATGAGACAGCAGTAGTTGAGCATATGTGCGGGTGGCAAGCTTATTTTATTTGCACCCTATTTTACTTATATATGGTATATACTTCTGTACTCATGCGCACTTCCGCTGCATCATATCCAATGCACGGATGTTCCAATTAGCGCTCTGCATCTGATATGTGGAAGTGGTTCCAATATGCACTGTGGCTTGGACATATATGATGCTCACATAATCCCAACAATTCCCTTCACCAAATTTAGTCCAAAATTGGTCTAGGGAAGTCTGCCATTGGCAGTATAGGTAGGGAAATGGATGGGGATAAAGAAAACAGCAAAGGTGGCTGTCCTTCCAAACTCTTTCCTCATGACAAACAGTCCATTATTTGCCAAATCACTACTGGAAAGCTTGATAATGCTGCCCAGGCCACCAATTACATCAACAATATCATCTCATTCCCTGTCACATCCCAGACAGTCAGAAATGCCCTCAGGGAACACAATTTCTGCTCAGTTGTCAAGCAGAAACATCCTCTCCTCAAGAGGGCTCATCAATCAGACTATCTCAAATTTGCTCAACATCATGCAAATTGGACAGTGGATGATTGGAAGATGGTCTATGGTCAGATGAGACCAAAATTAACAGGATTGGGTCAGATGGGAGGGTGTATACTTGGGAGCACAAGGGTGGACCACTTTCTGACAGGACTACCACACCAACTGTCAAGCATGGAGGAGGGCGTAATCTCATGGTATGGAGGTGTATGGGGTGGAATGGGGTGGGGACATGGACAGAGGTTCAGGGGATCATGGACGCAAGGCAGTACTGTGGAATTTTGGATGCTGGAGTGGTGGAGAGCTTTGAAAAGTTGGAGATGGCAAAGGGGAGAGGATCTTTCAGCAGGACAATGACCCAAAACACACTTCAAAAATGGCAACACGGTGGTTTGAAGACAATGACATTCAAGTTCTGTTCTGGCCTGCACAGTCTCCTGATCTCAATACTTATGGGTGCACTTGAAGAAGGCCTTACAGCAATATTCCAAACCTGCTACTGGGGTCCATGAATTGTGGGAGAGAGTGGAGGTGGAATGGAATAGAATTCCACCAGAAACATGCCAGAGACATATAGAAAGCATGCCAAGAAGGATTGAAGCAGTTATGGGGGGTCATACAAAGTATTAGTTAGAAAAATAATTATCAGGACTCCCTTGGCATGATGCCTTAGGACCCCAACAATAGACTTGGGAGGAGATGAGAGGAGGGAGGAGTGGAAACACGAGAGAACTCAACTGAGGACTCTGGGTGACAATTACTCAGTTTATGTATATACTACAAGGGTGGTCTGTGCACCACTCTAATAATAGTATCTACACTGAGTAAGTCTGACTAAAAGAAATAGCATAAGCAGCCCCCACTGCTGCGCATTGGTAAGCCTGAGTCATAGTCCATGAGTCATTGGTCTGGTAGCCTGTAATCTAATCTAATCTTAGCACTGACTAGATAAGATAGATGCCAATGTGACTAAGATGTTTGGCTACACCTATTGTAAAATACAAGAAAAAGAAATAAAAATGTCTTAGAGAAATCAAGCATTGAGAACAAGTCATGACAATAATGGAGGGTCAAATAACTGTCCCAATGAGAAGGCATTTTGTTTTGCTCATTGCTCTATCAGTTCACATGCAAATCACATGATTTTTGAATTGTGTGAAAACCATTAGTAAGCACTACATTATGTACATACAAGTTAAAACATCAAAGTTACTGGTTGCAATGTTATTACCTTGCTTGGCAAGGTCTCTCCACCCCAATAATGTTTTTCTCACACACAATCTCGGGACCTATCTTATCTAAGCACACGTCCAGAACTATTTGTGAATGACATGCTGGCTTGTCAACACGTGCTGCGCCTTTGCCCTTCCTTTCGAAAGCTCTTGAAACCATTTTTCCCATACACTATCTTGGAACCTATCTTATCTAAGCATATGTCCAGAACTATTTGTGAATAACACGCTGGCTTGTCGACGCATCCCCTGCCTTTGCCCTTCCTTTCAAAAGCTCTTCAAACCATTTCGCTGTGTTAGTGTCCAGAATTTTCAATCTTTTGTCTTCTTCTAAAAGTGCTGGATCATGTTTTTTTAAGAGCATGCTGTCTTGAAAATCTCGCAGTAATCGCAGCTCCTTTTGTCCTGTGCATCAGGACAATGCAACATACAGATTAAACAGTGATAATGTTCCTCATGGGGGAGGTGCAATGTCAATGATTGCTTGCAAAATAGTTTGGCCTTGCGAGCAATAGTCAGTGAAAGCATAAGCTCCAGTGATGGGATATTGTGTACATCGAATTGAAACAGTTTTCTCCCCATTTTTGAAAGATTGTTTAGCTGTTATTGATATTGTCATAGGTTTGATTGGGATCACAGACCCCTTGTTTGCCATCTTTTCAATCTCTCCTTTCCATTTTGTTAATTGCTCCATGTCAACATCATTTTCTCTGTCAATTGTATCATTTTCCAGTCCCAGGACATCGGGATTTTCAAATTGAAAAATACCACATAATTTAGCAATTTCAACTGCTGCTTGAGCATGTCGACGTTCTGGCCATGGAACTTGTGCATCTCAAATTTGTTCTACACTTTCAGAACCAACCAAGTCTACTGCTTCATCAGAATGTTTGTCCTCATTGTATTCATCTTCCTGCCACTCCTCATGTGCCAGAAAGGATTCTGTATCTTTTGACGTAACCATGGCTGCAGAATTGCAGTTGTGAAAAAATTGAATACTGCTCAAAATATGTTGAATTTGATGCATATTTGGATGATTAGCAATGAATTTGTCAAATGCTTCAATCCATGTTTTGTTCTCTTGTTTTAAATCTGTTGTTAACCTTTGCCAAGGCTTTAATAGCATCAACATCGAGGCACAGTAATATTGATAATGATCACAGTCATCGCAACAAGAAAACCATGGTCCTATAAAGTTTGGAAGTGTTTGATGTCCTTCTGAACGATTTATTCGGGTTTTCTTTTCTGCTTTCCAATAACTTTGAACATAATTAATTCGCTTTTTCTTAAGGCGTCCTAGTGGAAAATTGACATCTGAATTTGGTTTTAAATCTTCTTCGTACATATCAACAAAGAACTCAAGCACATTATATGATTCCAACATTTCGCCTCGCATCATATAATCTTCCACCTGGCTCGGCACATACAAAGAACCATT
Source organism: Amanita pallidorosea (assembly GCA_023014475.1). NCBI lineage: Eukaryota > Fungi > Basidiomycota > Agaricomycetes > Agaricales > Amanitaceae > Amanita > Amanita pallidorosea. Next base: position 116,378 of record JAEBUS010000065.1, read on the forward strand.
TGGATTGATACTGACATTCACATTAGAATCTTGTGACAAATCCTATAATATCTAAGTATTCTCAAAATTCCCCACCTCTTATGAAAGACACACCTCTGATTTTGGATTTTTTTCATGGCATATCAAAGATGAACTATTAACATTTTCTTCATTTCTTTAGTGCCAAAAATTTTCATGATCAAAATGATAATTTAAACATAAACATGTAAACAACGCACTTTAATGATGGAAAAGATAAAATCAATTCACGAGTAAAGGCAGACCAATAGATAGCGACATAATTGTGTGACCAATACACATCACCATTTCCCATTAAATGCGCAATTGCCATTGGAGCTGCAATTTCTTGTTGATAGGTAACAGCATTCATTAAACGTAGAAGCAATAATTTGTGCTCCGATTGAACACCATCTTTAAGTGACTTCTTCCCTTGTGCTACATGATATTGATATGCTTGCCAAAACTGAATAATTGAAGATTTGCTTTTGATTTTTGGTCGCATAAGATGTGATGTAAAACATGATATTGCATGTATCTTGGCCATGAACCAGAATTTTCATATCATTGTTGCATCAAACATTGACAAGAATGTCAGGGTTCCAAGCATTCACAAATTCATATAAACGTTTGCAATTCCAATTGCCTTCAGCTGTAACAATTTCTTTGTCACTACAATGAAATGGCGCACATTGTTTACAGCTCCATTTGCCATGCCTGTCCTGTCTAAGGCAACAAACTGGTTTACAGACATGAATTTGCTCAGCACGAGCAAGCCATAATTCAAAAGCTTGAACTTCTTGATCATATTCAACATGATCAGGGTGAGGTGTTACACCTATGACGTGTTTAGATCATCAACCTCAAGGGCGACGAGAGCAAGGCCTTCTCAAGGAACAGCCAAGCTACTACACGAGTGTAAGACTGGAGAGTGAGAGTGTGCTGAGATGAGCTAACAGTTCAGTCGAACAGTTTGACCGTTAAAACTAGACTGGAGGTCCAGTCTATGGATTGCAAGGTTTATATACATTACAGGAGGGCATAGGCATGTGATAATAAAGGTAGGCATGTGATAATAAATGCTGGCATGTGTTAAAGGAATGTTACATGTGATAAAAGCGATAGGCATGTGATAAAAGGGACTCTGGCATATTCGACGAAGTAAGAAGAGCATAATGATGAGAAAAACGTACTGCATAGGGATAGGGGTTTTACATAAGCATACTTGAGGCGTGATTGTAACATGAGGAGGACGATTGAAGGCAATATCTGACTGGACTGGAATAGAATGAACAGATTCTTCATTTTCCAATCCTGGTAAATATGCTTGTATATTTGCCTTTATATATTGTTGAACTTTGTCTCGAAACAGATTTGAAAGAAGTCTGTCCTGAAGAACATCGGCACTAGGAGTATGTTTTAACCAGATCAAACAATGAAAGTGAAGAGTTCCACGGCCTTGAGATTCAACAGCAGCGAAATAAGCCACAACTTCTCCCAAAACACCTTTTTCAGATTTGACTTGGAATCATGTCACGGTAATTCCAAACAATGTTTCAAAAATGGTGGTGATCATAAAATTAAAAAACTCAGCAGCAGCATATGGATCATTAGCAATATTGCAAGCACGTTGTTTAGCGTCCAAACAAGTGCTGTCCAAAAACTGATCCAGCCAAATATCTGCCCCTGTCATCAATTGTGCAATTGGATCATTGATATCTGATGGATTAATTGTCATCCATAATGTTGGAGGACCAAAGATCAGATTTGTAGACCATATTTGAGAACGCCATGACCGCTGCACGTCGTTACAACCCATGACATGAGTCAATGAACACTGTAGGTATTTTTTTAATTGCTGTATGACGGGATCTGAGGGTGTGCAACCTATGGCCTCATCTTTTTCAGCTTGTTTCAACTTCTCCAGAGTAATGGATTGCAAGATATGTGTGTCCTGTCATTTGACTTGAATTTTAGCTGATAACATGGCTTCTCGCCATTGCAAGATAGCAAAACAAGCTAGTGGAAATAGTTCGTGTGTTCGAAAACGTCGGTCATGATACTGTAGTGCCCATTTAACATGTTCACAAACCAACTGCAGTCTGCCATGGCGCCTCAATACACCACAACCGTAAGGATACAAACATGGAAAAGCTTGCTCAAAAAAGTTCTTCACAGTATTTGGATCCATATTGGTGCTTTGTGATATGCCAAATGTGCTAAACAGGCCTCACACAGCATATGGAACCTCTTGTTGAATATTTTCCAAATTATCCAATGCGCATTGCATCATTTCAGATGCTGTGACTTCTTGAAGCTCAGAATCAACTCCTCCACTCATGTCCAATGGTATTACATCTATAAGAAAGTAAATTTATTATTTCATAACAAAAAAAATTGGTCTAACCTGGTTCATGATGAAATATCATATTTTGCATGGCTGCATATCTTCTGGAACCATAACATATCCAACATTTTCTTCATCAACCGAAGACTCATCATCGGTTGTTCGAACAATAGCCATCAATTGATCAGGAACATCATCATCAGGCAACCGTTGCAATTGATGCTCGTCAATTTCCACATCCACAAAATATTTTGGATTATTCTTCTTCAACCACAGCAAGCCACCCAAACTTTATCTCTACAAACCCGTAATAAATGCTTTAGATCTTGTGGACATAGAGTTACTTTTCCAATATAAAGAACAGAAATCATGGTGGTAAAATTTCGGGGGGACAAGGCATAAGCTTTCCATCAACCATTTGCACAATTTTTCCTGAATCAAGAGCATATGTTGATAATGAACCTTGCAGGGCTGTTTGTAATCCATCCTGACCATAATAAACTTTGGGATAAAGTTTGTAGACGTGCATGCGAGGATAAACCAATGCAATCAGTTTTGTTCCGGTATTGTTAAACCTTGCAACTCCACAGGAACATCGCCCAACCACAACCCATTAGCTAATGCTAGAACAGGTGTTTTGGGTTGAGTATGACACAAAGAATCCAAACATAGCCAACAAGAATAAATGTGCAAAATCCCATTTTCAATGATTAATCCTTGTTGAGCCAACAAGCATCCATCCAAAAGAAATTGCGCTGGATTTTGGTTTGATGATTTCAATTGTTCTTTGCCAGGAAATTTAGACCAAGGTATAGCGGTAACTTCTTCCCTATGTTTCATTAATTCCCGACCACAAACAGCACAAATCTTAGTCACCAAAGCAGCGCTTGATGTTGCATTATAAAAATAACGCCATTGTGCTTTCCGTTCCTCTTCAGTCGGCAAACCAAGGTACACATCTTCATCATGAGCATGAGATAATCGAGCTTGTTTTTCACTCCCTGATTCTTTCCTGTCATCATTGAAGGGATAAACCTTCTTCTTCCCTGCTTTCTCTCCCAATTGAACCAAAACATGTAAAAGTTCATCAGATGCATTCTCCATAATATATGCTATTAATTTTGACCTGGACTGATTCTTGTGCATGACAGATAGAGAACCAGAAATCGCTGACAAAAGATCATGATTTGACAATTGTTTGATTTTTGGTACCAAATGCTGTTCATTAAAATCAACTTCTCACTAAACTGCCAACACAGCAAAATTTTGCACTTTTTGTTCATCTGAAAAAAACCCAATCTTATTCTTTTTTCCCTGCACAGCTTTCTCATCCAATTTCTTTTCCAATTCAAATAATATATCAGACGACGCCTGCTCCATAATTAAAGAAATCAAAAGCAATTTACATCGTTGACTATGTGTCAATGAAACATGACCAGAAATGATGTGCAAAAGTTCAGCTTTCATCAATTGCTTTAACATTTCCTTTGTCACTTGCATATCTTATGGAAAAGTCAGTATTGTAATGTACCCCAACAGTTTTCAAACATTATTTTGCTTACGAGGTTGATGACAGATGATTCTGAAACCAAATCAATGTCGGATACACAGATGTAAATATTTTGTTCAAACAAAAGCAATTACCTGATGCCAAAATATTATTTCAAAAATCTGGAATGCCATTCAAGGGATTGCTAAACGTAGTCAGCATGTAGTATATTTTACAATCAGAATGTCCAAGCAAGGTTACTGTTGGCAGTAGCCAACACTTATCTAGTTAGCTAATCTCTTCAAAATGACCAAACATTGGGACAGTTTTTTGAGCTACTGTATAAGGAGGGTGACTATCCCCTCAGTTTTACAACTAAAATTAGTATTACTCTTAAGGCAGCACTACTAAACAATGTAAGTATCATTGAAACCTTAGTTAGTTAGTGCATGTGCTGTTGTATCTTGTTTCAATAGGACCTGTGGACTAAAATTAATGATGATATAGAATGGTCAGTGGTTAGGGGGTTTGAGAGACAGAAATGGGAATTTGGCTGTGCTCTCCATAGCTCTATACCACTTATTATGGAATTTCTGCAAATCTTCCTCAGTGTGCATCCACATGGCTCCAGATTTCCACTTCCAATTATCAGGAACTACAAAGGTGGGAAATGGGTCTAAGGCACCCACATGATTGGGTTTGCTCACCAGCATTTTTAGATAGTGTAAAGTTTCTGGCATGCCATTCTATGATATTCAGAGAGTATAACAGGAGCAACAATTCACTGTACTTACAGCTGGTTTGGAAAACCTTGCAGTAGCATGCAAAAACAAAAACAAAAAAACATTTTTTCTGAGTGGCATGAAATTTCAAACCCACACCACACAGCTGTGTGTTATGAGGTCACTAGACCAGGTCACAAACCAGAGAAAAGAAGAGAAGAAAAGAAATAGAAACTCTGTTTGAACTGTCTAGGACAGTGACAATCAAGGGCCTAGAGCTCTTGATGTGACTAACTAGACTATTTACCCTTCACCTCATGTTGTCACATGATGACCATGCTTCTGCCTCACTCCCATCCTGTGGGACACTTACCTAATCTGATAAGATAAGATAATAATAAGAGATAAGATCAAATCATGACACTGTGCAGCATTGATGCTCCCCATCCTTGTGCTCCTGGTCATTTGTTTGCTCCCTGTACTCTCATTCTCAGCTATATCTTGTCACTCATTCTTTAATACAGTGATATGAGAGATGTCAGAGATAGCCTGAATGTTTGAACCAACCCCTGGCCTTCTCTGAGGTCACAATTCACAAGCTTCAAGTAAAATCATCTCTGCTTTCCAATATCTCTCTCCAATGATGCTGATCCAATGTTTTAACTTCAAATAAATAAGTCAGGAATGAATATACATAAATGTAGAGAGAAAGCTTACTGCAACTAAACTTTCCTCAATTGGATTGAAGTCAGGTGAATATGGTGGAAGGAACCTGACAACACAATCTGACAGGCATTGAGTATACTGCCACTGACAACCAAAAAATCACTCACTGTGATCTCAACCAATTCCTGAAGCAGCTCTGACTGATGAATTGCACAATTGCCCATTATTAAAACACTTCTGTCAAGTGGAAATGGATTCATGTGTGGAAGCTTCTAGGGATGAGTGTAAATGTCCAAGAACATATATCTAGACTCTTACCACTTGTTCTGCAATATAATCAAAGAATTGTGGTCCATACAGACCCTTCTACAATTTGGGTTGAAGGATAGCCCTCCACAGTAATGCTTGCCATAATGCTGTAGTGGACTCCCCTTACAAAGTTTGCCTCAGTCTCAGCACACTGACCATGAGGCACTCTTCCCCAATGCCTGAAAACTGTGCAATCATCCTTACTGCTTTCATCCACAAATACCATCTGCTCTGCAACAAATTCCTGACAAATGCCTATTGAATCAAGGAACAGCAGCGCAGTACACTAGACTAAGTAAGGATTCAATTACTTACATTTCTTACTAGTGTTACTGCCTTACTTAAGGTTTGTAATGTTAGTTGTAAAACTGAGGGGATAGTCACTCAGAACGCCCTCCTTATATGCATTTCAGAAACCCTAACCTAAGTACAGTGTAATCTACCTATTACATAATATCGGTTCCTAAAATGAGTCATTCTGAGTCTTCATCTATTTATATTCCTTCTATGATGTTCTATATGACATCATTTCCTTCTTATATGACGTTGTATGAGTCATATGACTCAGTGTGAGTCATTATGAGTCATAAACATGAGTCATTATGACTAATCATGAGTCATAATCATGAGTCATTGTGACTCCAAATGAGTCATAAGTATGAGTCATTATGACTAATCATGAGTCATAATTATGAGTCATAACTGTGAGTCATAATTGTGAGTCATAAGTCACATGACTAATATTATGTAAGCTATTTATGATTAAATATGAAACACTTAATTAATAGTTATTTAATCTTATCTAATAGATAAGATATAGATTAGATATAGATTAGATAAGATATCCATTACATTAGTTATTGTAATGAATGTAACTAATCTAATGTAACTATTATAATAACTGTCAGAGTTTCGACACTCCCCCTTGTTGAATATTTTATCAATTATGTATACCACATAACTCAAGCATTTATTATGCTTATTCAACATAAGGTTCTTGGTTAAGATATCAGCTGCTTGATCTTCAGTTTTTATATAATAGAGATCAACCAAGTCTTCTTTCACGCATTGTCTGATATAATGATATCTTACATCCATGTGTTTTGTTCTTTGTTCTTGAGCTGGATTAGAAGCCATGTAGATAGCTGCTTGATTATCCATTATTAAAGGAATGGATTGTATATCATATCCAAGTTCATTGAACAAATTCTTTAACCATGATATCTGTCTGCATGCATCTGATGCAGCCATGTATTCAGCTTCTGTTGAAGATAATGCTATTGTTTTTTGTTTAGCTGATTTCCAGTATACTGGTGCTCCTGCTAATTTTACAACCATACCAGTTGTTGACTTCCTATCAATTGGATTTGAAGCCCAATCAGCATCAGCATATACAATTAAACCATAAGCATCACGACTATCATATTTTATACAATAATCTAATGTGCTTCCAACATATTTGATTATGTGTAATGCTTTATTAATGTGATCCATTGTAGGATTACTCACAAATTGTGACATTAATATCGTAGCATAAACGATATCTAATCTAGTACACATTGCTAGAAATAATAATGATCCTATCAACTGTTGATAGTATGTGATCATTTCAGGTGTAGCTTTGCCTTCTATTTGTTTATTTGGTACATAACCAGCTGGTAAAGGAGTATTAACTGGTTTTGCATTTATTAAACCAAATCTTTCAACAATCTTCTTTGCATATTTGGCTTGATCAATTGTGACAGTACATTTATTTTTGTCTATCACAATATTCATTCCTAGATATTCACTTAGATCTCCTAAGTCTCTACTTTCCCATTTATTCATAAATTTCTTTTTAAAGTCATCAACAGTTTTTCATTATTGCCCATGAATATTATGTCATCAACATATAAGATGATAACAACAATGTCTTTGTTGTTTTTGTAGACATATATTCCTGTATCAGCATATAATCTTCTAAACCCTAGTTTAGTTATACTGTTATGTGCTTGTATATTCCAAGCTAAAGATGCTTGTTTCAAACCATATAAAGCTTTTCTTAGCTTATATACTTTATCAGTATCTTTGGTTTTGAAACCTTCCGGTTGTTCCATATATATCTCCTCTTCTAATTGGCCGTATAGAAAAGCAGTTTTAACATCTAGTGCTTTGAGTACCCATCCCTCTAAAGCTGCTAATGCTAGTAAGATTCTGACAGTCTCGAATCTTGAAACCGGGCTAAATGTGGCTCCAAAGTCTATTCCTGGTACTTGTGAAAAGCCTTGAGCAACCAATCGCGCTTTATATCTATTATCTGATTGCTTTATGGTGTAAACCCATCTACATCCAATAGGTTTCCTGTCTTTAGGTCTGTTTACTAATTCCCAAACATTTCTACTTTGTATAGATTTAATTTCTTCTTCCATAGCAGTTACCCATTTTGAATATGATTGAGGATCCTTATCTTTTATCTTGATAAGATCTCTATATACAACAGGTATTCCTTTTCTTCTGTTTTCTTGATCATTGAGTTTCGATGCTGCTTTTGATAAGAGAAATTTATCTCTTTTTGCTTGTACTTTCTTAAGCCAAGCTTCATTATCAAATTCTAAATCATTAGATTCTGAATCTAATTTTGTATCCATAGTAACCGTCTTATCTAGATCAATATCTGGTATAGAAGGTTTCTTTATTATTTCAGGTAATAATATTTTCTTTTCAAATCTAGGCATTGGAATTAAATCTGATTTAACATCTGATTTATTTGTTTCTACAGAAGTTATTTTCTTAGTATTCTTTTTAGGAATAGGTCTAAGATCTTCTCAGTTAGTTCTGTCATATTAGAATCTGACATTCTAATGTTTGGATGTTTTTTCTTTCCATACAAGTCTTCAGTAACTTTTTGAACTTGTTTGTCTATTTTATCATTTAGTTCTTTATCATTCTTAATTCTGTTTTGAATGACATCATTCCATTTCTTAAAGTTAAATTCAGCTTCAATTTTAGCTGGATGTTTATCTCCATAAACATTATCTTTTAATAACTTTAACTTTTGGAATCCTAGATGATTTTCGTGTTCCAAACTTTTGTTGTATGACAGCTCTTTCCTGTTCTCTAAATCCAAATGGATTTCGAGCTTGTTCATCTGGATTAATAGACTGTTCTAGTATCATAGATCTAGAAACTGGTTTATCATTACCAAGTCTATTTCTTTTAACTTCTCGAAGATCTAACTTCTTTCCAACACGTTTAACTCCTTTAAATAAATCTATATTCTTTCTATAGTTTATGTCAAGATTTGACTTAGGAATTGAAAAGGTGTTTCAATTAATGATTTACTTTTATTAAGAGTATTCTTGGATTTATTCAGATTTTCAATCTGTTTTTCAAATTCTCTTATTTTAGCTAATCTTTCATCATCTCTTTGTGATTTCTTATTTGTAGATGATTTCTTTAATGAAGGAGTATTAATAGCTTTTTGTTTTCCTTTATCAGTAAAATATTTAAAAGAATCATTAATTTCTTTCATTTTTTCGAAGTTATTGTCAATTCTTTTGATACTTGACTACTTCTAAAACCTTTTGTTTCAGGATCTTTTATATTTCATCAAGATCACTTTTACTTTTATACATATCAGATATATTTAAATCTGATTCTGAATGTGAATCCTTCTTTGATCTATATGAATTACTTTTAGATATATTTGAATCATAATCACTTTCATCTGCTGAATATGATTTTGTGCTATGATATGAAGAATTACTGTCATGTAGATGATTGTCTAATTCCTTATTGACTTATGATCATCTGATTCCAACGAATCATCATCATCTAAATTATTTGAATCATGAAATGATTTCCTTTTATCATTGATTGTAGTGTCATGATTATAATAATTCTTGTTTGATGGAATTGTTTTAAGATCTAAAGATGTGGGTATATCTTTATGAATAAGTTTATCTTTTGTTAATTTGGGAAATATGTTTTGTCAAAGATGGCATGTGTAGCAATGACTATAGTATTTTTATCATTCATGAACTTATATGATTTACTTTCATATCCAATGAATATCATCGGTTCAGCTCTTGGTGATAATTTATTCTTTCTTCTTTCTTTTACTATATAGACATATGCTAGACATCCAAATATCCTGAAGTTTGACATGTTAGGTTTTTTGTTCATCATATTTTCATAAGGTGTTTTCCATTTTGTTCTTCTTAATGGTGTACGATTATATATGTGGACTGCAGTATCAAATGCAAATGACCACCATGATTTAGGACAACCAGATTCTAATAAAAGTGTATGTGCTTTCTTTAGAATGGTTTCATTTAATCGTTCTGCTCTACCATTTTGTTGATGAACATGTGGAGCACTTAGTTCATGTTTAATACCTTTTTTCTTGAAAATAGTTATTTAGCTTTTGATTTACAAACTCTCCCCCTCGATCTGAACGCATACTTTTTACTTTTAAATTGAGTTGATTCTCAATATATATAATATATGCTTTAATAGCAGTAAAAGTATCAGCTTTGATCGAAGTAATGCTACATAAGCAAAAGAAGAATAATCATCTAAAATTAATAAAGCCCATTTTTGTTTATGGTAAGACTGAATAGGTAATTCTATCAAGTCCATATGTATCAATTCTAGCAAGGTAGTTGCTCTATTAGTTGAAACGTGATATGGTTTGTTATCAAGTTTTCCCATGATACATGATTTACATATGCTTTTCATATGTGGTTTATTAACTTTAGAACTATTTTCAGTATTTCTGAACATATGACTTAACACGTTATCACTTGGATGTGCCATTCTTCGATGCCAAATAAAATAATCAATAGTTTTAGAACTATTATTTAATAACAAATGTTGTAAAGGTCTTTTAATCTCAGTAGATAACCAACTTATAGAGTTAGTTTCTAAAGGATATCCTGTCAACGTTATGTTTCCCTTGTGTATAATAGTTTGTGTTTTTGTGTGATATACTTCATAATTCATACTAGTAAGTTGTGGTACAGAGATAATTCTGTATGGCAACATTGGCATATAACATACGATCCAGTTTAGCATATGTTTTCCATGTCGGAAACATACTTGGCCTTGGCCTTCAATGAGTGTTTTCGCATTTTTGTCTGCAGTAGTAACTTTAACTGGTGTGATAAATTTCTTATATGACATAAAGTCATTTATAAATGGTGTACAATGTCTGGTAGCTCCAGAATCAATTACCCATTTATCATTCTTATTTAAGAGCATAATTTGTTCACTAGGAACCCTATATTCATAATTACTATATACACAATTGTATCTACTGTTGTTCAAAGCTTGATCTGATGCGTTCAATGCATTGACATTGGTAAGATTATCAAGCACTAAAACAGTATTAGATAAGTAATTAGAATGGTTTAAATTTGTCACATACCCAAATGGATCATCCTCATCAGATGGTCCTCCAGAGTTACTCTCAGGATTAGTTATATCCATATTTCGACGTTAGTATTGATGTTTTCATCAATGTATTCAATGCCACTGTTGTAACCATCATTCGCATCATTGTAGTGTTCCTCACTATTATTCGATTGCGATTTAAGGTCCGGAACTGAACTATCATCAGTTTCTGCTATAGGTGAAAATGGAATTTGAGGCATTAAGAAGATTCTTTTGAACTGTGTTCCTTCAGAAGAAGGTTCATAATCTACAACCTCATCTTGAAGATATTCCGGAGGATAAGCTAACATAGTATCTATGTAATGAAAACCTATTCTATCTAATAAATCATGATTAGATGTGTGTTCAGGTATCTCTTCCTCAATATTTCCTATAGTCTGAATTGGTTCATCAATCATCATATTATTTGTAAAGTGAATAATGTTATGAGAATCTTTCTTATTCTCATGTTTATATTTATTCAACTCTGCAATTAAAGCTTTATTCTTCAGCTTCTTGTTATCACGATTCTGTGCATTCCGTTTCTTTTTATCATCTTTAGATAAAGAAGATGCATTTGCTTTGTTAGCAAATCTGTTATTGCTTTGACAAGTGTAAACGATCGTCTATTATTGAATCTGCCTCTAAAAGATCCTCCTCTAAACCTGTTGTTTGGAAATTGATTACTAGATTGTTGATCATTCCAAGATGGTTTAGTGTTTGGATATTTGTTGATATTAGATCCAATGTTAGCAATTTGAACGGTTTGTCTGCCCTCCTTGCTTTTGATTGCATGAGATTCCATTCATTCTGAATCTTAGGAACTATTTTTGCTGACGTGAATTCGTCAATATTGCTATTAACAATATTAGTAACCAAAGTACTATATTGTTGATTCAAAGCATGTAAAATGAAGATGTCAATACAAAGTCTGGAAGTTTGTATTTATCTTCAGTTCCTAGATCGGAAACAGCTTTCATCAATTTAGAGATAGCTATAATGGGATCTTGTCCTGGTTTATAGACCAACTGAATATGTTTTTGTATAAAATGAAATATTTGGCTATTCCAGTCGTTCCAAAAACTTTATCCAATTCAGCAATAGTTTGAGCTGGAGTATCTTTAACGTAAGACCATAGATTAGTTGCTAATGCCATTTTAATAATAGCATTTGTCTTTGCAGAATTTTCATCCCAATCAAGTCTTTCATTATAAACAGATTTATACTTCAATTCCCAATGGGTTTTTTCTTCAATGGTAGATTTTTCCGTAGGTGGTGAAGGATAACCTTCTTTTTCTCTGGTTATGTATTTAGTGTATCCTTTCATGGCTAAGTATGCATCAAAGTTTCTTTCCACTTTTTATAATCCATTACTCCATTAAACACAGTAACCATTTTTCTAGCGATTCTTTATTGTCTTTTTCCTCCACATAAATAATTTGCCAATCTATTTTTAGAGGAAACAAAATCATCTAGAGTCCACCAAGCAAGTCTAGATTTGAAATTCTCAGTGAAATGAAGATGATTAATGCCAGTACGTTCATAAGTAAAATGAACGTTTCTTCTCCAATGTTGAGGATATGAGACGATTTCAGATAATTTAGGATACATAGGCCAAACTTGTTCTTTATAGTATCTAGGTTGAAACAAAACCATATAACATAATCCATTCTTATTCCAAATAGGATGATTTTTAGTATGTTTTATGATATGTGTTTGTTTATTAACCCTATATTTGACATTTATAAAGAACGGAAATGCAAGTTCTAATTCCTTTGCTTTAACGCTGAAATTAGATTGAATATTCTTATCAGATTTTGATTCAGTACCTGAACCTGATTTCAAGAATTTCCTATTCAATGAAGAACTTGGTTCTCTTATAGGTGCAACGTTCTTCTGCCATCTGATTTGTGGAGCTTGAAAATTGTGAACCCTCTTCTTTTGTCGAAGATTCCTTGGTTTGGAAATATTGTTTTTTGGATAAACAATTTCTTCCGAATTTTCGTCAATCCAATCGGATGCTTTATGTGGTTCATATCCCAAGGTTTCTCATCATCTGATTTGTGTTCATCATTCCAACCGTTATCTTGATCTGTATCATCAGCTTTCTGTTTCTCACAGATTCTTTGTAGACGTTTAATTAAACCAGCAATAATTTCTTTTGTATTTAATAATGTTGGTTCAGGGAATTATTAATACGTCCTTGAGACTCTGGGAATTGTTGAACGATGTTTTCATTGTGGATGGTGAACGCGGTTTCTTCTTCTTTCAAAAATGGATTACTCTTAGGATAATACATGTCGATGATATCATCAGGAACATATACAAAATTATCCAAGTGACGTATGAGTAAATTCATTTTGATGAAGTTTTTCATCAGATTTAACCGTTGGGAAATTATCCTTAGTCTGATTTTTGTTCTCATCGGACTGTGACAAAAAATTCATAAGGACCATTTTGGTCCGCATTTGTACAAGTATGATAACTACTAGGTACTATACCTGGTAGTCTACGCTGTCCTCGGAGACGACTGAGTTCGCCGAACTCCCTGAGCTTCTTGATTTCATCCTCGATCGGGACGACGGGCTTGAATCTTTCCGGAGCATCCGCTCCGGTCTCTCTCCTGCTACCAGGGATAAACTTTTCCCCGGGCGAATGTGAGTGTACGGGAGTGTCGTAACTCCCTCTTCTGAATGACTGGGTTCTCACGACCCCTGAATACGTACGCTGTTACAGATATATCAGCTTTTGATTTAATTAGCTGATTTAGATCCGTTACCAAGACACAAATTTGTCTTTTTCCAAGATCCGATCTAGCTCCCTAAGAGCTTCTTTCTCCTTTCTCTGAATTTCCGATGCATGAACGGCTTCATCATAATCTTGTTTGTCATGATAAATGACACCGTTGTGAATCCAGATTGGATGTTCTCTGGCTAGTCTCTTTCTAGCCAATTCTTGAGAAAGTTTTCGGATCATAAGGGTCATCAACCCTTCGGAGCGTCGTATCGATTTTCTTCTTCAAAGATTCATACTGCGGAGCGGGGCGACCATCAAATCCCATATAGTGACACATCGGACCGAGATGCTGTGGAAATCCAGGGATGTCAGATAACTTTTCCTGACATGTGATGATCTCGATCTCTTCGTCTTCTTCATCAGCCCTGTCAAACTGATCTAACAAGATCAGATCTACTTTCTCGCTGATGGCCATGCCATCTTCTGATCTATATTTGACACCTAGGATATGCGGCTATTGCGATGTCCCTGACTTCCTCATCAGGAAACAATCGAGAATGAAACCAAATGTGTCAATATGAGGGGCGAAAGAAATTTGATATGCGGGAAATCGTAAGATCTGATTGCTGGATATAATTCCCTGACATCAGGGGTATCTTTGATATTATTGTATCTGGCACAAGAATGCGCCAGATGGACGAGGCGAGCAAGCGAACATATGGATCACATGACGCCATATCATCTGCGATATTTGTTCATGATATTGATAACGTCCTCCTTGGTCAAATTTGGATTCCTGATCAGAACCCTAGCTAAAATGCCCTGATTGATGTAATTCTCGTAGCCGATAGCTCCATCAAGATAGACATGATAGTCCATTTGAGTGCAGAGAGGACCGATTTGGTAAACGCGCGACATTTCAATTTGTTTCTAAAATAAAAAATATATTAGCCTAATTCTTATTTCCCGAATGATACATGAGAAAAAAGAGTGCTTATCAGGCTGTGCTATTTTTGAAACAATACGTCATGGACTGTCCAGCAAACGAACTCATTGGGGTTATATGGTGATGCCAATCTCATACCAGGGCTCCTTCAAATTCCCTGCGTACAAACTAGTATGTATGTATGTATGTGTGTATGTATCTGTGTAAGTGACATCCTTGGACGTCCTAATCTAGTTGGGGTGCTATTCATCTGCCCAACAATAGTCTGCGTGTACGACGGAAGTCCGCCTCAGCACGACCTTTATACGAATATTAAATAATAAAATAGAGAAAACCGACGAAAACAGTTATTATGATATATGCAGTAATGTAACGGCCAATTGGGGTGCGTGAAGCCTTTACAGGGGATCGGCCCTGTTATCCGCATAAAGTGGCCCAAAATCCGTGTCTTTTTTGGTAGTGGTGTGACAAAACCACAACATGATTAAAGACCTGCCGGTCCTGGGAAAGTTTTGATTTCGTTGTCTTCCAACAACGCACGACTCCGATGCGTGACACCAGAATATTTAATCTATCTTCCCAGATAGTCTGTCACAAGTGTGACAGAAATGGTATCCTGCTACCATTAAGCGACTATTTATCCATAGTTGGGTTAGCATTCATTCGTAGGCATGAGAGAAAGTCAAAACACAGATCACACAATATCTTATCAGCTATAGATCCCATCAGTCATGATAGAGGGCCATCAGCCATATCTATGATTCCGATATTTTTGAGATCCCATCAGCTGATCTGATCACACACTTAAACTATTTATAATACACTGTAGACTATACCCTTCTAGACATACAACGCCCAACCCTTTTGAGCGTTTGAAGGCAGTCGCTGGGGCCCATAACCTATTGAATCAAGGAACAGCAGCGCAGTACACTAGACTAAGTAAGGATTCAATTACTTACATTTCTTACTAGTGTTACTGCCTTACTTAAGGTTTGTAATGTTAGTTGTAAAACTGAGGGGATAGTCGCTCAGAACGCCCTCCTTATATGCATTTCAGAAACCCTAACCTAAGTACAGTGTAATCTACCTATTACATAATATCGGTTCCTAAAATGAGTCATTCTGAGTCTTCATCTATTTATATTCCTTCTATGATGTTCTATATGACATCATTTCCTTCTTATATGACGTTGTATGAGTCATATGACTCAGTGTGAGTCATTATGAGTCATAAACATGAGTCATTATGACTAATCATGAGTCATAATTATGAGTCATTGTGACTCCAAATGAGTCATAAGTATGAGTCATTATGACTAATCATGAGTCATAATTATGAGTCATTTATGACTATAAATGAGTCATAACTGTGAGTCATAATTGTGAGTCATAAGTCACATGACTAATATTATGTAAGCTATTTATGATTAAATATGAAACACTTAATTAATAGTTATTTAATCTTATCTAATAGATAAGATATAGATAAGATATAGATTAGATAAGATATCCATTACATTAGTTATTGTAATGAATGTAACTAATCTAATGTAACTATTATAATAACTGTCAGAGTTTCGACAATGCCCTCCATCCATTGTATATGTCCTTGGTCATCATGTTCAGCAGCTGTTTTCTTCACCCCAAATCCTCAATGATCTTGTGAATATGAGATCTTGAAAGCCCCACATCTAGACTGACCAATACCCAGTCTCTTATTTCATCAAGGAAAAGTTCAGGGGTCTCCTTGAGCATATTAATCAGCTCATTGACCTGGAATGCATCAAGTGAAGATGGCCAGCCTTGTAGTAGATCATTGGGTGGAATTATTGAGCCAAATTGCTCAGCATTGTGACACCAACATCTCAGGCTGTCATCTGAGATGTTACAGGTGAGCCAGCCATTGTTTTTGAGCCAAATGGCATGCTCCTTCAAGTCACAGTTAATGTGGTGGAATGGCATGTGGTGCATGCAAGTTGCAACACCTGCAGAGTTTGAAATTGATCACATGCCACTCGGAAAAAAAACTTATTTTTGCACTGCAAGACCAGCTGTAATTTAAATAATTTACGCACATTTGTAACTGTTTTCCTTTATTGTTCACCACCTGCATCAAAGAGATGTACCAATGGCTCCTCGTCCCTGCGCACTATGCCAGAATGCTAAAGCCATGCTCAAGCGCCCAAAGACTGGCCAACAGATCTGCCGCGAATGCTTCTTTTATGTCTTTGAGACAGAGGTGCACAACACCATCACCGAAGCTAACCTGTTCAAACCAGGAGACAGAGTAGCCATCGGTGCCTCGGGTGGAAAAGGTATGTGATCCCCCCCATCAGTGTATTCTCAAGGTCCTCATAGGATGACCAGACTCGACGGTACTGGCATACGTGATGAAAACGCTCAACGAGCGATACAGCTATGGTCTGGAGCTATTCTTGCTCTCCATAGACGAAGGCATCACAGGATATAGAGATGACTCGTTAGAGGTACCAGGGTTGCCCGTCTCCATGCCTTCATCCTGACACACAACTAGACAGTTAAACGGAACCAACAGCAATACAACATGCCCCTCAAAATCCTCTCCTACGACGAGCTGTACGGATGGACGATGGACGCGATCGTCGCCAAGATTGGAAAAAAGAACAACTGCACGTTCTGCGGCGTGTTCCGTCGCCAAGCTCTGGACCGCGGTGCGGCGATGCTCAACGTCGACCACATCGTCACCGGCCACAACGCAGATGACATTGCCGAAACCGTGCTCATGAACAGTTGAGTTCTCTCTTCATTTTATTACGGCACCCACGGAACGGAAACAAAATCCAGTCATGCGAGGCGACATTGGCCGTCTTGGCCGCTGCACCCTGATATGTACACAAGGCGAAGACACCATCAAGCGCTCCAAACCCTTCAAATACGCGTACGAAAAGGAGATCGTCATGTACGCCTACTTTAAGAAACTCGACTACTTTTCCACAGAGTGTATCTACTCCCCTGACGCGTACCGAGGCCATGCACGAACGTTCTTGAAGGACTTGGAGGCAGCCAGGCCGAGTGCGATCGTTGATATCATCCATTCAGGTGAAGCCTGGGCAGTCAAAGAGGAGATCAAAGCAACGCAAAAGGCGCAGCGTATGTTTTTAGCTTGCTTCTTTTCCGAGTTGCAACTGACTGTTTTTGTTTTGCCAGAGACGTGTAAACGCTGTGGGTACATGTCGAGCAACGAGCTATGCAAGGCTTGCACGCTGCTTGAAGGACTGGAACGAGGGATCGCCAATGCTGGAGTGGTAAGTACATAAGCTCGGTTTCTAAGAAGGCAGGCTGACCTGGTTGGTGTAGACTGAACGTGGAATGAAAAAACTAGAAACAGAGGGTCCTCCACCAGACAACTTGCGGACTATTCCGTTCTTTAAGCTCCCGTCCCACCCGCCAAACGGCCGTCCCGCGGTCGTCATCGACCCTTCTTCATGATACTCGCTATTATCGTTAGCGCGTTTGGACCCCATTATATCTCTATCTTATTGCTCTAGAATATCTTATACAACCCAGATAGTAATTACCAAAAAGGATTTAACGATACAGATATGGATATAAGGGCATAGTCGATGGAGGCAAGACATATTCATAAATAAGAGCGCTTTTAAAAAAGAAATCAAAAAAGAGTGAATGACAAAGTTCATTCCACAATTTTGATGATAACTGTTGACCCATGCGAAAGCGGACCATCGTCAATGAAGACCTCTGGAGTCCTTTCGAATGTCAAGACCCGCTTATCATCGCTCGGGGATCCAATCCAGGGCTTTGCAATCCCCTCCAGTGCCAGTTTCAACACGGCCCCAATGCTCTCGGATATGTCCTGCCCCTCCCAATCCACATCTTGAGCACCACTCACCCACGCATACCCTACCCTTTTTTCTCCAGCCAAACCTCCACCAGACTTTCCGGGGCTGTTGGGTCCCTCGTCTTTAGGCCCGCTAGATGGCTTGCCGCCCATCCTCAGCGATCTGACGCCTGCCTTGAACAGATCGCTCGCACTGGGTACGACACGGCTCGGCGAGTCCCCAACCAGAGTAGTAAATTGCGCATAGCCCTTGGATCCCCTCTTGCTTAAAGTCCTAGGACTGCTCGTCCCATGCGACGACGACGACGACGACTTGAGAATCCGTTCGGCAGCCTCCCATATCTCCTTGCCCCCGACCGTGTCAAGCACAGCGTCAATCACGTCTCCATCTCTCCATAGCCTCTCCAGTACGCGCACGACAGCACTGCGGCCCTCGTCCCCGCCACCCTCCAACCCGTCATCAAAGATGACTTCATCACACCCCCACGCCCGAGCCCGCTCCTCCACGGCAGCCATGTACGCGTCACCCCCCTCGCTTTCAGCCGGATAAGGACAAGGCACATGAATGGACACGTTCCATCCCTTGGCGACTAGCAGCCGTACAGCCATCGCACCCGCGCCATCGTGTCCACGCAATACAAGCGCCCGCCGTCGTCTCCCCGTTTGATGATCCACTTCCAGGGAGTTGGAGCTAGACATGATCCGATGGCTTCCCGTGACCATTTTGTTGATGTCCTTTGTTGCTGAAGGCGAGAATGCGAATACAAACGTCCGCACGGCCCTGTAAGCAGGCACACCACAAAGAGGCAGCAGAGCAAGTTCTTCCAGTGTCAATCCCCATGCTGGCGTTCTTGTCGTCGTCGTCGAGGAACTGCGCTCGGGCTGTTTTCCAAGCGCCTTGAGCGACATGCCCGTCATCTTGGGGTGGGGAACGCGATGCACCCGACGTTTGTCCACGACGATGAACTCTGAAAGAGCGCCAGCCTGGGCACCGTCAGAACGTCATCACGCCTTGTGAAATAGCAATTTCACCTTGCGAACGTCCAGCAGCCCCACAACCCAGTCTGCCCTTTTCGCAACCTCGTCCCCTACGCCCCACCCACACTCCAGCACGCGTCCTACAAAGCTCCTCCCAGGTATATATCCCACCAGTGGCTGTTGCAAATCCTGATGATCTTGTGCAGCAGGAGCAACCGCGGATCGTACGATCTTCCAACGTGAGCCTCCCTTTTTGGCACTCCCATTCATTGCATTCGCCCGATGAAACTGGTTGGCATCGCTGTTCCCCCGAGAGCCCAACCTTAGCCCAACCAACCGCGCGTCGATGCCATCGATACCCACAGCCCACACCTGTACAAGCACGCACGAACTGGGAACGTAGTCGGGCGGTTTTCTGTAACTCGTGAATCCAAGTGGCTGGTGGGCACTCAGGAGACCTCGCCCGCTGGTGCCCACACCGTTGTCTTCGTTCCTCCTCGCTCGTGATCCGTCCAAACTGATCCGCGTCGACACCGTCGTCTTCCGCCTGCCCAAAGTCATGGTTCGGCCCAGCACGCCCAACAGACCTCTTCCGGACTTTGCGGTCGCACCAAGCCCATGCACGACCTCGACTGTCGCCATTGTTGTCTGCGCGATCCCGCTTCGCGTCAAGTCGATTTTGCCATCCGTGCGTGGTTCCAATTTTGGTCCCTGCTTCCGGGAAATCAATGATGTGGGCGGTGGGGCGCGTGGAAGGACGAGAGATGTGAAGCCTGGTGTTCCGTGGGAGGGCAAATCTCCTGTTGGCATTGGAAGAGAGGCGAGCTCTGTAATGGACGCGCTGCGCGAACGGCTGCCTGACCTTGAGGACGACCTGAGATCTTCATGGGAGCGAGAGCGGCGGTGACGTAAATTGGATACATGGTTAATGCTGTTTCTGGTGCCATTCTTCACAGTGTCACGAGACTGAGTCGAGGCGGAAGACGTATTGGTGGATGAGGGCGGCGAAAGTGAAGAAGCTGAACGCAAAATAGAGTTGAAAGAATCATCAGGAGCAAGATACGTGGAGGGGTAGGTGGGTCTTGATGACGTTCTTGAGTTATCCTCTTGGAAAAGTACGTTGCTTTGAGGGTACGATCCGTTGATGTACGTCTGCGAGTTTACGACTCCAGACGTCAAGACGTCTTCGTCCTCCTCGATGAGTGCGGTCATGTTCGTCATTAAACTAGGATTTGCCTTGGACATGGTCTTCATGAGTTTATTCTGTTTACGTAGTGATCCATGGTTTGCGTTGCCGTTTGGTATCGTAGGCGATGGCAACGCCTTTCTGTTCGAGTTGAGAGCTTTGGAAGCAGCCTGATCATCCCAACGGATGTCTTTTACCCAGTCGTCGACCATGCTCGCGTTTACGTCATAATATTTTGTGCTATGCTTAGCCGATTCGACGCTCTTCCTGCTGTCCGCGCCAGAAACTGAACGCGGTGGTGATGTGGGGCGAGTGGAGTCGGACATTGGCTGGGAAAACAGCGAAGAACCATCAAGGGACGTGGACGACAGTGACGAGGTGGACGTGGGACCTTTCACACCGTGCTGGTGCCGTTTCGCCACCACGGCAGCGCCTGAACTTAATTGACCGTTGATCTCTGAATCAAATTCCCGTTTTAGTTCTGGCGGAGGAACAGAAGGGGCACTGCTTACCTGCCCTGGACGCGGACGTCTCGTTTGCCGATGAGCCAGTGGACAGAGGTCTGTTCGAGGTCGCACTGTTCAGAGAGCGGCGACTCGATTTGCGCGAGCTCCCTGGTGATCTACGCCCTAGACGTGCGCTGCTGCCACCGGAGCGGGTGGAGGCCATGGATAGACGGGGAGAAGTGTTGGGGGTGAAGAAGACATCGTCCTCTGAATCTGATATGTTTCCGTCATCCTCGTCCTCAGTCATCACGCTTATCCGGTGGTCCGTCCCGGCGGCACTCTCAAAGTCTTCGTTTGTCTCGTTATCGTCTCCTTCATCGCGGAGATAGACAGCATCCCGCTTACGGGTTGCCATGACAGGTGGCACAAGGTTGCCGCCACCGACTCGTGGCTTGTGTGACGGCAGAGCAGAAGTTGACTAGATGGAAAATATGGAAAATAAGAAGTGAAGAAAAGCAAAGCAAAAAGGTACCTGGCGGCGGTCAGCCTCTGATGCGACGTGCAGCATGTGTTGCTTGTTAGAGAAATAAGCCTTTTCCGTCGGGAACGAGTAGGCCTGGGAAGGCTTTCCCAGAAGCGACTGCCAGAGCGTGGGCTTGGCCATGGTGGATATGGAATGTACCACTGACTCATGTCATTACTATACTACACGCTCCGATCGCTCCTCCTCCTGACAACACGATAACCACGCAAACCACATCATCGTCTTCAGCTGCAGCACATCCTCCTTCCACTTCAATCCCTGGTTCTGCTCTCGGAACTCCTGCGTTAGCTGCTCACACCGTGCTACATTCTCCGGGCTGACAAAGTCGATCGCAACCTTCACACAGTCGGCTAAGTTAGCCACCTGCAGTCCTATCAGTCTTAGCTACTTTATTGCCATCAAATGATCCGTACCTGGTGTGCACATCCGGCGGGTATGAAAATCGCTTCCCCAGGTCGCTGGTATATTCTATAGCTCTTCACACCCGACGTTTCCCAAAGCTCCTTCCTCAACACCTCATCCAGATATATCTGCTGGCTATGGACTGGGTCTTGAATTCCGATGCCCTGAATTCTCTTCCGTAAGAATGCCCGTAACTTGTCACTGTCCTCAGCACGAAATAGATCCCACGCTGCACAGCCTGGTGTTCCTTCCGGACATGGGGAGGCAAAAGTCATAATGTTAAGTGCATCCGCCATGTCCATGTGGAGTCTCGTCGTTCCCTTGGAGCCTTCTGCGAGCGTGGACGCCATAGCATTATACATCTTGGGTCCTTGAGAACAAGTTACATCGACCGTAAACACCTCGAAATCGCGAAACGTACCAAGATCAGGGCCAATCACATTCGAAGGGAAATGAGAAGACATGTTCATGACACCATCGCGCCGAACATAGTCAGGAACAGGGACGGCATTACTGAAATCTTCGTAAAGTTCGGGGAACGTCGTCTTGAACTCGGTAGACGATGGCCAATCCTATCTCAAAACATCACAATCCCATTATATCACAGTCACAATCAACTCACCTTCAACTTCCAACTCTCCTTTCTTCCATCGTAGTTCCCAAACCTGCTAAAGAACTGCTCCACCGTCACTCGCTTATTTGTGTCTGACTGACACTCAATAATTAAACAACTTTCTTTCCCATACTTTTGAATAAAGTATTCAGGGTTCCACTTGAGGTTGAATTTGTGAAGAACATTCGTAACCACGAACGGTTCTCCACGGGACCATATCTTATCAAACATGGCTGATGAGAGGTCCCTATCAAATATGCGGCGTGGCTCATGACACGGGGTTGAAGATGTACTTTCAGATAGATTTGGAGGTATATATGCCGGTCCTGAAGATTCTGGAATATCATTCGTGGAGTCGATAGATTCCTCTGTTGCTTTCCCATTCGGACCTAATTTTGCAGATGACTCCTGTTCCAGCAACACTTCCATTTCTTGTATTGCTTTAGAGAGTTCTTCATTGCAAAATCTTGACATGGGCGAGAAATCCTTGGCCGAATGTTCGTTTCGGCGGGTACAACTGAGAAATGAAGGGTTGATATGTGCATGCCGTTCTCTCCTGGCTTGCGCGGCCGCAACCTCATCTGGGGTTGCGTCTGGCTTTGGGCTTGTAAAGTCTTGAACTTTTCTGAAGCAGTCTGCGCACGCCTCACGTCCGCATATTCGACATAGCCACGAGCTCGAAAATATTGAAGTCATACACGTGTCTAGGGGCGTCCATAAACGCCGCGTCGCTAAGATTATGTGACTTACCACAAGTTGTTCGAACGTCCGTTTCTCTAGGACGGCGAATAATTTCAGATAATTTGAGATGCTCCCGTTCTTTGCGCAGAGTGGGCAACAGCGCATTCGCGACGATGGTCTGACATGATCATCAATCGGGGTTGAGGTGATCAGGAGACTCGATTTACCTTCATATTCCTGACAAACTGCGGCTCCAGGGGTCTATTCCATTGTTTGGGAAAATCCAGAATCGGCCCGTCGGAAGTCGAACTCTCCACAAAACTGATCCCAACAATCATCTCATCATAGTCCTTCAAAAAGAACCGAATACCCTGGAATCTGCATGTGTCACCAGCCCAGCGACGCGTGCAGGCGACACATCGGGGGAAATTGTGCTCCTTGTAACGGTTTGACATGCAACGGGCAAACTGCATCTCGGGTTGCAGACTTGATGATTCTCCTGACAAAGCCCTCAAGCGAGCTGAATTAACCGATCAGAGAAAGTCCGTCAAGACATGCACGAGTCAAAATGCAGCAAGCCATTATCGTCTAGTGGCCGTTTTGATTTGAAATAATATTTGATTCAATTACTGACCATTTTGGGCAGCGATCTGCGCCGCTACACTACGCTTCTTCGCGTTGTACCCACGCTTGGAAGGGCCTTTGCGGAAATCGGGTTAGTGAAGGCGGTGATAGAACGCAAAGGAAGAACGGCGTTTACCTTGTGTGCCGTTAACAGGATGCTTTGCCCGGACTTTCTTCTTCGGTTTAGACAAGTAGTCCTCCTGGGGTTCTTCGGAAGGACGCTTCGCCTGTCTCAAGTCATTGGGGGCTGGCGACTGTGGAGGGGTTAATTGCTGCCGCTGTTGCTGTGGTATTTGTTGCGAATATACCGGAACGCTATAGCTACCAGCTGATGGTTGCCCATAGTACGGGGCAAGGTCGTTACGTGAGCTGGAAGGTTGGTAATGCTGGGGGAGAAGCTGTGGTTGATCCTGATGTACGGTCCCCCGGGCTGCGAGGCGGATGGACACTCGCTCTGCCATCTGCCAATCTGATGTGTGCATATAAATAGATGAAGCACAAATGGACACGGCAACGCACAACTAAGCTGTGCATCAACTCCGTTCTGCTGGTATGCCTGAGCGTATTCAGCTAGGGCACGCAATATGAGTCCATATATGCGGCGAAAATGACCCATTCTGAGTCAACTCACGTTGCTGGTGGGCACCTGGAAAGACTACGTCATTTTAGCATTCCGACCTTGCGGCACTCGTGCAGCTCTCACCTTCATGTTCCGCAGAGTTGTGGGACAGTTTAGGGGCGTATGGAAGACCAGCAACGTCTTGCTGCTGGGTGATCCATATCTGACCCTGGCTAGGATATCGGACATGATCGTCCGCGCGCTGTCTGGCCGTCCGCACGTCATGATCTGGACCGGGCACAGAAGTGGCAATATGCGGTGATGGATCCTGGTAGTGATTATGCTGGGGAGACGCGCTATGCTCGATGGGCGGCCTGCGGCGGGCAGCGGCGTTGTCCCAGTCTGCGGCTCTCAGATGGAAAGGAGCAGGCTGTTGCTGGGAAGATCCGTAAGGGAAGGGGAGTGCGTGAGGCGAAGAAAGCTGTTGCTGGAGAAGGGACTGGGGCTGGGAGACATGAGCGGGGAAGGCGGAGGGATCCTGCTGGGGGTTGAGGAGGGAATTGATGGAGGTTTTGCGCGAGGGGTCGTGGACGGAGGGGATCATGGGAGGGGAGATGATGGCAAGAAGAAAGATGGACGGCGAGCGTCGTCTGTGGCTTGAATGAGCAGGTGGGCCGCTGAAATACACTATCGCGGAGCTAATTTTGTACTCCGACCTCCAACCTAATCTTCGCCTCCCACGTGTTCCTAGACGCGCCCGCGTTCTCTCCTCGTCCTCTGCTCCGAGTAGTCTAACTTCTTGTATTGTATCTCTCTCGGCGCCCCATCGCTGGGCGGCGATGTCCCGCTAGCACAGCACGCGACCGTACGGCTCCAGCAAGCCGGAACGCCGTCCGGGCACAGTCGGTTCGTGATGCCAAATGCGACCGCTGATCTCCCTGGTTGCCCCAATTGACTTATTGCCCCTTCAACAAAGCTTCCCCATCAAGTCATCAACTCAAACTCACTTCAGACACACAGCATCACGTCCACGCGCCACATCGTTCCTTCATCCTGAAACATTAGCCATCTCCAGACGCGCGAGCATCCCGGCGCGTGCGCTTTCGGCGCTGCTCGATGCATTTAGCTTGCTGACTCATCAGCGTGTTCCCGAGCCAATGAACCACCCTGGGAAACAACCCTATCGCGATCTAGACTCAACAGCCAGTATTCGCTGGGAATCGATGAATGTTCGATTCCACCTGCGCCGCTGCCGCGCGTCTTGAGATACCAGCGGCGAATGCCCCTGACTGACTATCCTTGAACTTGGCTTCACGCTTAGCTTCCTTTGTGTGCGATCCCATTCCTTCCCGACCATCCGATGATATCCAAACGCTGTATATCAACGTGCTGTTACCGCGTGTTCCTAATCACCTTTCCTGCCCATTACTTGCCTGCATTCCATCCCATGTCTGTACTGCAAATTGCCAGCATGCTTACATCGTTCCCACACAACCTCTGGCTCTCAACTCTTGGCACAGATGACAACAGATCGGCGACTTAGTAGTCGAGGGATCTTGCTAAAAGCGGATATTACCCAATTCGGTCACAAACTCCTTCACCGAGTACCACCCTAATCAACATGGCTCCTCCATTTACTGATACACGTGTATGTGACTACGTTAGCTGACAACAGGGTCCCTCATGTCGAAGAAATACGAAGCGAAGAGAACGTTGACACGGGCAATAACGGTAATGATTGGAAAGATGATTGATGCCGGTAGAATATATAGTCATTATGAACCCACGAACCCAATCAGAAGAGAAACTAACACCGAATTCGGACGATAAGATGAGAACACTCGGGAGATGCACAACAAGCCCCATAATAGAAAAGAAGGAAAAAAACAATAGAATAAAACTTGGCAAAAAAAATGTCAACGATACCTGCGGACGAACTCGGCAGCCTGGATGAAGGAAAATAACAACTTGTCCAAGATCAACTTGCAAATGGTCCAGGCTGCCTGAAACCGTCACGAAACACTCGAGGCAGAAACGTCTGGAGGATGGTTCGTCGTTTCAATCATGGAACCGTTCGGCGAACGTGGATTTTGACTGGCGTCGCTTCTGTGAACTGTGTCTAGACTTCCGCGTGGCGTTCTGGATTTCGTCGGGAACGTGGGTTGGGAAGTGGCTTTGGGCGTATCGCCGTCCTCATCTAGATAGTTCGTTAGTCAGTTAAGGTACGTCGATACATGCCTATCGAACAGTCGCACCGTCTCCTGCAGCTATTTGGATATAAGCCTGGTTACCACGCTGGCAACGGTGATGTTTACTAACCATTGCCCTTCTTTACCCCTGCCCTGTTTGAGCTAGCTTGTGACTCGTCTGACCTGCTCGTGTTATTAATTTTGCCCGGTCGAGTTTCATCTCGACTCTGCCCTGTGGCGTTGGGAGTCGAACTAGTCTTGTCTGCTTGACCCGCGGTCGGTCCCGTATCGGCTGCTTGAGCATGAGTGGCATTTCTGCGATTTTTCGGCACGTGCAGACGTTCGGCGATGCTTCGGGCTTGCGCCTGTTGTCCATACGAAATGCTCTTCATGACGTTCGGTCTGAGATCCGCCCACATCTGCAAGGCCTTGATGGAACCCCACTCTATGATTTTACTGTTTAACCATATTAGTGACACTGGCTTCGTAAGGAAATCGTTGCAACCGGCTCCAAGAGCTGCCACACGATCACTCTGCAGAGATGAAGCAGTGAGGGCCACAATGATGACGGAAGGATGATATGGCGAGGCAAGATTACGAGACTCGGGAGAAAGAAGATCAGATGGGGTGCGCGCAGGAGATAGCCCAGAGTCGGCAGACGACGTTGGAGTGGTCGGATACAGGGCCTGTGCAGCACCCTTCTCCATTCGACGGATTTCCTTTGTGGCTTCAATCCCGTCCATAACTGGCATTTGAATGTCCATCTGCAAAATAATGAAAAATATGCACACGATGAGATCCTAAATCGTACCAAGATCAAATGAAAAACACTAGTTTTCCACTTCTCAACAGCTTCCAGGCCGTTACTAGCAATGTCATACTGGATCTTATTTTTCTTCATGAACGTGGTCAGGATCGTTTGGTTGATAGGGTTGTCTGGAGTAAGTTTCAGTATCCATCAATCGACGAATAACAATAGCGGGGTTACCGTCTACTATCAATACGCTGATGGGCGGCACAATAAGATTTTCTGGAGCCTTGACTTTTTTCTTTGAATTGGATTTGGGGGTCGGGGATGAAGTACCTGCACTCGCAGACGAGTCTAACTCGGTTGGCCGCCGTCTTGGCAGCAAACGCCGAGGGGTAGTTTGAGTTGGGGCAGGGTCAGATGAGGAGACAGCTTGGGCAATCACTTGCGGGTCGGCCTTGACAGGAGTGACTGAAGACGGAGATGAAATTTCGTTCGTTACAGTGGACGCAGAGGTTGACGCCTGCTCCGGGCCAGGCCCACTCTGACTTCGGACAACCGGTTTCACATGTGTAATCGGCGGCACGCCTGTGGTCGAGGAGGCCCGAGCAGTTGGCGCGGGAGGAGCGGGCTGCAGTTGTGGCGTCAACACAGCCCTGTCGTTCAAATTTGCCATCGCACGACCTGTTGGCTGCTTACGATCATGCTGCTGCCCTTTGTCCCTTTCCATCAGAGGCGTTGAAATCGTGCGGGAAGAGTTCCTGACCCGAGGATGGAAAAAAATGCCAGCAGGCTGGCCATCGGGGCTCTGTATGACCAGACCAGAAGAAGGTGATCCACCGAGTCTATAAGCCGTTTGGGAAAAATACTCTACACCATCAGACGCCCCAAGCGGCGATGGCGGGTAAAAAGGGTGATCGGAGCTCATTGATGATCGTGCCGATCTATCAATATTACTCTTGCCACCGTTGAGCCGCGTTATAGCAGATTTTGACAGCCTGTGACCAGCAAACGTATTCGCGCTCTCGTAGCTACCAAAAAAGGTTCCGTGTGCGAAGATACCCGGACTCTGCGGCGAAGTTGCAATAGGGAGGAAAAGCGGGTCTATGACGGGTTTCGTCACAGCCATGTACAGAGCAGTTAGGAGCCTTCGGGGTCCGACGGGTTTAGGTATGATCATAACTTCGGGCGCCGGTATGTTTAACTTTGTGTAACTTGCAATGACTGTTTGTAGTGCATCCTTAGCCGCCTTGTAGTTCGCGAGGCTTGTGAAATGCAAAACCAAGACCAGAGGAATGGCCAAGGGTAATGGTCCTGTACGGGAAGGCGGGGACGACTGAGGTCGAAGGATGTTAGCAAGCGAAGGCCGCCGAGTATTGTGCGGGCTCTCCTCATTGCGCAGAGAATAGAGGCGCTCCTTTAGAATGTCCACGTCATCATCAATGACAATGAAGCGGGTAGATGATTCGGGTGCTTGATCAGGTGCGTCGCCATTGGAAGTGAGAGTCTCCGCGGCTTCCTGAGGCTGAGACGGTTCTGGCACATCCGATGCCAAAGTCGCAGCGCCCTGGACATTACCTTGGGGCGAGACATGGTTGACATCCATGCCCCATGTAGTGAGGTAGCTAGTGAAGTGGCGGGCGAAGCATCCTTTAGAACTCGCATACAACGCCACACTCTTGCCCTTTAGACTCTCGGCAAAAGTGGATAGCTGTTCGAGCGAAGGCTCCGCTGCCACCAGATCAGAATCGGTTTCCGGTTTTGCTGGCGCAGGCGGAGAAGATATGCCGCGAGCCACAGTTAACCTCAACTCACAAGTACGCCCGCTCTTGATGCACGGCGGGAGCGGAAGATCAGAAACGAGCTGTGCGCCAATCTGGGACAAAATGCGGCGCAGAACCAGAGTAGAAAGCAAGGGTTTGGGACGTGTCTGTTCTTTAGCCTGGTCTGCAGTGGAGAATTTGTGCGAGATGATGATTGAAACGTGTACCACGTCTGGGGAGCTGGACGGTGTGATGGAAAGACCGATTTGTAGTGTATCACCTCGGTGAGCGGTGCTCAATATTTGTCGTAGTGTCTATCGCACATGCATAAGAGCAACCATGAGCGTGGAGCGATTACTTACATGAGAAAGTGAATAATTTATTCCGTCCTCGTCACCTCTAACCCAAATATGCTTCAAACCTGCATCACTATGGTATAGCACCAAGTCGACGCCTGCTTGGGCGGCGTAACCGCTTAGACCATCGCCCACGTTTTGCAACAACTCTCCAATGTCAAAATCGACAAGCTCGGCATGCGAAATATTTGACGTTGACGTTGACGTTTCTGGGGCACATAGCGCGGCCATATTTGCCGAGATATAATTAAGATTCTTGATGACGGTAAGCATAGCAGACATGCAAGGGGTTGGGACGGAGAGAGTGCAAGCAGCAAACTGCTCCTTTGCGGGGTCGAGCAGTTGCTGGGGAGAGACCTGGAGGATAGTATGAATCATGCATTGGAGAGAATGTGTAAGCTCGAGAGAGAGTTGATGGGAGTGGTCAGGGGAGGGGATGTAGAGTGCGGTGGAGTGAGGGAGAGGGCATAGAGAGAGAACGAGAGAAGCGGGGCAGGACAGCAGGATAGAGGGGGAAATATATGAGGTGAGTGGGGGGATCCTGGGCATGGTGGGCGTCGGTGGAGGGCACAGGTTGGTTCATGGGCTTAGGAGAGAGCGACTGGGATTTCAAACGGCACCAAATATATTGAAGTGGGAATATGTAAAAATTATCAATATTCTGCTTCCATCCTCCCAACCCTGTCTCACACCATTCACTCAGTAAAATAACTCAACGTCGCCCTGTCACAGATCGGGGGTCTCAGCTTGCCAACTATATTCAATAAACATACCTCGGCAACCAAATCCATATCGTGGTAACTGACCCTTTTTCCCGCCGCCGCTCGCGGATCTTCCTTGGCATCTGCTGGAGGTGGTGGCGGTCCTCCCATCCCTGTTCCTTTTCTTCGCCCGCCGCCGCTTGACAGCGCCGAGTCCAGTGCTGCGGCACTCGGCTTTGGCGGCAACCCGGCTGCTGCGGGTACATTAGAGTTTTCCGTGCCAGGTGCAAATCCGCTGATGCGATCGCTTAGCCGTCTCGCGACAGTGGCCTCGTCCCTTCTTGATGCTGCCATAGGTGCAGGAGCGTAGCCTGGCGGTCCATAGGGGCCTCCACCATATCCGTGTACATCCCAGTAACCGTTCTGGTATGGTGGCGGATATCCGGGTCCGTACCCTCCTCCTCCGCCATAATACGGCCGTCCGTACTCCCCACCGTGGTAAATTGTTGGGCCTTGGATCCCATACGCCTGTGGTGGAGCAGCTTGGCTATTGCTATTCGTGGGAGGAGGTGGATGACTAAACGGCTGAATTCGGTGTGGATCAAGGGCAAAGTTGTTGAAATAAGGAACCTGGCGTCCACGGACAAATAAGTCAGAATAGGTAATGCAAAACGAACCCCAGAAAATTTAAGGACCCTACCTCCTCGAGGTGCTTGACATGGTCTGGATGTTTGTTTGCAATGTGTTTCTCAATGAACGAGGTCGCCTTGAATAGCTTTTGGCACGTTTTGCACCTGAACTTGCCTTCATCTTCCTGTTTAATAAACGGCCCAACCATTTTCGACAGTTCTCTGTGAAAAATGTTGAACACGCGTTGTCTCCGAAAGGAAACAGACGAACTCGTCGTAGCTTTTGCCACCATAGTCGCGAGGTTCAACACCATCGCGGTTAACCAACAATGCAATTTTGGTATCCAGCCACTCTAGCCACCGGTCGTCTAAACAGGCCATTAAAACCTTGCGCAGCGAAATAACCTTTGGCATACCATTGCGCTTCGATTCCGGCGAACCTTTCTTCGGTTCTTTCTCCTTTTCACCTCCCTTGTCATTGGCTTCGTCTTCTTTTTTATCCTTCTCCAACTCTGCTGTCTTTGCCTCCTCGCGTAGAGGCTTGGACAATGGTTTCCTCACATGTTTAATGCACTTACGCTGTAACTCCTCTATATGATCAGTTACAACAGCGCAGTAGTAGCACGTGTGATAAGCTGCCCGAAGATAAGCAAGATACAGGTCTAGTGACACCGGCAGCCTAAAGATCACAATCTTAGTCTCCAATAATTCACTTTAGGCAATTCATTATACACACCTTCTTCTCTTCGTATGCGTTCTCGTCATTAATATCAACAAGACCCTGATCACGCAGGTCTGCCATGACCTTCTCGATTCTTCGCTCCACAGCAGCACCGCCCCGCTCAAGAGGCTCTGGCTCTTCGTCTTCGCCTTCAGGAGGTGCCATGGCGACGTCGGATTGTTCTGCGTTCAATGCTCCTTCACCCTCTGTCTTTGGCACGTTCAGGGGTGGCACTTTGGCAGAACGAACTCGAGAAGCCTCGTCCTCCAAAATTTCAGCGAGTACCTTTGCATTGGCCAGATCTCTGGCAATTCGCTCAGGTCTGCTAGCAACTTCAGGAGTGAAACGAATTTTGTTCACGAAAGGACGCTGGTTATGAGTAACATGTAATTTGAATCCCTCAATCTATGATGTACACGTGAGCCTATACGTACGGATAGGCTAAATGGAACAGCAAACCTTCTTCTCTGACAACTCGGCCATGGCCATTGTCATTTCTGCATCGTCCCGGAACCTCAACCAACCTGCGCGGTAAAAGTTCCGTTTCTGCAGAGGATCACCCAAAGCAAGATATACAAAGCCCGGAATTTTGCTGCACGCCTTTCCACAAAGCATCAGCTAACAGCGCTAGTCATGATAATAAACGTTTGCACCTCTTCCAATTTTACGCGGCCGATGTCTGGCGGTATGGTCCTAATCATAACTTGATTACCCTCAGGCATGACAGAAATTTCCTCTCCACGATTGTTGCGTTTATTGTCATTGGCACTCTTTCCACCAGCATCCCTGCTCGTGTCATTATCCCCTCCCTCATCGTCAGCGTCGACATTGAACTGAATATCATCGTCTCCTTTGGTTTCTTCAATAGCAGCGCCATTCGTCTCCTTTGACCCAGCTTCACCGTTGCTAACACTCTCCTTCATGGGAGACGTAGGTTCCGGCTCAGATGATTCATTCAAGTCAGGATCATATTTGCCAGATTCGAGATCATGCAAGAATGCATCTAGTCGATCTTTCCAGCCTTCTTTTCTCACCCTCGTCCGAAGGTTCTGGAACTCGGGCGCAGGGTCATATTTTTCCGCGAACCATGGCGACTTCCTATGATGGTCAAACATAGTTTGAAGCTACAAACACGAATGCAAAACGATTCAGTCAAAATCTTATAAAGCAAAGCAAATCGCAGGATAGTGGCGAAATAATATACATGGTCCGGACGGACACGAGCCAAGTCGAGATTGATGCTGACCTGTGCAGCCGCAAATTCCTTCTTGTACTTCTCCCACCTCATTTTGATGCCATTTCTGGGCTTGGAGCCGTCGCCAGCTTCCTGCTCGGCAGCCTTGTCGGCATTGTCTTCATCAATAGCTTGCTGGGGATAATGGTACCTGAACCATTCGGCATACTGTTTCAAAGTTGCTGGATAATCGAAGGTATGGGGATCTAGAGGGGCACGGCGACCTGGAAAAGGTGGAGGTATGCCACGTCGGGGCGAATAACCACCATAGGACCGCGAATGTGCATCTATAATACAAAAAGAGAAAGAAAAAGTCGTGTCAGCTGTCGAAGCAAATAGACAAGACATGCAATAGAGGCGGACCGTAGTCATCACCATAGCGGGGTCTTGGATCGTACCGGTCCCTGTCGTAGGGAGACAAAGACCGTCTCCTCTTGCGGCCTACTTGTGAATGAAACATGAGAAATAGAAAAAGAAAACAAGTGAATAATGAAATACCTTCTTCTGGAGGTGGACTACGGCTCCTTCCCCGACGACCATAATCGTGCGCAGCCCGGTCTCGCTCATAACTTGGCCAAGCCCGGTCTCTGTCATAGGCATCCCAGTCTGACCTATACGAATCCCCCGGGTAGGCAGAGTCGGGAAAAGGCTGTCGTGAGGGATACGAGCTGCGTGGAGAACGAGAACGAGAGCGACGAGGAGGAGGATACGAGGACGAAGACCAGGACATTGTTTAAAGAGAAAAGAGCTGAGAAAGGTTGAGAACATGACAAGACAGCGCATCAGAGCCTGCTTGGGAGAGGTCGAGCATAGTGAAGCACAGACCTCTGAGATCACGACACAGTGCGCGCGGTTTTTCAACGAGCCCAGATGCTCAACTGTGTTCGCGATGAACCTGCTCAAGCGTCTTGCCCGACATGGTGCCTTTTCAAGCTCCGACTGAATTCGGCCTTCTTATACGGGCCCGTGCGCTCGCTCTCTGTCCGCTGCGACTACCATAGAGTACTCTACTTAGAATATCCGGCGCAGGACGTCTGAGAGCTGGCCCTCCGCCTCCTCTCGACGCCTTTTCTTTTCACCTCCTTCTCCTTCGGCCCTCTTCGGCCGCTTTTTGTCATTTATCGGCTTCAACTCCATCATCTCCCCCTTTGCCCGCTTTTTCTCCGCCCGCTTTTCCAGCTGACGGGCAACCTCAACGTTTCGGAGGTACTCCTGCTGTTCAGACCGAGACTGTGACAGCTCGACCCGCAGCTTCGCCGCATGTATGGCCGCTTCCTGCGCTGGGAGAACCGTTAATTTTACCATACACAAGCAGACTTGGCGTGAACAAACATACCAACTTGTTCGGTAAGCATATGCCATTTGAATTTCGGCAGATACTTCATCGTCCACACGTCGTCTCGCCACCTCGTGCCCTTCCTACCGCCGATCGCTTGCGCATTCAACATCTCACCAACACACCGTGCAATCTTCTTATCCTTAAACTCCACCCAGCCCTCGGTAAAATGAGGCTTCTTGCTTGATGTGTATTTCCGCCGAAGGTAGGCACGCTTCGCGTCTGTTCTGCGTTTCAGAAGGGAAATGTGATGTGCAGAGATCCCACCTTCCTGTTGCAAATACACTCTTCCCACTTCCCCATATGCACTCATCAGATGTCGCACTTTGGCAGGCTGCATCCCAGGCGGAATCCGGGATACATAGATAATGCCTGCTCGGTCTTGAGCGGTTTTGTAGGCTGCCAGTGCTTCTGCCGTCAATGGCTTGACTATTTTTTGGCAAGGTCCTGAGTAGCCTTCGGGATCCATGCCCTCTGGAACTTCATTCTCTTCACTTTGTCTGGATGGTCCTGCCTCTGTTTCAGAGTCTGTGCTTCCGTTGTCTTCGTCACTGGACCAAGCTCCTTTGGTCATGATAGTGGCCAGACCGTATGGATACGTTCCTGTGAAAACATCGACAACAAGCATAAATACGAAATGTGCTATTTCCACACTTCAATAATTACAATACGAGATTGAATACACGCGGTCCCACGAGAAGATCCCCCAATTCCAGACTAAGCTTGACCTGTTGCAACGTTCCAAGTCTTCTTGAGCAATTCCGCGGCGGGATCGGAAGAACCGTCAAATTTCGCGAAGGACACTGTGGACAGCGTGTTCAAGTAATTTCGGAGATACGGTGAATACTACGCCTCATCAGTCAAATGGAAATGTGGTCGAGGGAATACACATACCGCCCTGCAGAAGTGCCGGTACCAGCCCCACGTTTCCCATGCGGCCCATTCATCTCTTTCCCAATTCGCACGGTTATTCCACCCATGAACCGTGACTACACTGCGTGCAGCAGGATTCGCACGCTGATCTGTGGGCAATGGTGCCAGATAACTCACGAATCCCTCGAGGGCACGTGAGAGCACAGCTTTCTGTTCTTGGGTCAAGGTCGACAATGCTTTCAGTGCTGTATTCAATGCTGGGTTATCAACCGTTGGCGATTCGTCCTCTGGGTAACAATAAGTACGATATCCGTCAGAATCAATGCTCGATCCTTACCTGGCTTGGTGTCGGCATCAACTTCCATGGCATTCGCAGTAGCCATTGCTCTTCCTCTCGTATCGTCATCCTCCTTTTGCAATGCAACAACCTTTCTCTTGGCAATCAACACTCTTCCGTTCGCTTTGTCGAGAGCTCCTTTCAATAGGTCCCATTCACGAGCCTCTATACCCAAGGGACCGCTAAGTGTACGAGGCTCGCAAACGTCCGATTCTTGGGAGAAGATCCACGCAACAATGTCCGTCGGATCGACAATCTGATATTGCATTAATTTATCAAAAACGATACCGACCATCTGTCGGTTGCGCTTCCAGAACGACGCAGAAGCAGTTAGGATGTCAGCTTTGGCCTCCGGGGTTCCGCCTCCTCCAGTGGTACTCGTACCCCCGCTAGAAAGATTACGCAGTAGGGGTAAATACCGCTCAATGGCATTGAGTAGGTGAGAGAAAGACCGGGAGCCAATGTGAAGCAAAGATTGCATTGTGATTGAACGAACAACGGCATTCACGTTGGGATGTCCCATTTCTGAGCTTTCTAGCGTATTTTTGAGTGTTTCGAGGTTTGCAATAACATCCTCTGCTTTTGCTCTTCCACGGAACAAGTTTAGGATGGACTGGGCTGCTTCGTGATATGGATTGGCTGTGATACCTCACTTTAGTGAATATAGGACAATGCAGGTTGTAGAACACTTACATGGATCGTCATATTCAAAGTCAGGGCCCGGAGCCTGTTCAGGTATTACGTATACGTCTGGAGCTTGCATGGCTTCTGGTAATGTTTTTAGGATGCGTTCATGATACGATAGCCGTATCTCATATTCCACAGCTCTTTGAATGAATGAACGCTTAGGATGCTGCATCGGTAACAATAAGTCGGGAGCCCTGCATTAATAAAGTGATCAATACTGAATTCCATGATATTGATCGATGAGACGGACCATTCTCTCCAAACCCATTGAAAGTTGAAATTACTCATGTGCACCGCGAACCAATCAGAAAACCTCCGCGCAGCGTCAACATCTAGCCCGTCAGCTAGGAAATTATACAATTTCCGGATCGATTTTCCAACAGCAGGACCAACGGTCGAAGGCGATAATTTACAGAGCTCCGTTATTAAACTCGAGTAATAAAGTGATTTGCTGGTTGAATCTGGAACAAGGAGGCAGGCACCTAATATCGTCTTGTCGCCGCCATCAATCTTGAGGCAAACTCAAAGACAATGAACACTAACCTCCAAAATTGTACTTTCCAACTGCCAATCTTTACCTTCCACCGGATCTGATTCAACTGGCGCGCCTGGTTTTGGTTTGAATGTCCCAGGTAAGTTCCATTTCGGGTATTCCAACAAAAGCCTTGCACACTCTTTCCGATTCACCTCGAAAATATCGATAATGTCCTGCAGTGCGGTACGCAGAGCATAACCAGTTGGCGTATTGGGATCAGGGTTATCTATTTCAGACTTAGAGAAATTTATAGCTTGGTGGGAGACACTCACGTCATTGTCAAACAAGCGAAAGTAGAATTCAGGCCATTCCTCCCTTAAGACTTTGATATCTTCTTCTGAATTTCCCGCAATTCCATCAATCTCAATTACCTCAGGTGGGACTAGGACAGACGGAACGTTAAAGGGTGAAAAGGAAACATCTAGCTCTGGATAGTCAGAGTAAGGTTGTGGAATGATATTTGCTGTTTCGGAGAAGTCACAATCATCCAAGGTGCGCAAGGCATTGATAACCGTATCGAGTAGCTAATCAGATGCTTATGAGGCCATTAACGCTCAGATAAAAACGCGGACGAACCTCGTCAGCATTCTCATTCGAAATCTTCTCTTGATGTGCCTCTGCAAATGGTTGAACTAGCCACCTTGGATTGCTCATAGTGTCATTATATGCTTGTATAGCACTGATCACCTCTGCAACGTTGACAGCGGAGTGAGCCTTGAGGATAGGACCAGCCTGAGACCAGCATATGAATGAGGAAACCATGATAAAGCAAAGTCCGCATACAAACATGAGACCCTCTGCGGCACACATGGCTGCTCTCTTGGCACGGCCGTGCGAGACGCCAAACTCGTCCAAGACGCTTGTGAATGCTTGTAAGAGGGAAAGCATAGAATCTGGTGAGACAATTTTTGCCATTGTCAGGTGTGCAAAGAATTGGATCTGTAAAGTCAGGATCAGCAGAAGCACGGCATCATGAACACAGTTACTCACGCATAGTCGCGCTTCCCTCCAAGCCAACTTATCGAGATAAGATTGGAATCCCTTCCAGAAATCCTCAAGAATCTGACGGCCTAGTGAAGGAGCCTCTGCACCATCTGGTTGCTCATGAAGTGAACGCATTAAGGCAGCATAATAAGGAATCTTGTATGGTTGCTCCGTGACACTGCGAATGTTTAAGTCATCGGTATGCACGTCGGTAGTGTGGCGCACCTTATCCGAAAAGCCTCTGAGAGGTTTGAAATGTTCAGCGGGACGTGCTCTCGTATCTGTTTTTCGAGTCGCGGTAATTCTGCCACCGCGTCCTGGAACGAGTGAAACCTTGGTAGGGCTACAAGTTGGCGACTTACCACTTCACCAAACTTGATGATTATTGTTCTAATTTTCTCCTCCGGTGTCTCGTGGTATTCACGACGGCGGTCATCATAGTCCTCTGGAAATGTTCGAGCAGATGCAGGGCAGCACAACTTCCTCTTTCTCACCTCTGTATCGCCTTCGTCCACCACGTCGGTCGTAACTCATGTTTAATCAGAAAACGGACACTGACAGAATGCAGCAGCGCAATAGCTGATGGTGTTGCCCAACTTGGTCGTTTCCAATTCAAACTTCCGAAACTGCGTGGCAGTTTTCTTCCTTTTGAGGCAACCCAAGCTTGCACTTTCACGCTTCTCCCCAGTCGCGCCAGTGATCCTGGCAAGTCCGTCCATGTTCAAGCGCGACCGTTTCTAATATATTCTTGTCAGGTATGCGACATACATGTCATGCAATTGGTCATTTGTGGCCAGCAATGTCTTCCGTAACTTTCAGCGTCAGAGCAATATCCTCGGGCTTCACCGGCTTCCATTCCAACCCTCGTTTCTAGGTCGCAATTCTGCGAATGCCGCGTCTCGACTATCAGGAATGGATTCCGAGCCAGTGTCACAATCACCCTTGACGCAGGCCCAATTGTCGAGGGCCTCTGCTCGCGCTATACGCCAATGTGTACAGTTATATTCCCTGGCAGATGCTTACTTTGTTCTCAACTCCCTTCGTTACTCTAATTTTCTGCAACAAAAATCACTAGTCAAGTTCACTGGTGTCCGGTCGGTGAACGATTTCAAGAAGGTCGCACTGCAGTTCGGGTGTCCGATCTCACCCCGGTTATCTTCGCATACGCTCCTCCATGGCTTGTTGCGCACGGGGTTATCAAAAAAGGCGTACAAGTTCACTCGTTTGATGATTGACGACGGTATAAAGGTGCGAAGCAAGACTCTGGAGGCTGTCATGCGAAACCTTTCTCCTCACAATTCCACACATCCCTTGCCAGCCCGTCCAATTGATACCATACCTCGCTTTCGTCCTGGCATGGCACAAGATAAAGGTGCACGGATGGCGTTGTCACTTTTCGAAGTAGCGCGAAAATCCGGGCATAGGCGGACAAGATCCATGTACAATGCGCTTCTGGCGCTGTGTATACTCAACGGTGAAATAATACTGGGATCTCTTCTGTTTGGGTGTATGATCCGACATTGGCAGAGTCAAATGGCCCTGGATCACGGCACTGATCAACCAATGCCAGCGCCCGCCTCAGGCGACATGGACGTTGAACATGGACTAATGCACTCTGTGCCTCCCCGCCTTCGTGAGCACTTGCGACCTTCGGCTATGACGCTCCAACCACTCCTGCAAGGGATTAAAGCAAATTTGAAAAGCGGCAGTGACAACGAAGCATCTGTTCGGGCAGCTTTACAAGCGCTCTCCATCATTGCGAATATGCTTGATCAACGAGAGCTGCCTATTTCAGACCTATCATTCCTAATAAGCACACTTTCCAACGCTCCCAAAGTCGATCATCTGGTGTGGGTCACAGAAATGGGGAAGCGAAAACAGAAGAATGCTCATAAATACTTCCAGCAAGTCCTCAAGCGTTTAATGCTCGATTTGCCTCAAAATGTTCACGTCAAGTATCGTCAAGGACAACGGCTGACCCCAGCACTCAATCTTGCATCTTACCATGCCCTTCTTCATTACGCTCTTCATCGATGTCGTTCACCAGACCTGGGAAACATGGTGCTGAATCACATGGTGAATGAGCGTTGCCCTAGCCTGAAGCCAGATATCACGATATACAATACTATCATACGCTCGGGCACTATTATACGGAACTTCAATATAGTGGAACAAGCGTTGTCAATTTTACGACGGAACCCAAAGAACAATCTATTGGTTTTAGTCAGGGCGGGCCAACCATCGCAAGATCACTTATTTTCCCTCGAAGGGAAAGCAGGTGCAAAGGGTCAAGATGCAAAATGGATCGATGACATCGCTCTTCACGATGTTCCAACAATGGACTCTCGCACATTATGCTCTTACATAACCTATCTGGCAGCAATAGGGCGGCCCTACAAAGCTGCCAAAATCTTCGCTCTCCTAGCACCAAAGTGGCGGATTCCCCATCGAAACTTGGATAAGCGAAATGCATTACAGAAGGCTGAACTAAAACCGGCCGTGATGCTAGGCCCCTACGTTCTTACCACCATCTTGACAGCGTTATACAAGGCGGGTAAATGCGGCACGGCAGAACGGGTATGGATTGTTGCGTTGGCAGCTGAAAAAGCGAGCCATGATCCCACATATGGGAGTCGACCCTGGACCTTGCCTGTTCATGCATACACCGTCATGATGCAATGCTACGGTGCGCAGATGCGTAGACATGGGAAAGTCGTCGGTTGGGCGCGGCCTCTATATCGCTATACCAAACCTGGTGCCATATTACAGCGCGGCACGGCGGCACATCGCCTCGCTGAACTGGTTTATGAACGTGCAAAGTCCAAACTTCAAGTAACTGCGTCCGCAAGTCAGCTGAATGCCAAGTTTTTCAGGGTGGCCTTGAAGGTTTTCGCGCGACATCTTGAAACAGGTCGTCAAACGCGTTTCCGCCAAAGAACGCATCGACGGCGTTTTAAACGGGCGCAACTAGAATACGCGCAGTTTGGCATACCGTCGAGGTCGGGTAGTCCTATCATTGTCCAGGTCGGGCGGGACGCACTTGAGGCGGGCTGCGAGATTCCTGCAGCATACCATCATATGCTTGTGGGTCACATTTCTCCTGCGCAAATGCAAAACCTGCCTACACAAACCCAACTACATTGGCATCCTGCGCGCAGACGTCTTCGTCGTCGTTCACCGTATATACCGGCGGCACGCTCTGTAGCATTAGTAAATATCTAAAAATTGTAAGATATACTATATCATCGAAAAAGATCCCAAATCTCCTGGGGAATTGGAGCAACTTCGAACTTGTTTTTCTTTTTCTTTGCCGCTTCCTCGGGAGCACTTGACGCATCCTCTGGCGGAGGATGTGGAAGCTCAGCGCCCTGCAGGAACACAGCAGCCATCCTCCGCTGAAACCGCCTCTCCTTCCATTCCTTCCCCACGTCCGCTAAAGAATCAACGACCGTCTGCACCCTCTCCTGCATCTCCTGCTCAGTCAGCGATCGCTGACGTTTTTTGGGCGCGAATACGAGATCCACGCGAAGCCCTTTAGCCAGGTCTTCCCTCGCCTTTTCAAGCTTATGGGCAGTGTCGGCTTCGCCGCTGACCCACGAGAGCTGGAGCTCCTTGTGGGCCCGCTTCGCTTTCGAAAGCTTTGCTTGCTCTTTCTCCAATCTCTTTCGATTGAACTCCTCCGACTTGCTTACGATTTTGACGATGGGGGGTTGGTGGTTAACCAGCTGGATGTAATATCCCTTGCGATCTATATGGGAGAGGATACGGGCAACGGTAGTAGGTGTGGAGAGACGGCCGTCATGGGTGATTTGTACCCTTCGGTATGCTATTTCTTCGTCTTTGAAGGGTCCGCCTGCCTTCCTAACGGGCTCTCCGCTGTCTTTTGCTGAGCAGCGTTGAACTCGTTCTTGTTGAATTTGGTCCTTGTCTTAGTGGGAGCGCGGTCGGCGAAGGATAGGTTGCTCGCAGAAATGAACTTTGCTTGCTGACGTGACAGAACTGTCGGCCGCTTCAGCAAAGAGATGGTTGCTGTTCGGAACGCCGAAAAAGTGCTCATAGTTGGGGGAAGACCAAGCGC
This sequence comes from Amanita pallidorosea, assembly GCA_023014475.1. Lineage (NCBI taxonomy): Eukaryota > Fungi > Basidiomycota > Agaricomycetes > Agaricales > Amanitaceae > Amanita > Amanita pallidorosea. Next base: position 158,044 of record JAEBUS010000065.1, read on the forward strand.
CTCGAATGAGCGTTGAATAGCGACGTTCTTACTCTTTAGAATGAAGTGAGTGGGTGTGCTTTATTTACCGCCGGCTATCTAACTAATAATCTAATTATGCAGTTCATGATGTGTGATATAGATTCAGTTCTTCATGATAGTGCACGCCGTGTTGCGCTGGTTCGCAATAGCCACGCTAGATTTTCATACACGACGAACGTTATGCAAGTGCCGGGTAACACCCGTACCAAATTTGTTCCGAGTCCTCGATAGAAACCTCTAATGCCTTCCCGGGACCAAGTCCGTTTAATTGTAGTAGGAATATTCGGGAATAACTCTCGATTAGCGTTATTCTATCACAATTAAGCACCAAGCCGGAATTGGATTCAAAACACACTCACTTGCATTCGTGATCTCACAACTTGGTATGGATATGTCACAGCCAAAGAAATTATTTTGCTTGAAATTGACATGATGGAATACGCCGAGTTAGACTAATAATAATAAAAAGGAAGTTAGCTCAGAGGAACGCCAAGTAAAATTTGTGCAGACTTGCGAGTTTTTCCAGCTCAGGATTCCATGGCAATCCGGCCTTTTCACATCGTCTGCGCTTGCGTTCAAAGCCCCAATGCTTCATCTTCTCATAGGCAACAAACTGTACCGCTCCATTGCTAACACCCACCAGCGCCAGAGTTGTTCCTCGGAATAGTCCCGGAACGCCGTCCGCCTTGTAGATCGATGATAACCCACCTGAATTGGAGATATATGAGCGAGGAAATGATTCCAATGTAGTTGTGCCACGAACCCCATACACCGCGGTAGGGTGGAGGGGCTGAAGGTGGAGACGCGAACATTCGAACTCGTACCAGCCACAGAGGGTTCGTTAGGATAGCGGTCGCGGCACCTATCTTTCCGTTAGCGAATTCATTGAACATAATAGAATCCACACACACACTTGCTTCGGCGGAACAAAGGAGGTATGAGCCTACAGATAATTGGGTGTTGATATCGCCCCCTGATGCGCGTCGCTTCAAAATATTGTAGCTAGGGGTTAAATGTTGAAATGAGAATCTTCTTCAAACTGGAGCACACTACTCACAACCAGAAATAGAGTCCCCAACTGGCCGCATTTCCTGCAATATTCGCACCGAGGCCACGATATAGGCCCTTCCAACCGGCAGCTTGGTAAATTTCTTTTAACGAAAACCAAATATGTTTCCCGATAGGTCCCGTGGGTTTAGAGGTGGTCACTTGAAATTTAATCTTGAGGAGATCCAACGGATTCATGCAGAGCGTCGTAGCGACACCTGCGCCAATCCCTGCCGCAGCATGATCCTAAGAACTAACAGTTGATTTCAAGCTCGGAAATGGCGGATTAATATTCACCAAGGCGGGCGTAGGGAAGAAGCTGGCTTGTTCCTTTACCATAACCAGCTGGCGTCGGCGAAATCGTAGCGCTTACGTAAGTTGGGCCATTCGTAATAACATATATTTATAAATCCTAGTTGAATTTAGAAGACCAACGGCCTCAGAGGTTCTATATCTGTGAACGATTCATAGCCATCAATGACTCATTTCGACTATGTATCATCGTTAAATTTGAAATCCGAGCACTTGGAGCTATCTTCATACCGATTGTGTGAGGCTGGAGCATTCCAATCGAATGACAGTACCTTGATTGAGTGAACTGCGGACTGGGCACGGTGGCGAGATTTTGCGGTCCTGCAACGCGAATTTCCCTCTCCAAGGGAACGTCGAAATTTTGATTCAAAAAAAAAAAAAACTGTTGTCATTGTCAATTTTTTCTATCCTGTTTTTTTTCTTTTCTTTTTTTCTTTCAGCGACTATTAAGCCCTGGTCGCGTTCCGCCGAAGAAATGACTGGGATATAAAAATTAAGCTTTAGCATTCGGGGTTGAGAATTATATGGTATGTTTCAGCCAATTTTCAATTGGCGCACGTATGCAGCATGTAATTTATAAATCTTGCCCGGAGTACGATGAAGACGGCTTACGGCTACGTATGGCATCCCGATGAGGATCCACACAGTACATGCACACATAGATGACAATCCAGGGTGGTGCATAGGATCCGAAGACTCATGGACGCATGTGCAAGTAGGATTGGATGGACGGCATCACCTGGGAATGCCTGGTCAGACAGATAGGTATGGGAAGAAACGTTCCTCTGAACGAGTATGGATTATTTATTTAATTATAGATGTCTGTTGGTGATGAGCAATATGGCGTGGCATGATGGAACGTACTGGGACCATCCCCCCGATGTTGGACGATATCAAAGCCCCAGACCCGGATGTCGGTGTTGGGTGATGGCCACGGGAGCCCCCCCAGAATTAGGGGTTGCAATGCACAGATCCATGATCGCGATGTTGTTGAAGGAATGGTAAGCGGCGGCAGGTGGGCCGGCATGCCCGGAACGAAAATGGGCCTGGGAAAGCCAAAAGGCGATGGTTTTTGCCGCCTTTAGTAGGCCCAGCTTAAAACACCGTCTCAAATCCAAGCCATGCACCGTTTTTTGCAGCCCGTAAGAGAACGCCTTCGCTCTTGTCTCGCCCGCTACTTTGGCTCGCGGATCATGTCATCCACACAATGGACACCCAACACGTACCCTTCTACTCGCCGTTCAGACCATATAGACACCTACAGGAGCGAAACGAGAGGCGATGTCATGGTCCCAGACCCGTACCACTGGCTAGAGGAATATTCAGAAGAGACGGACAAATGGACGTCCGTCCAGGAGCAGTTCACGAGGACATATTTGGACAGCAACCCTGATCGAAAGAAGCTAGAAGACGCATTCAGAAAGAGCATGGATTACCCCAAGGTCCTTCGGCATTCTATTCGTTCTGATGGAATGGAATCGTTGATGGCTTCTTTCCTTTTATATAGTTCTCCGCTCCTTTTTTGAATGATGACAAGCGATGGTATTGGTTTTACAACACCGGCCTTCAAGCACAAACAGGTAAACACATTAACCACCGTCGTGCGAATTATTGACAACTTTGGGTAGTCATCTGCAGATCAAAGGACGAGTCCCTTCCCGACTTCAAAGACGGCGACGGCGTCGGGGAGACTTTTTTTGATGTAGGTCTCGCTCGTCGCTGCCGTCTTTCCATATCAATGATAGCCTTTCCCAGCCGAACCTACTATCCTCGGATGGCACAGCCTCGCTTTCCATGTATGATTTCTCACACTGTGGCAAATACTTCGCATATGGTATTTCTCTTTCCGTATGTATTTTTCAATATCCATCCATCCCTTCCGATGACATCCACTCCCAGGGGAGCGATTTTTCAACTATCTACGTTCGGTCAACTTCCTCTCCGCTGGCCCCTGGCATCAGAAACGACGACGGTAGACTTCCAGATGAGCTTAGATTTGTCAAATTTTCCTCTATCAGCTGGACAAAGGACTCGAAAGGATTTTTCTATCAGGTACTAACCCTATGGAAATATTTCGGGACTTGACTAGACTAATTTGTTTGCAGCGCTATCCTAGTACAGGCCCTCCAAATGGACGGAATGGCATCCAAACTCAAGGTGACCGTGATGCTATGATTTACTATCACCGGATAGGGACATCACAATGTACACCCCTCTCTCTTTTTTTCTCCAATCCTTCTCATTTCAATTCGCCCTTTCTAGCCGATGATATTCTTGTGCACGAAGACCGGGAACATCCTGACTGGGTGTTTGGTGCAGAAGTCACAGAAGATGGTAAATACGTGGCCCTATACACCATGAAGGACACATCAAGGGTATGCCTTACGTGGCCCCACCTGCGTTGCTAACCCTTTCTTGTAGAAAAATCTGTTGTGGATTGCTGATCTTGGACAAAACGAAGTTGGACGAAACATGAAATGGAACAAGATTTGCAACGTTTTTGACTCGGAATACGACCTGTAAGTCCTTCTGAACGGTAATCCCCTTTGTTTTCTTCCTTATTCGCGACAGAATTGGCAACGACGGTTCATTACTATATATCAGAACTAATAATGCTGCACCTCAATACAAGATTGTCACCTTAGATATAGAGAAACCAGAATTAGGGTTTAAGGAATTGATACCGGAAGATCCCAAAGCATATCTCTCTCAAGTCAAAATTTTTAATAAAGATAGACTAGCACTAGTATACAAGCGTAATGTAAGTCCAGAACATGGCAATATATTCGCAGGAGAGTAAATTGATGGAATGACATAGGTTATAGGCGAACTCTACATCTATAATAACACTGGGTCGCGACTAATGCGCCTAGCACCGGACTTTGTTGGCTCTATGACGGTGAACGCTCGGGAAACGGAACCATGGTTTTTTGCCACTCTCACGGGCTTCAATACCCCCGGAATCGTATGCAGGTACGATCTCCAACGACCGGAAGAACAGCGTTGGAGCGTATATCGAACCGCAAAGGTCAAGGGTATAAATCCGGATGATTTTGAAGCTCGACAGGTAACTAGCTGTTTCTTTTTCAATGGCATGAAAACAGTGCGTCTCATGCGGTATGTTCGGTCTAGGTGTGGTATGAGAGCTACGATGGAACAAGGGTTCCCATGTTCATCGTCCGTCACAAGAATACCAAATTTAATGGGACCGCGCCCGCGATACAATATGGTACTGTGGTTTTTATTATCGGATGACATGTTCTAAATTCGCTCTGGCAAGGTTATGGTGGCTTTAATATATCTATAAACCCCTTCTTTAGTCCAACGATTTTGACGTTCTTGCAAAAGTATGGAGCAATTCTAGCTGTACCTAATATTCGAGGAGGCGGTGAGTTTGGAGAGACTTGGCACGATGCTGGTATACGAGAGAAACGAGTATGACGTTCCCGCTCGCTTTCTCCACGGTGATAATCTCTGACGATTCATCCAGGTTAACGTTTACGACGATTTCATTGCGGCAACGTACGTGTCCGTTGTCCTCGAATTCTGCATTGCCCTTTTTTAAAAAAAACTTTGGTACCAGTCAGTTCTTGGTGAAAAACAAGTATGCCGCGGGCGGCAAAGTGGCCATCAATGGAGGGTCCAATGGAGGTCTGTTGGCATGCCTTTTATCCACTCTCAGTTTTTTTTCTAAGATTAGCCATACATAGGACTTTTGGTCGCGGCCTGTGTCAACCGTGCACCCGAAGGAACCTTTGGAGCTGCCATCGCTGAAGTTGGAGTCTTAGACTTGCTCAAGGTGTGTCTTTACAGAGATACATATATGCTCCGACTCATAAACCTTTTTTGATTTTTTAGTTCTCCAAATTTACCATAGGTACAATGATCATCAACCTTTTTGCTCTTGACCTTTTTGTTCTAAAAGTCGTTGTCAGGCAAATCTTGGACTAGCGACTACGGCGATCCAGAAGATCCGCGTGATTTTGATTTCATTTACACTCACTCACCCCTTCATAATATACCCAAGGACATGGTCTTGCCTCCGACTATGCTTCTGACGGCTGATCGTGAGTCTTGGTTACCATGGTATTTACATATTGCCAGGTCACTGACGCGGACCTAGACGACGACCGCGTCGTCCCAATGCATTCATTCAAGTATGCTGCGATGCTACAATACACCTTGCCGCATAATCGCCATCCACTTCTGCTACGTGTAGACAAGAAAGCGGGGCATGGGGGAGGGAAATCTACTGAGAAGAGGTGGGCATTTTTTCCCTTGTCATATTTCGGTGCCATTATTTTATTAATAATATCCCCCACAGGTTACAAGAGGCTGCCGACAAATGGGGTTTTGTCGCACAGTCCATGGGACTTGCGTGGAAGGACAGACAAGCTAATCTGTGATGAGTTTCAGCATACATTCCGCATTTTTTTTTTAGACATCTGTGTTACATCCTTTACGACACTCACGATTCCAGGCATGTTATTTAACGCAACTGCACTTGTGCAGACTATAGACTATGACTCGGTGTGGACAATTCGGAGGAAGAGGTGATTTCAGTCTTTAATATTCTGTTTGCCTTGGATTTTGGGACGGGCGCTTTGCGCCGATCCCTGAGCGGGATACCATACATGCATATGATAATCTCTTACCGTTGGTGTTTTCGGTAACGTAAAACCGGCGCAAAATCAGAATAGCTTCGTCCCTGCAATACCCTCCCCGCGCTTTATATGGTGGGTGGGTTGGGTGAGGCAGCCTGTGTTCACATGGTCTGAAATTAGAGCCACGAAACGAAGAATTGCGCTGCAGACACATACTCGTTGACACCGATAACGCCCGTACATCCCCCGAAACGCTCGTTCTCACATCCATAAAAAACCTCCTTGATGCCCAGCTGTCTCAGTGCAGAAGCACACATGATACAAGGTTCGACGGTGACATATAACGTTGTGTCAAAAAGCGGATAAGGCGTTGACCCTGGAGATGCGTTGGCCAAGATCTCATCAATTGCTTCGAGTTCTGCATGTCGCGTTCCCTTGTAGTGGAACGTGTTCAGTGGGGAAAAAGGGCATTTGGACACAGGGTCAAATGTTTACATTATGCAGTTCGTTCGTGCGGTTCCGTGCTTTGGCGATGATCGTGTCGTGCCTGACGAAGACGCAGCCCACGGGCACCTCGTTCGCAGCCAGTGCCTGCTCAGCCTAAATCTAATAATTTCAGAGAGAGAGAGAGCTATAGAACGCTCCGCACCATGGTCATGGCCTGTTGCATCCATGCCAGATGTTTTTGCTCAATATCAGGAATGGCCATTTGAGTCTTTTGACACATGTCACATATCATACTTTCCCACCTCGTATAACCCCAACTCTTTGGGCGAGCGCTTACGATGAGCTCTATATCATTAGAGACCGTCAACGAACTCATCGCCGGCAGCGCTGGTGGAGCAGCGCAAGTCCTTGTTGGCCAACCACTTGACACGATCAAGACACGGGCCCAGATTGCGCCGAGTGAGGTTTTTCTTTTTTCCATAACATACCGTCATTCCGCGGAGCAAGAACGTGTTTGACTCATGTCCAAGGGCGTATTGGCCGTCACAATGCATAGAGGGCATGTTTGTGCGTTGTTGCTCGAATAAATGCAAGCACCCTTGTGTGACACTTAAAATTTGTTGTACAGAAAGGGCCTATGAACATTTTCATGCAAACGGTTGGCAAAGAAGGTTTCTTTGCTCTATATAAAGGTAATATGGATTGAGCGGTGTATTTCATGAAGAAGAAATTTAATAAATAAAAAATCCGTTTCTGTCAAAAAGGAATGGCCAGCCCTCTCTTAGGCATCGCAGGTGTCAATTCGCTTCTTTTTGCCGCATACGGGGCATCAAAACGTCTCGTGTCACCCTATCCTCAATTATCACTGCCCCAGATTGCGCTTGCAGGCGCTATGGCAGGCGCAGCCAATGCTGTGCTCGCCAGTCCAGGTTGTTTGAAATGCCGCTGTTCAAAAGATATATTTTGACCCGAGATTTGACAGTTGAGATGTTCAAAGTCCGCATGCAAGGCCAGTATGGTGCCAAAACGGACAAGCGGTTACGAGCAGTCGTCAGCGAGATGTGGAGCCAATGGGGATTCAGACACGGAATTATGAGGGGATTCTGGGCAAGCGTCTGACTCTCGTTCAGATTTAGATTCTTACCAATTTCCGTCAGATCACTGTAGCAAGAGAAATACCTGCATACGCCGGGTAGGCTGTCCCCGATTCGTTGGATAAATTCGTCTGATGCGCCTGGATCATATGTAGTTTTTACACAGGCAAGTTGATGAAGAAGAATCAATCAGTTACGATAAATCTGATGACAAAACAGCCTTTGAATTCTCAAAACGGCAATTCAGCAAATCATATGGCAGTGACCTTCCAATATGGGCACTTCTAGCCAGTGGCTCCACAGGTGGCGTGCGTAGCCGAGCAATGTGGAAATCTATATGATAATAATTCTGGCGCGATAGATTGCTTATTGGCTTTCTTGTTATCCTTTGGACGTGGTGAAATCTCGGGTCCAGCTTCGTCCAATCCCACCGAGTGGGAACCCTTTCCAGTACATCAACAGCGAACTGAAAGCCATCGTCTCCGAGTCAGGATTGTACGCTTGTATCTAATCAGATCTAGGTATTTGAAGTGATCCCGTTTTGACAGGAGTGGCTTATTCCGTGGCCTTTCACCCTCTCGTGAGTTATACTGGTTCCCTTGATCTCTCACTGATTTCATTTTACTTGGATTGTAGTGCTGAGAAGGTAGGCGGTTAATCAGTTGGACGCCATTTCCCTTAGCTGAGGACAATGACATCAGTATCCCGGCGGCAGCAAGCACGTTCGCGACATATGAACTAACCAGAGGTTTCTCTCCATTTTTCTTCATTGCTAATTGGCTCATGCTAAACTCGGCATTCATAGCATACCTCGCAAGAACGACCGGCATATAAAGGATTGGCTTGTAACGTAATGAGGAGCAGAAAGTGTCAGACGCGGATTTCTGAGTTGTCAATGTATAATAGGCTCTGATATTCTCAGCCATCTGTGTTAAGTTGAACTTCCTCATCATTAAAGCCTCGTTTTGGCCGACGGAGGACTATATAAGCCCGTGAGCCGTAGGAAGCACCTGGCCCCCTCATTGACATGAGAAATCCATCTTTGACCATCCTTGCTGTGGCCGCCACACAATTCGGCTTACTAACAGCGGCCTTCCTTGGTCCGGGCTTGCTCGTTGTCCGTCAGGGGGGCAATGGCACAGTCCATTGCGAGTCGACATGTAGCCCTATTATCAACTATGTCGGGACGACGGCAACGGTGAGAAGGACAAAAGGGACTTGTCCTCCAATCACTCATGTCCGCATTATCAGGAACAATGTACACCTACGGCGTGTTGCAGCTCTACATTTGAGAACGCCTACCTCAACTGCCTGACGTGTGTTGGCAAGGCGGAAGGCACGACGGATTACAGCGCACAACAAACCGATCTCGACCGTGAGTTTAGTCTGTTGGATCCAATGGTAGCGCTCTAATGATTATCAAACGCACGCAGAACTTACATCCGCTTGTCTCGTTGCAGGCTACAATGTCCCAAAGTTGACGTTCCCTGGCCAAAATCCCAATCGACCATTGCCCTCGTTCGTCCCGAGTTCTACAGTCAGTTCTACGATCAGCTCCGCAGTCACTGGCACATCGATCAGTGCCACATCGCCTGCGACGACTGTGTCAGCGAGTTTTTCGCCAAGCACTGCCATTTCATCCGCCACCACTACTGGTTCGGCAACGAGCACTGGTACTACCAGTTCTCCAAGCTCGACAAAAACCTCCAATGCCAGTGTGAAAAACGTTGGAGACACGTATTCACGTTGGGTGTTCTTGGTTAGCAGCAGCAGCGTACTGCTCGGAAGCTGGATTCTGTGAAAGACTTCCCATGTCATGGACCTGTTGTACTTTTTGTTGTGTAGCCCTTGATTTGTGATTTGCCGCTTGTTGTATGTCAGCATGTCAGCATAGCTTCCTCTTCGGCAGCAACCACACGACCCCGCCGGAACTTCGGCCCCACAAAATGCGCGGGGCGCCATATAAATACGATCGTTCGCCCCCGCCCTTCCGGTCATGAACGCCCTTTACGCGCTCTTAATCGCATGCCAGCTCAGCGCCCTCTCCTCGTCATACGCTCTGGTTCTTGATTTCCCTCGACGAGCGTTTAATAACGATCGTTCTGGCTTAAACGGCACCGTCGGTGGCCCTGTTCCTCCCGTCTGCCAACAAGCATGCGCGCCTATCGCTCCCTTTGCGGTCGGTGGCCAGGTAAATTATCTACCTCTTCATTGAATCCAGGGCTGATGACGACGACGACGATATGCTAAAAAGAGCTGCACACCTAGTCTGTGCTGCTCGTCACAGTGGGAGCAAAGCTATTATTCGTGTATCATCTGCGCTGCCCAGGCGCAAGATATCACCGATTTAACGGCAGCACAGACAACCTTGGATGGTAAGAGACGGATCAACCATTTGGGTTTTTTATTTATATCGTTTATCGTCCTTATTATGCTTTAGGTATCAACGCAGACTGCGCTGCTTCTGGCATAAACCTGCCCCGGCTGACATTCCCTGGTCAACCCGCAAATCGAACACTTCCCTCCGCCTCCATTTTACCATCAGGTCCGGGTACCGTCAGTCCGACAGGCACCGGCGTCTCGACAGGTATGATTCCCGCACAACTGGCTTATTTATTTACTTGTCTTACGTTACAACTCAGCTTCAGCCTCAGCCTCAGCCTCAGCCTCAACTGCGTCATCACCATCATCCTCCTCCTCATCATCATCATCTGGTTCTTCGACGTCTTCGTCTGCTTCCTCCTCTCCTACTCAAAGCAAGAACGCTGCCTACTCCATTCAAATACAATGGTCGACGGCTTTCATTGTATCGTGCGCCACGATAGCTGGCACTCTGCTTTGAAAATTTTCTTCACGACATTGACGATATACTGCATTCACGCTCTTATCATTCATGGACAATGTTGCCATTTTTATCATGTATTTCCATTCGTCATGATGACCTAGCTGTAATACCCTGTAGCCATCTGCATGTGGACGTCTAGGTGTAATAATTGTACAGGTGGAAATCGATCCATTATCCAACTCATCCAGTGATATATATTTTAAAGCCTTGCTGTACGTGGCATCTTCTTCAAGGCCTGTCGGACACCTAGGTCCCCAAGAACGTCCTCTGCGCCAGCTAGAACTAGAGTAATATGTGATATCAGATACGTATAGCGTAGACTTGTCACTAATCTTACTGGCATCAAATCCAGAGCAGCGGTGGTACTACAAATATAAATATAACATTTGATCAGGGGGAAAAAAAAAAAAGTGCATACTTCTTCGATCAGTTTGCCCATGCCGGTCTTTGTGAGCGCACGTCCCCCGAATACTTGCGTTGCGTCTGTTCCGGACATGATTAAATAAATAAATCTTTGGCTTCACAAAAAATAAATCTTGGAAATACATACCTTCCGCAGTCTCGCGTCCACAACGGGAAACAAACCTGTTGAATCAGTCTACACTACTGCGGAGATGGCGGCTAAATACGGCGACAGACTGTTTGAGCAAGCCAATTGGCCCAGCAAGATGTCGGGACATTTGATCGTACGTCATCTAGGGTCCACCCGTTTGGTAAGGCGACGCCGTCAAAAAAAGAAACACCAGGTAATGACTTACGTTGTTCATCTGATATGTGACAGTCTCGAACCAATTTTGACATGCTTCCACACGTTGAATCATGTTGGCAAGTTTGGCCCTTATGACGGCTTGCGAAGTCAAAGGTTTGCCAAACACTTTGCGCTGAGAGGTCCATCTGTATCGTTGAAGCAAGATTAGCACTGTGAAGATAACATGAAAAAACAAACGTACTTGAGACACTCCTCGACAATGTGCCTCTGTGCAGATATAGACGTAGCAACGACCATCCACCGCTCATGATTAAAGTTGCTGAGAATGACGGACATGCCTGAACCGATCTTGCCCAACGTGTTCGAGATAGGAACACGAACGTTGTCAAAGGTGACATAGGCCGTGCCGGCAGCCGACGAATACGTCGTCTTGATTTGTTTCGTCGAGACGCCAGGGCCACGGGGTACAAGAATGACCGTAAATCCGGTCTACACACTCCGTGAATGGTCGCTCCTTCTCGCCAAAACTCATAATATACTTACCTCTGTCTTGCAACCAGTAGTAAAATAATCTGAAAAAGTGCCATTCGTTATCCACCTAGAGATAGGGTCAGCTAAAGACTGCATTGGCGGCACGTATCCCGTAGAGGCCTTACTTTTTGGTACCATTGATGATCCAGTCCTCCCCATCTCTCACGGCCGTGGTCTGCAGACCACCGACATCGCTACCCGCAAATGCCTCTGAAATGGCGAGTGCAATATACTTCTTGCCAGAAAGGGTCTATAACCAATCGCGTCAATGCACATGTCAAATTCACCACAGCCTATGACTGACTGACTCACTTCTGGAACTACTTGAGCAATCAACTCGGGCGAACCAAAATTCAGAACAGGCGGAAGCCCGATAACCAACCCTGCGAGCATGCCATCAACCACTGCACGGCTACAGGTCCGGCCTATTTCGGTGTGAATAATCGACTATATACGCATCTCATCAAAAAAAAAAAAAAGCTCATCGATTGGATGTATGATCTTACTTCATGGAAATAATCAAACTCTTCAGGCTTAACGATACCACCCATGAGAGTCAGTCCTTTGAGATGCTTTCCTGGCCCAAGCCGCATGGCAATGATATTCGTTTCACTACATGGGAATTTTTTTAAGCACGTCATAGTAACAGAAATGCCCAAAAGTGCAGAAGCATACTCACGCTAGCTTATCCACAACCTCTTGGGATATACGCTTGCCGCTCTCTTCACATCTCGCAGATTCAGGAGCTACGACTCTTTCGAAGAATTCACGGATAGCCTTCTGAAACGTTCGGTGGTTGTCCGTGTAGTACGGATTGAGAAACCCTGGACTGAGCCACGTTGGTTCGGCATACGGTACTTTGCTCAGCTCTCCTGGAACGGGAGGCTTAATCTGTTCGTCTTGGCCGGCTATCTTCCCGATCTGTAGACGCGCGTATTGTGGCCGTAACAGCACCTCGTGCCTGTGTAGTCCAAAGAACACATCCGTCGCATCTTGTCCGGCTGTTTTCGCCGAGGTTTGGTTAAAATTTACCTACCAGACCAGTTCAATGTTCATGGCTCACCAACGTTCGACGAATAGAGCACATTTGTACCGCCTGGATGAAGTTGTGCGAATCGAGAAAGGTCGTAGACCTTGGAGTCTACGATAATCCACTAAGGAAGAATGAGTGTGCGTCAAACGACGGAACAAAGGCTATACCAAATCTCCTTCTTTGGTATGCTTCAGGCATCATAAATTAGTTATTGAATGGCCTAGGAAAGCTTCTATTGAGTTGAGTACCTGCGCGACCTCTTCCGGCGTAAACTCCTTCATGATTATGCACAAGTTGCCAGCGCAGCCGGTAATCGGCAACGAAATATGGCACGTGTTTATCACATTATATAAATAGCTACCACACTACAATCCATCCGTTGATTTCATACCGAATTGCATTTATAACTATTGTTTGAATAAGTCACATAAATCGTCAGAGTGAGCGCGACGAGACTCACCCTAAATAAGAAGCTAAGCTGTAAAGTACGAAGTTAACACATAAATCCAACGGATTGCGAAAGCAACTTACATCTGCGGGTGTCAGCCTTCCCATAGCCTAACGACAGTTGTGAGTTCAACGCCGGTGAAATAGTCTTAAAGCCTACCGATTCGTCGGCTGATAAAGTTGCATCTACCATTGCTGATTTCTTCTCCTGAAGCTTAGCGCAAATCAGCAGGCATTTTCAACAGGATCGAGATGTTATTACCTGTATAATTCGAGACTCGATACTATCCTCTACAACAAGCTTTATAGCCTGGACAGGGCGGCGTTGCCCTAGACGATGTATCCGGTCCATAGCCTCTGGAAGTAAATTAGACTGTTAGACAGCTTTTCGCTGAGTTGCGGGAACGGTTTTGACTCACGATACTCGACCTGGCAGGACAGGAGGTATCAAGACTCAGGAACCCCGTAAACCTCGGGATAGCTAAGGATATTGCACGTACCGCGGGATTCCACCAACTATCCATAAGATATACACGTGACGCCTCCGTCAAGTTCAAAGCAACACCTCCTGCTTTAAGACTGACGAGGAATACTGTCACGTCAACATTATTCACTTCGAGATGAAATGTTAGGTTGGGACCTGAAGCACAATGCGGATTCGTACTGAAATGTTGAATTGTGGCATCTCTGGCCTGAGGACTCATGGTTCCTTCAAGCCGACAAACCTGATAGTTATGGCTCTGAGACATTGGACTACTAACAGGCGGTTAGTTACTTACAATAAATCCGGCCCTCTGCAAGCGGAAGGCGATAAGGTCAAGAAAATTGACAAATTGACTGAATACGATGCTTTTCGTTGTTGCATCTTGTAAGCGCAGATTGCTTAACTCCTCCACCAGTGCTTCGATTTTGGTTGAAGATCGCCATGAATCAAAATTAAGACGACCTAGTATGCCTTGCCGCGCACTTGGCACATTTTCCGTCATTTCCAAAGCAGGGGCATCAAGGTCTATTGTAAGTGGGAGGTGGCACACTGGGCACGCCGGCTGCATTTGATAGTCAGTCTGGATAGATATTTAGACTCAAACGGGCTCACATTATTTTCCAACGCACTATCAAGATACTGCCTTATGCATTCTCGATCGAAGGTATGACGGCACTTGGATTGGATAGCATCTTCTGCTACATCATTGCAAATTCTACAAATCGTAGTTTCGCCATCCTCCTGGTATGAATTGCGTGCCATTTGTCTTGCTCCTAAGGACAAGATCAGGATGACACGCCATCTGCCTCATGCGCGTGAGCCTAGGCACATCATGAACTGCTCGCGTAAAAAGGTGTGGTAACGCACAGTGAAAATATGTTAGAATAATCTAGAAGTTCATCAAAAGTCAATAATGGCTCTGAAGCCACCTTTTACTGCACACGTACTATTTAAAACCGTTCCCTGATCAAGATATGTATTAAACTGACGGTTTGCGTTGGAAAAGAGCGATAGGTAGAGTTCTTTCTCGTCTGGGCTGAAATAATCTCTCCGAATAATCACAATTCGCGGAGGCAATCCGAGATCGTCCGCCTTTTGCAACTGTCGAAGTCAAATTAACATCGATTTCGGGGCACACAAATGATACCTGCTTTGGTACGGCGCAGCATCATCTGGCTCAGAAGAACCTTGAGTTTTTTGAACGCAGTTTCCCCAGGGCCATGCATGCCGTTCTTCTGAATCGGAGTAAGGATCTCGTTATTCCAAAAGCAAGTCTGCAACCATAATGTTGAAGGAGTCAGGGTCACGTAGATGATACACATACGTGATGCATTGGTGTATGACCACAGTCTGGACCGATGCATAAATGAATAATTCTAAAGTTAAGAAATTGATCCTTACCGTCACATGTAGCCTTGTCGCTGAATTTCCAGTGCAAAGACTTACAGTCACAACGTTTGCCTTGAGACGCATAATCAACGAAGTAGTCCTCACAAATGGACAAAAATAACCTCACAGAAGTAATACGAAAATGGATCACCACCAATGAACCGTACTATGCTGTAAAGTTCTCCCACACGATTTTGGAGAGGAGTTCCAGATAGACACCAGCGATATTGAGCCACAAGTTCGAAGGTAGCTTTAGCCGTATTCGTCGCCCGCTCTTTGATGTTGTGCGCTTCATCCAACTGAAACAATGTTGATTCTGGGATTTCACCATACAGTCCATACTACTCACGATAACCCTGTGCCAATTAATTTGATGCACAGGTGATTTTTCCTTGACAATAACGCCTTTGCGCTTGAAACCGCTTTCTTGTTTGCGGAAGCAACTGACATAGAAGATATAGGTTTGATAATAGCATATACAATAGATTATACCTTTCTAACACAGAGTAAGTCGTCAACACCTGCAGTGATACATCAAGAACCATCAACCGATCCAGTCGCGCGTTTTCTTACCACATGATACTTCATGAGTTCCCTGTAGCTTGTCTCGCGCGATGCGCCGTGCCAGACCAAAACCTTAAGTCCATCCGTATGGGACAGTACCTCATGCTTCCATTGCATAATAGCTACGGTGGGACTAGACAGTAATCAATCAACTATGACCAGTTCATACGCTTTGAATCGCTTACGCAACAACGAGATTGGGCTTTTGACCATCGGTTACAATCAATGATATCATCTGGATGGTTTTGCCCATACTACGGAACAACTACGTTAATACGAGGTCGCCATCGATAATGATAATCTTACCCCATCTCGTCCTACGATATGAACCGATTAATACACAGAAGCCGTGGACGAGCGTTGTACGCACAGCCAATATGCCACCACACCATGAGCTTCGTTCTTGTTGCTGCATCCATGACAAACTTTCGCGCTGGAAGGGCAGAAGAGCCAATTTCATATTTTCAGGCTGAGGTACCATTGTTGGCTGATTGACGGGAATGGTTGAAAGATCCCCCCAAACATCTCTGAGTTCAGGATGATACCTATGCAAAGCAACAGTTGCTTTTTCGGCCTAGTTTTGTCAAGAAACTGTGGCGAGTGATTTAACCAAGCACATACATGAGTCAACTTGCGACCGAGTTTCGAAGACAACACCATTTCTTCCGCTTTCAAGGCTTTGCGCTCTATAATCGCTGAAGTGGGAGAGAGATCCCGTCCCGTGATTGGCCCAGCACGAATCTTCAATTTCGACTTTGCCTTTGACGTTCCTTTTCTCTTTCCCTTATTTCTTTGAACAGAAGTGTCGCTAGATTCATCAAAAAAGAGCGATTCATAATCACTGTCCGGTATATTTTCTTGATCTGAATCGCTGCGATAACGCGCAATTTTTCGCTCTAGGGCCGCCGCACGTCGCGCCGCTCCGCGAGACGGTTCAACGCTCCGCGCAGAAGATGAACTGGCGCCATTTTGTGCCTCTATGCGCGAAGTTTGGAGTGACATTCGCACAGCAGCATCGAGCATGATCTCTTCATCGCTTGAACCAAGGGACGCAGAAGCTTCTTCATCAGAGGCGATAAATTCAGAGCCACTGTCATTTGAGTCGTCGTCATACATAAGCTCCTCATCCTTGACAGCGCCATCAGAAAGGTCAATAACAACAGGAGACGGCGCTCGTGCCCGCGCCTTCCCTTTGCCGTTTCCGTTGGTTTGCGCTGCAGGTCGCCTGTTCATTGGAAAACCTTGCTCCGAGTCCTGAGAGTGTTCCTCTTCGTCATCTAATCTAGATTTTACGTGGCCTTGGGCAGTTCTCTTTCTTTTGTTCCGACCCACAGTGGCAGATTGTGTTGCGATCTTGCGCTTTCGTACGCGACCTCCCTCTGAGGCAAAGTTGGGAGCTGGAGCAGCAGTGGCACGCTTTACTCTGCTTCTTGATTTACGTGGCTCAACATATTCCAAAGCCTCTTCTTCAGCTTCTGTTGTCATGGGTGTCTCACTGACAATGGAGTTTCTTGAACTGAACAGGGGGGTCGCAGTTGAAGTAGGAGTCGTGCTGGTCTCTGAACGCGAGGCCTTCTTCCTAGACGCCCGGCGCTTAGCCATTGGAGCACGCTGGAAGCAACCGAAAAAGTTCAACTTTTGTCCTTGGGGGTCACGCAATCGACTTGGCCACTGATTAATGTCACGCTACCCACGTGCACGCCACAGACGCGTCCGAATGACTATGAAGTGACTCATCCCCGAAGGTCCCGACTGATTCGAAAAAAGTACTAATGATTGTAAACGTGCTGTCATTAATGTGAAAGAATCCCCCAGTCCATCTGACCATTACCTGAACCTTGAGACGGATCTTGTGATGAGTCCTGTTATACCGCCCCACCGTGATGCCCGGCCCCATGAATCCCTAGCGCCGATTCCCATTGCTCTTCCATTAGACTATGCGGCTGCGGCTGGCGCTGAGCCTGACGGGGGCCAGCGGGGACTGGCTGCCTATACGTGTTGGCTTGTTGATTGCCATATGGATTATCCATAGGTGGTGGTGGTGGAGGTGGTGACTGCAATTGAGCCTGATAATGGTAAATTGGCTGCGGCTGGCCATATGTTTGGTATTGTGTCATGGTCGCTGTAGGTTGATTGGGTTGAAGTTGCGGAGTATGTCCATGAAACTGCGCCGACCCACTACCGGTTTGAGGGCCCATCGAAGGCGCCTGACTCTGAGCCGGCTGCAAGGGTGCCATCCTCTGTGCTGATTGCTGCGCTCGAGGTGGTAGGTACTGCTGTAACGTATTCCCATATGCTGGAGTTTGTCGTAAAGACCCGGGCGGGTGATTTTGAGGCAATCGATGAGGTGGCGATGGCTGGCCTACCGGATGCGAATTTTGGACTGAAGATTGGTGAATTACATCCTCTTGTCCGCCTGGGGTGATGCCCTGCTGCTGAAAAGCTGTATGCACTTGGCTTTGAGTTAACTGTTGCGACGGTATTTGTTGGCTTGGGGTTGCCCCCTGCTGCTGAAAACTCGTCGGCGCTTGACTTTGGTTCAACTGCTGAGGCAGCATTTGTTGACTTGGTATGGTGCCTTGCTGCTGAAAATCCGTGGGTGCCTGACTCAACTGTTGCAGTGGTATTTGCTGTCCTAGGGTGGTGCTCTGCGGCTGGAATGTTGCAGGTGCTTGACCTTGATTCAAGTGTTGAAATATTATTTGAGTGCCAAGCTGCTGCTGGAAAGTCATAGGGGTTTTTCTTTGATTCCATTGTTGCGGTGATATTTGCTGATCTGAATAATCCGGTTGCTGGAATGCCGTAGGCGCTTGATTTTGATTCAACTGTCGAGGTGGGATCTGTTGGCTTGGTTGATGCTGATATTGAGATTGAGCTTGACCACCTAAGTATGTTTGCGGCAAGGCAGCAGTCCTCTGCTGTACGCCTGAAGGTTGATTCAGGATCGTCAAACTAGCAGAGTACTGTTGCTGTGGAGATTGGTCCGGAGAGGGACTGTGATTGGGTACGACGTGCAAAGTACCTGGTGCCTGTAGATTCCCATAGTAAGTCGGGGGTGAGTTTGGCGGCGTCAACAACGACGATGACGGAGAAAGAGTGGCACCGGAGGTATCATAACGAATACGTGGTCCACTGCTTGCGTACAGGGGAGGAGAAATCAGCGTATCAGGATGATCCCTGTAGTCCGAAGAGGGGGGCCGCGCAATCATGGCTATGGTTGGTGTGTCTCTCCCATCCTCGCCGGCCTGGTGATGACCACATTTGTGTTGTATCTATTGATAAGATCGAGCTGTGAAGCGGCTTTAGTCAAGGCTCGCTGAGGTTGGTGAGAACCATTCCGGGGTGGAGGAGGAAGTTGGACACTCTGACTCCTCCAGGCAGAAGGATCAAAAGACCGCGCCTGCCTGGAGTCTACGTTCCTGAGAGGACTAGGGATCCTTCCATCTTGTTGTGAAGCGACAGTCTTATTGTACAGCTCGGTTGGCCCTGCCGGCTGCGCATTTTCAGATGAGAGATACATAGGATAAGACGTGTTCGCATGTTTTTGAACCAAAGGACCCGATGGCGGGGACCGGTGTGTCTTTGTTTCTAAGCCCGGCGAGATATTTCTTTTGTTAATGGCACTTGCGTATAGCTGCTGTGCTGTCGATAACTTAGCGGAAACAGGTGTAAAACTCCCGATGAATGAAGATGACGCGTCTGTGCTCGGCTCGATTGGCTCCGGCACTGGCGTCGAACTTGGTGGAATCAGCATAGCAGGATGCGTGTATGACACTTTTGGAGGTAAAACATTGATCTGCACATAATACCTGTAACAATCGTCGATGTCGGATCGGATATGATGAACGAACCAACTAACCAGCTCTGCCGCCTACAAGAAAATGTTAGTCAATGATAATTGGGATCTGCTATACCTACTCCGTGTCAAAATGTTGATGCCAACCAGGGGGGAGTGGTCTGGTGTCGGGGTTGGACAAACTCTCCATGCGAGGATACAAATGACACGTCAGAGCTTAAAGGGCCTCACGGGAAGTTGTTCTATTGCCCTCTTAAAACACCTTACAGAGGGACCCTTGTGTGTGTGATTAAGTTGTTGCATGGTAGAAACTGGCAGTGATTTGCGATGCTTGTCGACAGGCGCGCGGGGAGGCAGTGATCTCCATCTAGCATGCGCGGTCTTGCGTAGACACCGCTCAGATGTTCAGGATCGCCTAGTACCAGGGCCCAAATCCGAGAGGCTGTCCGTGGCACTGCAACTGGTGCGGTAACAACGGATGATAGCAGACCATCAGGATGACATTAGATGTAGCAAATAGGCACTCTTCAAAAATACATGTTCACAAGGGTAGCCATCAGCCAAATTCCAAAAGCTTGCATATCACCAGATTCCGTCGTTACTATCAACATCTGATTTATAACCATAATAAGTACGAGACAAATGTTATCTCTGATGAACTTACATCCATCGGTAAAACCGTTATCAAACCCTGTGTTATAACCATCCGCGACGCCTGCATCAAAGGCTTGATCCTCTTTATGTTCGATGAACTCGTGCAATGCAAATGCACCCAATGCGGCACCTCCAACACCTATACTCGATGAAGAAAAGGCAATAAGCATAATAACGAGCGCAAGCGCACCTAGAGCAATTTTGCCAACGTTACTTTTCTTCTGACCACTGTCCGAGTTTTGGTTTGATTGTCTGCCAGAAAATAATCCTCCACCACCGTATCCCCGTCCTTTTTCATTTTTAAGAAAACGATTGATCGGGTAGCATAAGAGAG
Organism: Amanita pallidorosea; assembly: GCA_023014475.1. Taxonomy (NCBI): domain Eukaryota; kingdom Fungi; phylum Basidiomycota; class Agaricomycetes; order Agaricales; family Amanitaceae; genus Amanita; species Amanita pallidorosea. The sequence goes on from JAEBUS010000065.1 coordinate 178,355, forward strand.
TTACCTCTCTCTGGAGAGGGAGTACGCCTATAGCCTTCCTGTGGATAAGAACCACCGCCGTACTGGGGATATTGTCCCCCTGATGGGCCGCCATATCCACCACTATAAGGAGGGGGTCCGCCGTAAGGTCCAGGAGGTCCACCGTAGGGTCCAGGAGGTCCACCATAGCCGCCCTGGGGGCCTGGAGGTCCATAGGAATTGTTGTATCCGTAGCCCGGCCCCCGTTCATATCCGGTAGAGGCAGGAGGGCCAGGAGGGGGGCCGGAAGGCGGGCCATAAGACGCAGGAGGGGGAGGGGGAGGAGATTGGGAAGCTGGTCCCAAGGGATGGACCCAAGTCGTCACGGGAGGTTGGGCAACGGCATTGACGTAGAACCTGCGGTTGCCGATGGGCTACGATAAATCAGTATGACACGATGACGAACCAAGCTCTGTAACTGCAGCACTGGGTTAGTGCTGAAGAGATCGATAAACATCGATCTCACTTTGAATCATATTGTGATACCCAGCCGGGAGGAAGAGGACGAGTATCTGGGTTCTGAGGGGGTGCAGACATGGTGGATGAAGGAAAGAGTCGGAGGGACGGAAAAGTGGCTTATGAGGCTGAGCCAACACAGGATCACGCGAACAATGCAAGCAAACAAATCGCACAATGGCTTGGCGGTGCTTAGTACTGTAACAACACAACTATTAGTAAAAAGTAGAATAAAGAACACATAATTTCTCCCAGCTTGCCCGGTGAATTCATCAAGCTTTCACCTTCTTCTTCTTCTCCGTCGACCCTGACGTGACTGGCGTGACAGACGGCTGGCTCTTCTCCTTTCTACCCGGCTTAGACACCTCTTCTCCACTCGACGTACTAACGTGTTCGTCGTCCTCATCCGATTCATCGCTTGCAGAGGCTTCCGAAGCCTCTGAACTGGGCGATGCTAAAGCAACGGCGCGCTTCTCAACGGCCGCTGGCCCCGGTTTCAACTCTGCCGGTGCTGCCTTTGTGTTCCTCCGAACCTTCTTAATCTGTGCAAGCTGTCAATAATGCACAATTAGAGTGCTGAAAAAAAATACAGGTGCGGCGATAGCAGCGACGTTGGCTGCTTCGGCTTCTTCAGCGTTACGGCTGTCGTACGCTCTCTTATCTTGGGAATACCGCTCCTTTGCGTCGGCCATCGCTTGATGGTAAACCTGCGTCACATCAAGGTCATGAACTATGGGAGACGCGTTGAAGGGCTCACGGCCTTTTCCTCCTCGCTCAATCTCTGCCACTGTTTGGAGATCATACCAAGCAGCTCATTATTCGATATGTTGGGGTTAGACGCTTTGAGCTCCTTGCGCACTTCATTCTGAAAGAAAATGTAAGAAGATGCAAAGCGCTTGGGAGCATTTGGGTCCTTTGGTTTGCGCTTCCGCCTTTTGGGCGCGTCCGCGTCTTCTGTCGCGTCGCCTTTACGTTTTCTTTTATTCCCTGTTGTCTTATCATCTATGGCGACGGTGAGGTCACGTAGCACATGAACAGCGGGAGAATCGGCCGAAACGTCTCCGGTGACGAGAGCGGCAAAGGCGTCCGCGACCTCGGCGCATTTTCTCATAGAATCTGCGACGGCAGCAAGGCCGGCAACGAGCTGGAGAAGCGTAAGGCGAGTAAGGGGAAAGGGAGAGGATACATACCTGGGACTTCTGCTGCTCGAACGCCATTGATGGGATTAGAAAAAACCAACAATAAAATGTCTCAGATGGGCGTGGGAATCTTCTGAGTTTGAAGCGGAGCTTGAAATAGGTTAATATGCCAGTCGACACCGCCCGACGACTCAGTACCCAACAGCATTGAAGACTGCGCAGACCCGCTGACTCGGCGGAACGCTACCCCAGAGACGCTTGTAGTGTGCGACCTGCGTGGACGGGTGCGGTTGCTCGTCCAGCTTTCGCTGAATTAGCCGTTTTAGTTGCCTACTGAACACCTGAGCCTCGATAAAAAAAAGAGTGTATCGGATGGATCCTAGTTTGTACACTCCATGGGTCCAACATCCTCAGTTGCTGCCAGATTCCCCCCAGCATGTCCAGCATGTCCAGCATGACGCAAGGCCCTCTGCTCTCGCCGATGACTGGTCAAAGGATCGCGCAACGGCGACCGCACAGACGTCTGCCACCTCGTCCCATAGCTCAGCCGCAACCCTGGACATAAGCGATTTTACCACCTTGGGGGATATTCCAGGTGAGAGCATGTTTTCAGGGCCACATGCGTAGCGCGTGCTAATCGCGTTCTCCAGGATCCTCTGCTTCGTCGTCATCATCGGTGGCCTCACCAACCCAGTCTTTTTTCGCTTCGTTTCCACCCAGCAATTATTTCCTTCCCTCTTACAACCACATACCTTACGGTTCTCCTTGGCCGGCTACGTCAGTGCCACTATCTAGCTACTCCACCCTTAATGGTGCAACAACTACTTCTCATGCTAGTTCGCCACCTGCTTCATCTCAAGGTCAACAACAGTCACAGACTCAACAAATGTCGCCGGCACAGCAATCTCAGTTCCAGCAACAGCAGGCACAGTCACAAGCGTCTCAGCAGCAAGCTCCTCCTCAGCCTATGGTGATCGAGTACGTCTTTGAAAGTGATTAACAAAATAATTATCACCAATCCAATCCATATGCAGTCCCGCCTTGACGACCATTTCAACGCCAAGTTCTAGCACTTTGCTTTATGCGCAATCGGCTCATTACTTAAATCAACAACAGCAACGACCACAATTTCAAATATCGCACCTCCATCCACAGTTATCTTATGTATCTTCTTATTATCGCCAGCAGCATCCCCCTTCACAAGGGACCTTGTCACCCCAGGCCCTCCATACGCCCACGAGCTCACTTATGTCCGGTGTTCCTGCTACATCCTTTTATGGTCAAATGGGTCAAGCGAATTCCACTCCTGGATTAAGCTCCGAAGCATCAGCATCAGCCGCTCTTTCGCCACTGGAGAAAAAACAACGATTTCAGACATTCATCAGACCACTTTTGCAAACTTCGACGTTCACTGGTGCTCAAGCAGTAAACACGTTGGTACAGAAGATTGCAGATTTTGGTTCACAAGATGTGGATCCGGCTACACGATTGGAGATACTCACTAAAATACGAGATAGCGCTGGTAATCATTACTTCCGAGCATGGTCTGAAAATCCTATTGCGATAGACATCACTCGTGAATGGCTCAAATCCGCATATACCTCCAAAGACGACGAACCGATGGTTGAGACGATAATGCCCCTGTTACATGTAAGGGTTTATTGGATAAACTCCCACAGGATGCTAATTGTCTCTGGTTTGATTAGATCATCGATCGATTGCCTCTTTCCGTGGAATCGCTGAAAACATCAAAGTTGGGAAAGATTGTTGTCAAACTGGTCAAGGATCCACCTACACCAGGTGAGTTTATTGCCATGATTTCTTTCCCGCACAAGATGAGATGAAGCTCCTCTTCAATCCTATTACATTACTGCATAATTGCTTCTCTCCTCGACTTTGAGAAAGTACATAATAGATGTATCTAACATCGTGATCCTTGTCTGTTTTGTGAATTGCAGCGATCAAGGATATGGCTTCCAACGTCGAACGAAAATGGCGCCGGATCTTAGACGGCATCTCAAAGCCAACTGATAATAAAGTATCAGAGGGTATGTCACGTCAGGTTAATCTAGATCCCTCGTCTTCATAAATGCTATATGGATAGATCTGAAAACAAAGAAGCGAAAGCCAAACGAGCCTCCTCCGTCTAAAAGTGCGCCTCCGACTAAGAAACCAGCAGTGGGCAGTATTTTCTCCTCAAAGCCGGTGGTTGTCAAGAAGGAGACCAAAACCGTGGTTCCGGCGGTCAAGGACGCAAAGCTGGATACGTCATTTTTCTCAGCGCCTAAACCAAAGCCAAAACTGCCAAGCTTTAAGAAGGCGCCTCCTGCCCCTGCAAATATCAAGAAGGAGCCCGATCTGAATGTTGCCCAACCATCCTCAATCGACCCATTTCAAGAAGCACTAAAGTCTATGGCAAAGAATCGAAAGGACATGCCACCCGTTTCGACACCACCGCCAACGACACAGCCATCTGCTACAAACACGCCACCCCCAGGACTCGCCAAGAATGGAAGGAAGAAGAAAACCGTCACATGGGCTCCAGAAGGCCAACTTGAGTCGGTGCGCCTCATTGAGAAAGCTATCTATGATGATGATCCAGTAGATGTCAGCTGTTTTTTCTTATTGTGCTTCTTGTATTGTACATTAATATGTCTTGTCCGTTTCGTGTTTTATTTTATCCAGGGTATACATACAGCACACAGTCTGCGCGACCTGGATCGGGGCGAGGGAGCTGCGTTGCATGCACACCTGTTTGAAGAAGCTCTTGATTGGTCCGAGCCACTTCGTAAGCAAATAAAGTTTGTGCTACAAAAAGAAAGTGGCTGATTGTCGCTTATGACAGTGATCGAAATACCAATAGACATTGAGACGCATCCGCGGGGAGATAATAGTGTAGAAAAGGTGACGCAGGAAGAACGAGAACAGACGGCGCTTGGAGCAGTATATTCGAACGCCCTTATTCCCGATTCGCCCACCGAGCCGGCATATGTTATGCCGGATGATGAGGTCGATAAAGAGGTCAAGAGGATGACGTCTGGCCCAGAGGTGGACGCGGTGTTCTGGAGTTCGGAGCCTATCCCTCCAGCACCACATTTGGCTACGGTTTCTGAGCTTGTCAATCAGCTAACCAAGGGGAGTAGCGATCCGACACTGAATGGCATGACGCCATTCAGTGCGCAAGGATTAGATTTCCAAGCAGTTGGACTGAATGCGAATCCTACGTTGTCAGCAGTGCAAGCGCTTCCGCAGGAGCAGGTGCAAGTGCTGCTGCAACAGCTGAGGGCGCAACAGTACCCGCAGCTGAATCAGACACAGCCACCCACGTCTTACGGCAACGGTGATCAGGCGTGGACGGGGGCTCCGCATCCATTTCCTACCGAATATGGACAAGGTTTTAATCAGGACGATGCAGACCAAGAGCGGTGGGGTGATGAGAAGGGGCGGGTGCGTGGCCATGGCCGTGGTGGCCGGGGTCGTGGAGAGGAAGGGTATAGACATCAGAATAAACGAAAATCATGCAGTTTTTTTGCAGCAGGAAGGCGAGCATTGATTCTCTTTTTCTTTCTCCCAACCCCTCATTTACCCCTACTGCACCCTTGCCCCCCCATCAGCCGTTCTATTGATTTCTAAAAATGAGCAAGGCCAACTGATACCTCCGAAATTAACAGATGCAAATACGGTGACCAATGTGACTTTGCACACGAGATCTACTCGTGAGACGGGCCCGCTGCAAGAACTTTTTTTTTTTTTTTTTTCCATTTCTTTAAAGATTAATACGCGGGGGGGAATGGCTAAGGCTGGGTATTGGCGCAAACAAGAGACAGTAATCGTTATATTCTATGGCATTTGTATACCACTTGCATATTTTTCACACGGCATTCGCCGTTCGCACGGTTTCGTAAACAGAGAGCGACTCGTTTTTGTTTTTGTTTTTGTTTCTGGAACTTGGAAGTTGCTTATACAAGAGGCCCGGGATAAATAATAAGGGTGGTAAAACAAATTGTTTCTCCAAAGAGATCCTAGTAAGGTATAGCGTAAGGTACATCTATGCAACGAGAGGAGGGGCGGATAAACAAATGCGAAGAGATAGCAAGACAGATGAGAGAGAGAGAGATACTACACGCACGCCAAAGCAGGAGGGGGAAAAGAGGGTAAAAAACAAAACAAAATAATAACCAGTCAATCATCATCCCGCTGTTCGACGTTTCCGTTGAGGCCGTTTTTGAGGTTGATGATCAGCGTTCGATATCGTGGGCGAGGCGGCGTCCGGGACTTGCTTCCGCTTGAGCGTCGAGTTCGCCATGTGTGGTGTATTCGTCGCGCCTGACGAGACGGTGGGCGAGGTGGTGGGTGCGGTGGAGGATGCGGCGGACCCGGGCTGGGAAGATTGCTGTTGTGCTATCGTCTTGTGCTGCTTCAGTGGCGAGTTTGTGGCGGAGGACGGTGTGTTTTGCGGAGAGGCGATGGAGGAGCCTGCGGTGCTTGGGTTGGCTTGAGGGTTGACGACAGAGGGAGGGGCGCTTGAGTAGAGCGTTCCGCCGTGGCTCATTGGAGGCGGTACGGTTGTGATAAAGGTGAGAGCGTTGGGTGGGTTGCTGGCAGGATTACCGGTCGATAGAATAGAGTTGAACGTGCCATAACTTTGACTCTCACGTAATTGTGCAGCAAACTTTTTCAATGCCTCTGGATCGCGTCAAGTCAGCAAGCGAACACAAGGGCGGTCGTTTGTTGGGGCTACTGACCAAGTGGTCCCAATTTGTTCTCAGCAGAGTACACGATCAGATCAGTCATTTGTCCCACACTTTCTGCAAGCTGTATATTTTGGCGCAGTTATGATTACAGTCAAGCTAGCCGATGCAAAAAACTTGCCTCGAGGCACCTCATTGTCGCTTGAGGGATGCCAAATGCATTGACAGGTTCTCCGGGTATCAGACATTGTTCTATCATGATTCTAGGCTCTTCCCATTTTGTCCCCTCGTCCTGAAACTGCATGGGAATACCGTTGGCGGTGAGCGCGGACTCTTTACGTATGCTCGAGTTGGACAAGCGCGAGCTCATCAACGTGTCGAGCATGATAAACTTGTCGTGCTGGTCCGCGTCAAACTGAAGATTCTCGAATTTGAGATGTCGCTGCCCGCCTTGAAAGTTGGAAGCGGCGTCCGAGGATGAAAGAGTTGGCTGCGACATGGCAACGTGGGCGGTCATAGGCCCTCTCAGCGTGACCGTGTAGCCGTTGCTATAGCGGTAGGTCCAAACGGCTGAGGGGCATTCTATGATGCAGTGGTGCGGGTTACGGGGGTAAGGCCTTTTTCTGGCACCGTCCAGGGACAACGTCATAGACTTGACGCCTGACTGTGTGGTGACGAGGAAAAAACGTGGAAGGATAGGTACGCCGATTTCTATACGCAAAAGATGGTTAAGTGAAAATAGGCCACACTTGATCAAAGTACTTACCAAAAGGCTTTGCTTCTGTGCGTTGATTATCCTTCCATAGCGTAATTTTCATGATTGCAGAAGGAGTGAAATATTCTTTAATGCACTCTTCCCACCATGACAGGTGCAGTTTCTAACGCGAGATTGTCAAACGCGTAGGAAAAAAAGAGGATTGGAGGTACTTTTGGGCTTTCGTTGGCAAGAATGCCGCTGAATTGCAATAAACGTTGAATGCCTTGCCCCCATCCCACTTGTGGAAGCCTGTCTAACGTCAGTGGAAGATAAAGGGCAGCAATCGAGGCATACAAGTTTGGTTGTGATGGAACAGAGGCCGAGTTGGCGGAGGGGTCCGTGGATGGGATAGAGGGTGGGATGCTTGGAGGGCCCTGTGATGGCACTGGCTGTTGGGGTGGTCTCGCGACGGGCGGGTGAGGGGGTTGTGTTGCAGCAGAAGTAACAGGTAGTCGTGTGCCTGGCATATTGGTGATGCCGAGTGGATTTTGAGGAGTGCGGCGACCGGGCTGAGATGGCGGCCGTCCTGGTATCATTTGTTGAGGCTGGGATGAAGGACGTTGGGCATGGGTGGCGAGTGAATCGCTCTGGCCTGGAGAGTGCTGGTGTAGGGTGGGTTGAAAGGGTGGTTGTTGAGGAAGAGGAGGATGAAGATTATGTTGAGATGGCGGACGTTGGGGTTGCATATTAAACTGAGGTGGGAACGAGTCTTGTGAAACGTTCATTTGTTCCAGCTGCTGGGCTGGGGTCAATTGGAAGCCAGACCTAGTTGGAGTGCCACCTGCAGGATTGATCATTGAAGCAGGCATAGATTGGGGGACATCCGAAATCTGAACCGGGGAATTCGAAGGAGGAGCGAACGGAAACTGACCGTTGTTCTGTACTCTGTTGGTGGGGAATTGGGTGTTTTGAAAACCGATTCCGAACATAGCGCTGTTAATGGCGTTGTCCGGAGTCATACGGGTTCGATTGACGGGAGTCTGGGAAGGGCCCGGGGTGGGCATGGACTGTGGATGAGAACCTGGACGGGGTGAGGAAATGGGGAGCTGATTGGGCATCTGGACTGAATTTTGCAAGTTGGGTTGGGGATGAGAAGGCTGCATTCCCTGGTTAAAAGATACCTGAGGGATCTGGGAGGGCTGGGGGAGACTACCCATGGCCGAGCCAGTGCGGGCCAAGGTCTGAGGGATGCCTTGATTAACAGCATTCTGACGTGCCATGACGAGAGCCATGTCAGGGATGGAGGGGATGGGGGGTTGGATGCGCTGCTGGGGCTGCTGTTGAGGGGGCCTGAGATGGGGTTGCATGGATAGATTGATTGCAGTCTGTGGCATTGAAGCGATGTGGGGATTGGGCTGGGGGGGGCGGCGAGGAGGGGGGAAGTGCTGGGGCTGAGACTGCTGAGGCGGGGGCTGGTGGCGGATGAGGGGGATGCGAGGCTGCTGTTGCTGAACAAAGCGGGGGTTCTGAGGCACAGCGAGCATTGGATTTGCAGGCAGCTGCTGGCCGTTTGCGAGGGCCGTCTGGCGCAGCAGGTCGGCGCGGGCGTTGGCGTTCATCGACGAGGCGTTGGTTCACACGTGGCTCAGGCGATGGTCCGCCACCTCGCATTCCACGAGCAAAAGCTTCTCAAAAATGTAGATTTTCTCGCCTGGAAACACGACAACAGGCCACACGAAATCGCCATTTTGCGCCGTTATCATATCCAGCACAGAGAAGACTACCACAGCTACAATCGCTTGTGCGGCGCCATCAGAGCCTACGCACACCGTCTCGCGCGCCTCCCACCTGCGGATCCCGTCCGTGCTCGCTTGCAGGCCGCCCTTCTTTCCAAACTCTACCACATCGGCCTCCTCTCCGCCTCTGCAAAACTCTCAGACGTCGAAAACAAGCTCACCGTCGCCGCTTTTTGCCGCAGACGTCTCGCCGTCTTTCTCTGCGTCTCTAAAATGGCTCAGACCGTCAGTGCTGCCGTCAAGTTCATCGAGCAGGGCCACGTCCGTGTCGGCCCAGACACCATTACAGATCCCGCGTTTCTCGTCACCAGGTGCGCATATATCTCACTACCGGTCGTCATATGCTTATTCGTGTACTAGAAACATGGAAGATTATGTGACATGGGTAGACACATCCAAGCTCAAGAGAACGATCATGGAGTACAACGACGAGGTCTGTTCTTGTCCTTCTCCCGCGACTGTTGCTGACCCATGTGCGCTGGTAGCTTGATGATTTTGATCTGTTGTAGTACTAGTAGTAGTAGTAGTAGTGGTAACATAAGCCTGCTGAGCGTGAATTTGATTTTCCACGCGACCATCATGGCTGAGGCCGGCGAAGGCAACATCAAGGTCGTCGTCCGATGTCGCCCACTCAACCAACGCGGTTCGCATTCCCTTCCTTTCCTTTCTTCCCTCTCAATGCCCTCCCACAGAGCTCGCCCGCGGCGCAAAGCCGCTAGTCAGGATGCAAGGAAACCAGACCTTCCTCGATCCCCCAGAACACGACACCAAACGCGCCACTGAACGCAAGACAATGCACTTTAGTTTCGACAAGAGCTACTGGTCCGCTGGTCCAAGAGACGAGCCTGATTATTGCTCACAACATACCCTCTTCAACGACCTGGGAAAGGAGTTGCTCGAACATGGCTTTGCCGGTTTCAATGCTTGCATATTGGCTTGTACGTGCCCTCATCCTCTTGCTTTTCTATCTATTTAACGTCCTTCCCTTAGACGGACAAACGGGTATGACACTTTTACAATTCCCTTGTTCAAGACTGACGCCCTACAGGTTCTGGAAAATCATACAGGTGTGTTGTCAAACTTGCAAACCTCGAATCCTATCCTTCTTGCTGACAGGATCCTAAAGTATGATGGGGTGTGAGTCTCCTCTCAAACTCATCAAACTCGCCCCTCTCATCTCTCAATAGACGGTCCGGATAAGGGCATCATTCCACTCACTTGCCAGGAGCTCTTTGATCGCGTTAATTCTCAAACGTCGACAGACTCGAACCTCAAGATCACTGTAGAAGTGTCCTATATAGAGGTACCGTGACCCCTTGCCCCCCGTTCAAAAACCCCCATGCCAAGGCTATCCTTTCAGATTTATAACGAGAAAGTCCGGGATCTTTTGAATCCCAAAAACACGGGAAATCTTCGTGTTCGCGAGCACCCCAGTCTGGGGCCATACGTAGAAGACCTGTCCAAGCTTGTCGTTGGCAGTTACCACGAAATGATGACCTTGATGGACGAAGGTAACAAGGCAAGGACGGTGGCTGCCACCAACATGAACGAGACGTATGCCTTTTCCCCCTCGAACTGGATCCTCACTACCATCCCTGCAGGTCGTCACGCTCTCATGCCGTATTCACCCTCCTGCTTACCATGAAACGACACGACGTAGAGACAAGCATGGACACGGAAAAGGTCTCACGTATTAGGTGCGTTCCACTCGCCTTCTTCGCCTCTCCCCCTCACCACCATCAAAGTCTTGTCGACTTGGCAGGCTCAGAGAGAGCCAACTCGACAGGAGCAACCGGGCAGCGATTGAAAGAAGGCGCCAACATCAACAAGTCATTGACAACCCTCGGCAAGGTCATCTCTGCTCTCGCTGCAGCCAGTGCCTCAGATGGGAAAAAGGGGAAAAAGGGCAAGACGGAAGAATTCATTCCTTATCGCGATTCTGTGAGTGACCCATCCCCCCTTCTTTTTCTTTGCTAAACCACCCCAGGTCCTTACATGGCTACTCAAAGACAGCTTGGGCGGTAACTCAAAGACGGCTATGATTGCTGCCATCTCTCCTGCCGACTATGAGGAAACCCTCAGCACCCTTCGTTACGCCGATCAGGCAAAGAAGATAAAGAACAAGGCGGTCGTCAATGAGGATCCCAATGCGAAGCTCGTTCGCGAGCTCAAGGAGGAGCTGGAGATGCTTCGCGGTAAGCCGCCATCGGCTTCTCTCTCCCTTTTTGCGTCCTTTACCACAATCGGTAGCTCGTGTCTCTGCCGTGTCAGGCGGGGAAGGCACCTTTGACCCTACGGTACCGGCTGAGAAGCAGATTGTCACCTATCAAACCAAAGATGGCAGAATCAAGACCGTGACCAAGGCAGAGCTCCAGGAACAAATGGAGGCCAGCGAGAAATTGATGCAGAGCCTCAATGAGACTTGGGAGGAGAAACTCCACAGGACGCACGAGGTCCAGAAAGAGCGCGAAAAGGCCCTCGAGGAGCTCGGTATCACTGTAGAGAAGAATTTGGTGGGCGTTCATACTCCCAAGAAGGCAGGTTTGCGTTACCTTGGCCTCGAGCGTATTTGACCCCCCCTTCTCTCGATCAGATGCCTCACTTGGTCAATCTGGTACGTATCATCTTATTCGACATACTTTTTGAGGATGCATGGTGTCGCAGAACGAAGGTTAGCTATGCTTTTTTTTACAAGGCTGTTGCCCAATCTGACTTGTCAAGACCCCCTGATGAGCGAATGTCTTATATACCAGATAAAACCGGGAAGGACGATGGTGAGCCTCAAACCCTATACACAACCAGTCGTCATCCCAAGATTGGCGAAACTAGGTTGGCCGGTTGGATAGCGATAAGCCTGCCGCCATTCGATTAAGCGGAGAAAATATTTTAGAAGAACACTGTTTCTTCGAAAGCACAGAAGGAAAAGTTTTCATTCAAAGTTTACCCAACAGCGTTACTGTAAGTACAGGTTCTCCGGCTGATTCTAGTTTTATTCTGATGTTCACCTAGTTCCTTAATGGAAAGCAAATAACGCCCGATCAGGTAAGCTTTCCTGCCCTGTCGCGGTGATGGCGGCCAACGTTTTTTTAACAGCCTTACAAACTACGTTCCGGATACCGAATCATTCTAGGTTCGTGCACTCGTGAATGCGTCCTGGACTTTTTGTTCATAGTCGTCCCCAGGCGATCATCACGTGTTCAGATTCAACAATCCTGAAGAGGTCCGCAAGCAGAGAGACCGCGCGACGGCCAAATCGAATTTACAATACAGCATCTCTGCCAGTGACCTGGAAGCGGGAGGAGAATCGACTCGGCCTGATTCTCCGGCATCGTCTACAGACGAAATTGACGTCGACTGGACGTTTGCGAAGCGCGAAGCGGCATTCGCTCGGCTCGGGCTGGATCCTGCCCTCGACAGCCTGCCCGATGACGACCTCAATAAACTGTTTGAAAAGATTACCAAGGTGAAGACGATGCGGGACCACAAGCACAGACCAGACAGCAGTCTCAGCCACGCAGACGATAATTGGAGTGAGAGCGGAAGACCGGTTTCGAGCGATGCCTATACGGACGATACGAGCCTGTACGCCGGACAGAGTCATGGTAGTCCTGCCTCGGACGAGCCATTGAAGGAGGTTCAGAATCAGCTAGAGACGCGGTTGCAGGAGATTGACGAGGGCTCGACTGAGGCTGAGGACCTCAGAGTTGAGAAGGAGCACATGGAACATCAGCTTCGCCTTATTCGTGCACAAATGAGGCGGCTCGTCGATGCCCGTGCCCGGGGAGAAGTCGACGCAGAGGCGATGGTGTTTGAACCTGTCATCTATAGTGCCCGACAGCTTCGGCTAATAAGGAAGGTTTTGGATAAATGGAGGGCCCACCGCTCTTTCTCAATGGCAGAAGTAATTCTCTCAAATGCGGTCGCGGTAAAAGAGGCAAATATAATCAGGTACGCTTTACCTAAAACTGCTCCCGAGCGCAGCTGGAGACAAATTAATTGGGGTAGTAAGGAATTGGGCAAGGAAGTCTCCTACAATTTTACCATTGCATCGGGAGGCTCATTGGCCTCTCCAAGCTCCAGTATCGATACCATCGCGGGGTTGGATCAATTTGGAGACGTCTCTGACCCAATATTGGTTTCGTCAACACAGCCTTCCGTCGCAGTCAAGGTAATCGACAGGAGGAATAACGCGATATACACGTGGTCGCTGGACCGAATGCAGCAGCAATTACAGCGCATGCGAAATTTGACAACGTACATTGATCGACCGTCGTACACGCAGCACTTTTCTTCCGATGAACCTTTCTATGATCTACCGCCGCCCGCCTACTCGTTCATCGGAAATGCTCTTCTATCCCTTGCTCCCCTTTCCCGCCGACTGCCTTCTTCATCAACAGTTCCTATTTTCTGTCGATACACGGCTGAAGCGATAGGATCATGTCGTGTGGACATCAAGATCATCAACGTGACATTCCCAGCCAAGTACCTCAACGGCTCCGCTGCGTCTACCCGATCCCCTTCTCCAGCACCTGGAGCCGTTCTTCCTGTGCCCCCAGGCAGCAAATTAAATTTCTGTCTGACCATCGATCAGGTCAAAGGCCTATCGTCCTACGATTTTTCGTCGGCGCACCTCCAAGTACGACTCTCTTCTTTTGTTGGCTCAACCATCACCTCTGAAGAAGTCTACCCATCTTCCGCCATCGATTTGGATACATCGTCGCTTTCTGATCTCAAATTCCGCCGCACGTTCTCTATCGTTGCTTCTAGTAAAGTATTGACCCACATAAAGCGGGGGTACGCCCCAATAGAGTTTTTTGCAACCCTCCGTCCGACGTACTTGGAGCGTTTGGAACGTTGGGACGATCTGCGGGAGCAGAAGCCAAACAGGCCATCGCCCGTGGAGAACGGTGTTGAAACAAAAGCCGCCGTGCCGCCTGCTATGCGGCGGTCAGAAACGGATTTCGTAGTTGCGCAGGTGCATGATGTGGTAGCGTGGGTGCAAATCTGCGAATTAGGTCCCGACGGGTCATATGCTTCTGTCCCTGCGATCGCGAGAGGGAACCTTGATCCGGGAGCGTTCCTCCTGCACCAAGGATTGCAGCGGCGCGTCAGGATCACCCTCTCATCCGATTCAGGCCAGCAGCTTCCCTGGTCAGAGTTTACCCGAGTGCGAATGGGCAATGTTCGTCTGCTCGATATGAAAGGTCGTCTACATGAATCGACCTCGAAGCCGCTCGTTACTCTTCCCTTGTTAAAGGACCAGATGTTGGTATTCAAGCCGGATGGAACGGGTATGTTGCGTGCCGACGCTTTGTGGGATTCGAGCGTGCACGACTCGGACTTGTTGAACCGTGTCACTCTTTCTAACCAACGTATCCTCTTGCAGCTGAGCTGGGCAGTTGCGGTCGATACGTGTATCGACCCTATAGAATTCACGATGGATATAGCCATCACAATACGGACTCGGGATGCAAGACCGCCGTCGAGGCTCATGTCTCTTCTAGGTTCGACTAGAATCTTGTCAAAGACGAGTAGCATCTTTCGGGTGCGGCTTTCGCCACCGCTTACCCGCTCCCCGAAGGATTTGTGGCGCTTGGATACCTCGGAGAAATACGTTCGGGGAGAAGAGATACTTGGCAATTGGAAGCCACGAGGCATATCCGTCGTGGAAGATTACCTGCGCTTGGTTGTGACGGAGGAAAAGGCAGCTGATGTTCAGGCCGTTCGGGTCGTCCTCGCTCACTGTCCTCCCCGCCCGGTCCACGCGGACATCTTGACATGGCGCAGCGATGGCCTTTTGAAGAACGCTATCGGCCTATGGCAAAAGCAGTTTGGGCACCGTGGCAAGGTTAGTGGTCATGTTTTTAATATCAGGCAAATTACGACTCGTGCGCCATAGATTGTTCTGAGTCAAGAACCTCACGATCAGGAGGATCCGCCTCCTGCAAGAGGCCGATCGCGAGACGTAGAGTTCGATGGACTCAAGTTCATATCCGAAACTAAATTGATACCCCGCAGGTGAGGCAACATTTATATCTATGATGACGTATATAAAACGTATTCGGCCGGCACGTCTAGTGACACGACGACCAAGAAGGGGCATCTTTTGATTCTGACCAATGCGCGCGATAATGTATGGGAGAAGCGCTGGTTTGTGCTGAAAAGGTACGCAGGGTCTCACCTCGTTCTTCCGCAACCGCTGCAAATTGGCTATAGGCCGTATTTGCACGTTTATGCAAATTCCAGCGAAACGGAGGAAACCGGCGTCGTTTCCCTGGCTGGCGTAAACGTCGAAAGTGACCCACAGAAAGAGGCACTTCTAGGGGTAAGCGTGGTGCCACTCACTTGCGATTTGCGCTCCCTCACGTAAACTTTCAGAAACCGTATTCCTTTACCTTGTTTACCTCTGCCAATTCCCATGCTCTTGCAGCACCGAACTCCAAAGAACTTCACTCATGGACGCTGAAACTAGACCCCACTCGTTTACCCACCGCTAATTGATAATACACATTTGCACCCTTTTCACTTGCATATACCCTTTCTTCTGTTCATCTCGTCTATACATGTATGTTTTGATCTATTTTTTTTAGATACTGGGTATTTTAGCAGGTGTTTAATCAGCAGTTTACAACAATGGAATGTCTCATAATACACTGATCATTGCACAACGGTGAATTATAACTTGTATTGCTCGGATTTAATGGTATTAGTACGCGTTATATGATTACAGCTAAATGTAGAAATAAAATATATTTATCAGGCTATTGTCCCGTTCCTTTCCAATGACCAAGAGGGCATATTGTATCATCGCACGCGATGATCCTTTTAGGGGGGGTATGCAAAAAAGGGTATGCAAACAATAAAACTGTGGAAGGAGGGAAAAGCTCTAATCACAACGCTCCGGAATATCGTTCTAAAAGTGAAGAGGTCAGTCACACGGCCAGTTTTACGCAGGTCCAGGGAAAATACTAACTGGGCGGATGAATGTAATCATGTGACATGTGATATAGCCTTTGGCAAAGCCTGCACCGGCATACGCAAAGAGATATTGCCACTTGCGCTTGAAAGCTTCATAATTTGCACGGTCTTTGAGTGCAGGATAATCCAAGGCCAAGAGATCAGGTGTAAGATTAGCCTCCAGTCGTCGACCCCATTCTCGGAGAGTGCGTGGGTAGTCTTTTGATAGGGGAGAAAGGGTTGCTAAGTGATGACGATACAAGGTCATAGAGTGGGGCACGTACGGGCCGCATGGTTCTCAACTGCTTCAAGGGTAAACCTGCCCTGTGATCCTACTTGAGCAGCAGTAATCAAAGCTGTTGCGCTGGGTAAACAGGAGTTGGGCCACATGTAGCGGCGCATAAAGTCCTCAGCCCTGGGCCAGATACGATTAGCTCAAAGTTCTAAGCAAAAAAAAAAAAGATCCTCTACTCACTGATAACTGCTGAAGCGCGCTTCGGGAAAAGTAGAAGAAGAAACAACAGCCACTGCATCTCGAGATTTGAGGGCAAAGTCGACAAGCTTGAAATACGTGTCATAATATTTGGCTCCAACGTGCTGGGAAATTTTTTATAAGATAGGGTTTGTGGCGTCTCGTAGGGGATAAGCGTACCTCGAGCATTTCAACGCTGATAAAAGCATCGAAGGCCTTCTCAAACTCGGCGGGAATTTCCCGGTAATCAAGAAGATGAACTCGAACGCGACCTTCTAGGCCTGCGGCTCTGATACGTTCTTCTGCGAGTGTCTTCTGTTCCACAGATAGCGTGAGAGTATCAACCTCGCATCCATAGGTACGCACGGCCTGAAAGTAGATGCGTGAGTATTGTACGATTTATATTTATATGTGAAACGAACCTCAATGGCGAGACCGCCCCATCCACTTCCGAATTCAAGGATGCGGTGACCGGGCTTAACGCGTGCTTTCTGAAGAACGTGGTGGATCTTGCGCATCTGCGCGGCCTCCAAGTCGCCAGGAGTGGGGCCGAATTCGAGATCACCACGGACACCGCCTTCTGCTTCAGACCACAGCGCGCATGAGTACATCATTTCATTACTAAGGAAAGCCTGTGGGCGTTGTCAGTCTCAGTTCGTGCTTCCAGTAGACATGAAGCTCGCCTTGAACAATTCATTCGATTGGTCGTAACTAGCAACAGCGTTGAGCCGTGCTTGCGAGAGCGTCTGCCCCAAAAAGCTGTTGTATAGACCTGAGAGTGCGGAGGTAACTCTCTGTACTGTCGATGACAAGGCGTCTTCCATTCCTGCTTGGTTGTCCAGCCATAACTGACCAAGAATAAGCTACGGTCGATGTTGTAGACATCGCTGGACTTACATTCATGGCGGCTCTGAGATCAGGGACATCTATTTCGCCAACCATGTACGCCTCGCTGACTGAAGGGCGATGAACAGATGATTAATGACCCTCGTCTTTAGTACTCACATCCAAGGTCTCCTGTGCTTTTGATAGAGTCAGGAAACAATCGTTATAGTGATAATATTAGAAACCTACAAGAGTAGCCGGAGCCAAAAGTTATCGCTGTTGACTTGAAGGTGAACTTCGTTGCAACCTCTATGATAACTGCCATAATAATGGGTGCATTCTGAGTCGTAGACGGTGAGATAGCCATTCACGACAGCCTCCTCAAGAACAGACAAGATGGAGCTGCGAGCTGCAGGGTACAGGGTCGCATCAATTGATTTGATTTGATCTCGACAAGCGGGGGCGCTTACCAAAAGAGATAATCCAAGATTTTGGACTGAAAACAGACAGTAATGAAGACGGCTGAATGGATTTGGATGTGGAATGGAAGTTGACGCATGGATGGGATCTGTGTGAAGAAGACATTTCGTGGAGTTGACGAGGCTAGATGAAGAGCTCAGTGGTGGTGAGGAGAGTTGCAGTCGAGATGGACCTTTTAAAGCTCGCTGTTGTATGAGTTTCCGTGGCTAGATGAAGATCGGTAACTGGAGATTATGTTGACCACCCGACGGGAATGATTCGCGAGAGTGTCAAATGGGCCATCGGAACGAAAATGTCCGTGGTAATGCTGCATGTCGCACAGGGTCGATTCCAGTACTCAATGGGTATAAGGAAGCTCGGGAGTCTTGATCCATCACCAGATTGCTCTCCGCAATAGCCGACAGCACGGCGTAATAGAAAGGCACAATGGCCTCCAAAGCTGGTATCTGTCGTGCTGTTCTTCGCGGGCTTGCATTCGAGCTTCCTTGCCAAGTCTAGCTTTACACTATTAGTTTATTGGCAAGCTTTTACCTCAAAAATCGCGTTTAGGACTCGTCCACGTGGGCCAGGATTGCATACGGGAATCCCGAGATTCCTTGGGATTCATTTCTCCAGAACCTGACCCCAGGCATATCTTACCGGATACCACCTCAACATCTGCGCGGACAAATCTTGTGCGCTCGGCCTGATCAGCATAGGTTTCGTTGATTGACAGTGTTTCATCGGTTTTCGCACGTAGTTACTAGTTGCATGTTTTCCCCACGGCTGCTGCCGCGGAAATGGCCAAAACAAACCCACTGAGTACATCACTGTGCTTAATTATTTTCGTGCTACCGAGGCTATCACTACTGAAAAGCGACCCTGATTGTCTGGTACCGGTAAGTATATCTTCGGATTGCATGGTCATAGCACACGTGCCAAAAATAAATGAATGGTCTTAATCTCTTGTATTCCTCGGCTGAATGATGTGAGGTATATCCTGTCCATCCACGACTCGATGGAGGGACTTTGGGCAAGTACAATTTCTCAGTCGGTGTTGTGCGCTCCCTGTGCGGCCCAAAATTTTGGGCACCGAGTGTGCACACGTCAATCTACCATCGCGAGCAATGCCTTACGCATGTGTGGCGTGACAAATTACTGCTCATCGCCTGCAACCGTCGTTTCAGGTTTTATGAAGTCCGCGCGGTGTTGACTCTGACTGCAGTGCCCCGTTTGCCTTCAACCATTCCTCCCACCAAAAGGCGTAAGTCCCGGATTCGAGAAGTCCGGAGTGGACAGTGATAAGATATGCGATTTTCTGCGTTAAAGAAATTTCCCTTTATGCCCGTCTGAGATCTTGAGCTTATCATACACAAACTGTCCGGAAGCCAGAGAATAGAACACGCGGTGATCATTTTGCACACTACTGAAACTGAAGACTAGCCTCACGGCAGACCTCTCGTAAGACATGAGTCGGTGGGTTACTTACGGCACAGTCCGTTTGACTTTAAGCAGGCGGATAGACGAGGGTTGTCCGTTAAAAATTTGAAATTCCAAACGGCGACCAGACGCTTCGAGGAAGCCGCTGAGATAGATTAGGACATTACCGCGAATAACTCCCGTTTCGTGATGCAGATGCTCCCATTACTCTCGTGAACCCCAAAGCACTCCGTTTTACGATACTGTCACCAGTTGAGGCAATGTCCGCTACGTCGTTGTCATGCCATGAATGCAGCTCGGCATTTCAGATAGAAGTCCATGATCAAACTTGAATTCCAGAGACAGAGCATTGGCTTGATTGCCGAGATCTTTGACTTGATAGGCTTAAGTCCGGGAATGTGTGAATACAACCTCCCTTGTAAGGAACTCCAGGACATCAGGCCGGGTGGGCCCGTGACGGCAGAATAGGTAAGCCACCGATTCAGAAGTTGGTTTGCGGCGTGAGTTGCCGGTCTGAACAGCAGATGTTGTCATTAACTCGTTCCCCTTACCTGAGGGTGCGTAAGGAGAAAGCGACCATGAATAGCCCTGTGAAAAAGGAGGGCGGTCATGGATTAACGAATCAGAAAGACGAGAGTCTACCCTTACATACTATGTAATGTGATCTGGATATGGTACGTGCGTTCAATGACTTTGAGTTGTTGTGGTGCTGTAGTATAGCCTGGTCGCGACATCATCAACTGCCCAATCCAAACCCTGAACTAAATTTTCCCCCGTCAATGCGCTGCATGGCCATATCTTCCAATGGTGTGTTCTGATAGACCTCAGATCTAACGCCTGCTCCGCGGACATGTGGAACCGTCAATCGTAGGGGGGAATCCTTGACCTACCTCGCTTATCTCTGTATCGTTCATCGATCCGTGGATATCTTGCTTATTGGCAAAAACCAATAACGACGCGCCTGCTAGCCGCTGTCGATTACACCCCCTTTAGAATGCGAGTAGATCATCGAATCACAAACGCTCACATCTTCCGTCAATAGAGCATGCAGCTCCGACCGACAATCCTGTATGCGCAGTCGATCACCCGAATCGACAATCCAAACGACGGCATCTGTCTGTTCAAAATAATTACGCCAATATGGTCGAAGGGTTCTTTGGCCACCGACGTCCCCTTTTTTCATTAGCTACGCTTCGTTAAACAACAAGGTGGAAGAAAATACATATGTTCAGCGTATACCTTTGGGTTAGGCATACAAAATATTAGTTGATTTTCATTGGCCGACTACAGCTTGCTTACTTTCCATGCATGAATGTTTTTATATTGAATCCAAGGGTGGGGCTCACGCTCCTCACGTCTTCGCCATTGAGTTTTTTCAAAATCGTTGTCTTCCCGGCATTGTCAAGACCGCTACGGTATTGAAGATTAATGCAGGCATCGTATTTAATCAACTCACAGAAACAGCATTCGCATTTCCCTTTCCTTTTCTCTATTCTTGCGTATGATAGTCAGAAGACCCATGGAAGGTGAGAACTCAGTTTGCCACGTGATATAAATCAAATAATTAGAAGAATTGGAATAATAATCTTCGCGCTATCTCATCCACGGAACTTGCGATCCAAGCGATAAATGCCACCAAGAAATAAAGGAAAAAAAGGGAAAAAGAACGATGATGATTTTTGGTAAGCATGAGTTTCTTGCGTCCTTAGTTTAGCGGTGGACTTGTAACGCACAGGGAGAAAGCTGGCGAGACCGTGGGTCCATCATCTGCAGAAGCAAACGTGGAAGAAAATGAAATCAATGACGAACCTATCGATAAACCGAAGAGTGGATTTTCAGGATTCGCATCTTTTGGCATGATAGAGGATGCGGGGGGAGAAGGAGAAGAGGATTTTGGCGGGCTGATGGTATGTACGTGCAGTAAATTCATTCATTGTCATCTTACTCTCGTGCAGTCTGTCATAAAAGCGAACAAGAACAAGAAAGAGAAGAAAAAGAGTAAAAAAGTTACAGAGGATGTTCATGGCGGGTCAGCGGAGGTCGCAGATATTGACGCAGAAGATGGCGTTGATAGCGGAGCAAAGAATGCAATTCAAGTAGCCGATGACTTGGCTGATGAAGAGTGGGGACAGGCCAAAGAGAAAAAGAAAAAAGACAAGAAAAAGAAAGAAAAGAAAGAAAAGGACCCGGCTAACGAAGGTGACGGTAAGATATATCTTAATATAAGGAGGGGAAAGCAGGCTTAAATCACAAAGGTGATAGACCTGTTGCTATTGTAGTAGATGCGCCAGTCGAAGCTACTGACGAGGCCCCGGTCGCCGAGGATGGCGATGAGGGTGCAGGTCCTCGGATACTCTCCAAGAAAGAAAAGGAAAGGTTGAAAAAGGAGAAAGATAAGGTATGGAACTACTCTGATTTTCAATGCCTGTCATCATGTTTGCAGGCCAAAAAGAAAGCACAAGCAGCAACGAAGAAAGCTACTGAAACGGATGTCGTCTCACCAGCCAGTGCTGCAGTTGCAGTTGAGAAGTCTCAGCCAGTCACACAAGAGACTGCTGAAGATAAAGAAGTAGAAGGGGACGACATCGATGCAGCAGCAGGGAAGTCCGATGCAAAGAAAAAGAAGAAAAAGAAGGCAAAGAAGGAAGATGACCCTGCACCAGTAGCTGCACCTCCGGTAGCTGCATCGGGCAAAAAGAAGTCGGGCATAAGTGCTTTGAGGGCACTTATGGAGGAAAAGAAGAGGCTGGAGGAGGAAGCGCGTAAACGAGAGGAGGAGGAGAGGAAGCGTATAGAGGAGGAGGAGCGGCGTGCAGAAGCAGAGGAGCGGCGTAAAGAGGAAGAAAGGCAGCGCAGAAAAGATAAAGAAAAGGTAACCTTTACTTGGACCGTTTTGATCATGGTTAATATGATTATATACAGGCTAAACGCGAGCTTGCGAAGAGGGAAGGCCGTCTGATGAATGAGAAGCAGCGCAAGGAAAGACAAATGGCAGAAATCAGAAAGCAGGCGTTACTAGCTTCTGGCGTACAAATTGAGGGACTTCAACAACAAGCGGATGCTTCATCGGCTTCAAGGAAGGTAGTGTATGGAGCTCGCAAAAGGAAGGGTCCTAGTGCAAAATCTGCAAGGAATTCTCCAGCACCATCACGGCCGGAGACCCCTATCCCCGTAGTACTACAAACACCTCCACCGCGCGAAGATGATCAAAACACTGATGTCGTGGGTCAAACGGCAGATGATGCGGCCAAGTCTGATTGGGAAAAGAGCACGGAAGAGGAAGAAATTGTGCCTCGGGCAGCATCTGGAGTAAAGGATTCGTGGGATGCTCCAAGTGACGAAGAGGAGGTCGTAGCAAGTTCGGGTCCAAAGGCTGTTTCTGTGGTCAAGGCAGAAACTACAGCGGTGGCACCAGTTAAGACACGAGCTAAAACTGCAGATACAAGCACGTCATTAGCAAAGCCTCCATCGGCGGAAAGTTCATCAGAGGATGAATCATCAGACGACTCCGATGACTCTGATTCAGAAACCGATTCATCCGAGGAAACATCAGATGAGGAAATGACAGCAGCTCAGAGGATCGCACACCAAAGAAAAGCGGAAGCCGCGGCCCGTCGGGCCAAGGCACATGAAGAAGCGTTAGCCGCTCGAAGTAAAGATGACCTCAGAAGCCCAATATGTTGTATTCTAGGACACGTTGACACTGGGAAGACGAAGCTATTGGATAAGGTAGTAATATGTTTAAGGAGCGTATTTGGGCACTTATAGCTGTGCAACAGATTCGTCAAACCAATGTTCAGGAAGGTGAAGCAGGTGGTATCACACAGCAAATAGGTGCAACGTATTTCCCCGTCGACGCCATCAAGCAGAAGACGACTGTGATGAATAAAGTAAGGACGATCACCTTTTACTTCGCCTTCTTCTGATACATAAGATAAAGGATGGCAAACAAGATTACAAAATCCCCGGACTTCTTGTCATCGACACTCCAGGCCACGAGTCCTTCACCAATCTGCGATCTAGGGGCAGTTCCCTTTGCAACATCGCTATCCTTGTAGTTGATATCATGCATGGTTTGGAAGCCCAAACATTGGAATCTCTCCGCTTGCTTCGCGACCGCAAAACCCCATTTATTGTTGCGTTGAATAAGGTGAGCGTGGAAAGTATTTTTGATTGGATCGTCGTTTTTTTACCACGTGTGCAGATAGATCGTATGTATGGCTGGCAAGCAACCTCGGACGGCGCATTCCAGGAATCGCTTGCAATACAACCACGGTCCGTACAACGTGAGTTTGACGACCGTGTGAAGAGGATCATCCTGGCATTCGCCGAGGAGGGACTGAATGCTTGCCTGTACTATGAGAACAAGAATTTCGCACGAAATGTCTCCATTGTTCCGACCTCGGCAATCACAGGAGAAGGTGTCCCTGACATGATTATGTTACTCGTCAATCTAACGCAACAGCGTATGAGCGACCGATTGATGTATTTGTCCGAGGTGGAATGCACAGTTCTTGAGGTCAAAGTTGTGGAAGGTCTGGGGACGACTATTGATGTGGTTCTGTCCAACGGCATTCTGCGAGAAGGCGAAAAAATAGTTATTTGCGGTCTAAACGGCCCCATTGTTACTCAAATTCGAGCGCTGCTCACACCGCAGCCCCTTAGAGAATTGCGAATTAAGGTGTGTTTGATTTGGCGTTCCATCTCAGGTTATTTATCACTATGTACCACTAGTCCGCGTATGTGCATCACAAAGAGGTCAAGGCTGCCCTCGGTGTCAAAATAGTAGCACCAGACCTAGAAAAGGCAATTGCAGGCTCCCGACTTCTGGTTGTAGGCCCTGACGATGATGAAGACGATATGCGAGATGAAGTTATGTCCGATCTAACATCGCTGCTAAACAGTATCGACAAGTCTGGACGCGGAGTTTGCGTACAAGCATCAACTCTTGGTTCTTTGGAAGCTCTACTAGACTTTCTCAAGGTCAGCAAGATCCCCGTGTCTGGCATTAACATTGGCCCCGTGCATTAAAAAGATGTTATGCGGTCTGCTACAATGTTAGAAAAGGCCAAAGAACTTGCTTGCATTCTTTGTTTCGATGTCCCGATCGATAAAGATGCGGAGAAACTAGCTGAAGAAATGGGTATCCGCTTATTCCGTGGTAAGTTTTTATCTGGTGGCAATGGCATTTTCGAGCTACAAATATTTGTCATCTAGCGGATATTATCTATCATCTCTTTGATGCGTTTACAGCATATAACAAGGAAATCATGGAGGCTAAACGCAGAGATGCTGCCCCTCAAGCTGTCTGGCCTTGTCGACTCAAAATAATTACAGCGTTTTGTAAGCGGGATCCGATCATTCTCGGAGTAGATATTATCGACGGTTCTCTGCGTATTGGGACTCCACTCGCTGTTGTCAAGACAGATCCTACAACTGGAAAGAAAGAAACCATAGCACTTGGGAAAATGTATGTCATCAATTTACTACTCAGCTCCGACTCACAATGCCGTAATGAAGTACGTCTTTGGAGATAAATCACAAACAGCAAGATGTGAGGATTACGTTGATCCGACTGAAGTGTTTAACCTGTGTCCTTAGATGGTGAAGAAGTCCCAAGCAGGAGCGGGTGTCGCGGTAAAGATAGAACATGCAGTTTACCAGTCTTCAAAAATGTTTGGGAGACATTTCGATGAGAAGGATGAAGTTATTAGCCATATCAGTCGGCAAAGCATTGATGTTTTAAAGGTCGGTCATGTTATCAGGAGAAATTCATGGCGCTGACATTCTAGTAGAACACATTTAAAGCAGACGTCTCGCACGATGAATGGCTACTCATAAGGTCACTGAAGCCGGTATGTCCCTTACCTTTTCTATGTGAAAATTGCGCGAGTTGATCACGATCTATAGCGATTAAACATATCATAGGTCTTGAAAAGGAGAATGTTTGTCTTACGTTTTGTATCCTTTTAGCAACTGTGTTTTATGGGATTGCCCTCGGATTCAGTTTTTCATTCGAGTAAAATTGTTATCGCCGAGACGTCCCAATTCGAAACTCAGAAGTGCAACTGACCAGAGTTCTAGCTGAAATCTCCATCAGACCTGGCGAGACGGCAAGTTGGAGGACTGCGATCGGCGCCCACTCGTAAAAAAAGTACGGTGCCCAAGTCTTACCCGTCCAGTCTATGCGACTCGTAACTCGCGGCAATTGATACCTGAAGAAGGTATTGGTTGATCTGAGATGCAACTATTCGACCAAAGACATGCACCGGATTTTGGCGGTTCGTCTGGGACATATGATTGTGTACTGGCGATTGGTTTGGAGCAATCCAAATGTGTTTTTAGCCAGGCCCACAGTTTACCTAGATTTCCGAAAGAATAGTTGCTTTCCTAGCCAGGCTGGCCCAGGTACGTAGTATGGCGTTCATTTCATTTCGGATTTCCTAACCCTCCAACCGGCAATTTGTCCGACCCTACACCGATCACTTCGGTATCTTCGTGAGTGTCTTTTAATAGTACATCGGTCCCTCGTTCGTGTCAAGCTATATTGCACGCGTGCTATGCTACCGGGGCATGACATTGCTGCCGGTATTCTATACCCTCGATGGAGTTTACTGAATCTATCACCGTAGATCGTCCGAGGCGGTTCTTGCTCGCATGAAAAGCAGTACACCTTCATATACTGTCCAAGTAATTGCCGAACTGAGAACTTTTTTCGACATTCGGAGCGTCAAACCATCAAAGTACCCGGCGATACCTCCGTTCTGCAACAAGGCATTAGGATGGATGCTCGTAGACCCGATCAATGACATTGCAACCCACTTTCCAAATCGCTCTTAGGGTTGTACTAAATTTATGATAACGATTCTCCTGACGGACTTGCATTTTGGTCTACCGGCGGAAAATGTAAGTTGATGATTATTTTTATGTACTATCTAACCTTGATAACATCAAATGGGTGTGTCAGTGTAGTCGCAATCATGCTAGCCGAGGCTCCTGCAAATGCATGGACAATATAAGCAGGCTGACTACCTAAAGGAGCAATGATCGACGCTGTGGTTCGGGATTTAGTCGTTAAGGCAAGGTTTTTGGGATTTAGCAGACACCGAGGGTGTAACTATCGGCGACCATGGATTGACGTTGAGACAAGACTTACATGTGTCCCGTTTGATCTCCTCGTAAAAGACTGTGAACAGGCCTGCGTATGGGGCGTCACGTAGTGATGACGCGACAAATCCGCGGAGAAGTTCGGAGGGTCCTTGTCGAATGATGGAAACCAGCGCTTGAGGGAATGATTTGTATGTATACATGTTACTCTGTGCAGCCCCAGTCAATAACTCGTTCTCCGTATATGGAGAAGGTCGTACTGACTTCATATCGTGCTTTCAGAATAGAGAAAGGGTTCAACAGGAAACCAACAGCTACACGTGCGGTAGCGCCAGCGATGAGATTCCCTTGTTTTGTTAGTGTAGGAAGAACAGATGTAATTTTATTTGCCGGAGAGCTTTTTTGCTCATGGGCAAAATAGGGAGATGTTGCCATCACCGCCCGTAATTGTGCAAGCCCAGTCATGTACAAAGCAATGCCAGGCACATTCCTGCCACCAAATGCGGGTGTTATGAGATGCCGAGCAACTCAAAAGTACCACTCGACGTACCGGATTAACGATGCTTCCGTGCCGCGCCATAGCCCTAATAGTCCACCCGTCAGAAAAATGTCCTTCGTTGTCAGAGTAATTGCATGTCTATGGAGTATGACAAATTTGAACGAGTCGACCGCTCTCCAGCTGACCTTGTGATTTGCGAACCATTCCCTTGTTGCAATCTAGTCTTCAGCAGGTCCACTACAAAGGCAGCATAAGAAACTGCCTTCTCCATATAATAAGTTACTGACGGGGTTGTAGAAACACCGTCGTTGCGAGACCAGAGAGGCTGCCTATGTATTACGTGGTATGATGGTGGGCCCAAGTCTGGGGGAACATACCGGAAACCAGTTGTTGGCCAACATTGGTCATGAATGAGGCGATAGAGAATTTGTACGTAACTCTCCCAACAGATTACCGCCATGAGCAATAACCCAGACCTCGACCGCATACCGGCCAATGCGCGCTCAAAAGCTCTGCGCGCCTGTCTCCTGTGTTCCATTGTACAGACACCGCAGGAATTCCGTCGATCAGGCTGTCCAAACTGTGAGGAGGTTATGCAGGTACGTCTTTTGGGTCGTCCGCGCAGAACCAGGTTGCTTAGTTAGCATCTTTGTTGTTCTACTCAAGCTGAAAGGCAGCACAGAACGCATCGCGACTTGTACAACAACTTATTTTGACGCTTTGATCACAGTAATAGACCCGGAGAATAGTTGGGTCGCCCGATGGCAACGTACATGTGTGTGATACGACGTCTAACTATTGTTTCAACCACAAACGTAATCCTTACAGCGAAGTATGTCCGAGGCGTGTATGCTGTTCGTGTTAAAGGGCGCATACCCGATGATGTGGAAGCAGAGCTGGAAAGCCGCGGTATCAAGTATCGGCCCCGCGACCAAACGGACCAGGACTGATTATTTTCGTTGCTCTGCCTATGCTCCGGTCAATAAATCCATGTCCGAATCGTGCGAGAATGTGCTCAATCACTGATTCCCATCCTGCTTGCGTTCCTGAACATGCTTTATATCGGTTGACTTTGCCGAGGAGATATCATGACGACTCAAATTTCAAGGATGAAAGCAAAAAAATTGTATTAAAAACAGGTTTAAATCAACTCCGATGAATAACGGCTTGACGTCCCAGCGTCGAGCAGTTCTCCTAGAATACTGGCAGATTGAATGGATATAAATGATTGCCGGAGGGTAACATATTTCACAGTAGATCATGCAACACTCGGTCATATTGGTGCGGCATGTGAGCCCTATAAGCAGATAGACATTAGAATGGCCTGAAGCGGTCAATGAGACGATGAACCAACGTGAGCATATCCTTGGCGAAGACAATCTGTGAGAAGACCTTTTCCACATCCAGCACCTCAAACAATCTGAGTTTGTTCGGATTGCTTCTACAGGCATTGACAGATTCCGTCGTGGCATGACATATTGGATTGTTATGCGATGGATGCAAGTCATTTTCTCTTACAGCCCATAGGACCCTTCCCGGAGGAACCATGTTGATATTTTGCATGTTCGCTTCCAGGGTTTTACGCATCGCTATGAACTGCAAAGTACGCGAGGCTAAGAGCACAGTATTAGAGTGCAACCTACCCAATCGAGTTCTCCTCGGCCCTCGTTACCCAAGGATTTCCAAGCTTTGGCTCTTCTTGTAACGGCTGACCATCCGTCTCCTAATATGCATTATATTTTTCTAGATGAGACAAGAAATTTATGCTGACTCACCATCATTTGTTGCTTCGGCTTCACAAAGCCACATCGCTGCATTCCGAAGATCCCTCACGGAGCCTAATGACAGCCTGGCAATAACGTCGTGTGAATAAACGAACGAAACAACTAGTCTATCCGCAAGCTTGCTCAAATTGGCATCTGTAAGGCATCTAAGGAAAGATGAATCCCATCTCTCTTCAATATTCTCAGGGGAAACACACGGAGGTGCAAAGCAGTACACATATACCCTTCTTCCCACAGGCAGCCCACTGGATGGAACGGTAAGACATGTTTTCGGGTCGGCCCACATCTGACGCGTTTTTAGGGTTGAGCGTCATCTAGCATTAGAATGGAGTTACCAAGCCGAGAAGCGCAGCGACGCCAGCGCCCAGACTGTGGCCACACAGTATTAGTTCTACAGAGAATCAAAATGGATCAACTTGGTCCACTCTCCGCCGTCAGCCCTGCAACATACCAAATTCTGGATTGTGACGAAGAGCTTCGTGAACAGCGAGTTGAACGGGTTTGCCTACATCGCCCATAGCTCGGGCCATTCGTAGCATGCCACCGTGCACGTGATAAGTCGGATTTGTTACATCAGAAGGGATTTCCTCTTTTGGAAATTGATCCGCGGACGAGGATACAACAGGTTTGAATAGTTCCGGTTCGCAAGTCAAGTCGACTGCTATCTCGTTCAGTGACATAGTTCCTAATATTTGTTTACTTCTGAGTGAACTCGACTGGCAAATAAAGCAGACCTCGAAGGACAAGCACAACCTGTCCTCGGTTGTAGTCAGTCAGTACCCAAAAGCGTGGCATCAGGTGCTCGCTACCAATGACCTGTTTTATTCGTTTATTAGTTCTGTCAAACATGATTAAAATCTCACGGCTGTGGCCTTCATCTTCTCTTGCACTTTTTCTCCAACTTTCTCTCGCTCACTGTTACCGTGATGAGCCTCATCTTGCAGCCCGATCAGTCGTTCAAGGATTTCTTTGTCATGCTTCCCTAGTAGAATATCCCACCACGAATATGACGAAGGGCCAGCACTCTTGTCTCCGCCATTTATAGTAGTACTGGCTACCTCATCTCCTTCACCTGCAACTTCTGCCTCAGAGGCATCTATGGCATGAGTGAGCTGCACTTCTTCGGATGTTTCTTCTCCTGTAGCTTCCTTCATTCCCAAAGTGTCAGACGAGAATGCCGCACTGATGGCATCAGGCGAGATGCCGAAAAACAGTAAACTGGCACCACCGTATCCAGCGAGGACAATTTTAGACAAGCGGCGCAGGGTTAGCTTGAGCTCGCCAATGGAGAGCTGAGTTGGAGGCAGTTCTGGGAAATGTAGGGAGGGCATGAATTGTTGCATTTCAGTTTGCAGCCGTGCATAAGTGACCTGACTACGATCATCTTTCTGGGATGTGAAAGATAATTGAGTTATTGTATGGTGGGTTCTGCGTTGTGGTGCTTTTTTTATGGCAGATTCTTGACTTGTCTCTTCCGATGAGTGATCTATTGCATTTGAGATATGTTTACGCGGAGGGGCCTCTCCAATATCGGCGGAAATAATTTGCGCATTCATAGTTCCAGGATATATGACATCAGATGTTACGCGAACACGAGATCCCCTATAGCTATTATCAATGAAAAAACGAGACCTTTGTAAAGTGATATCACCTTCGAAATTGGGTCTTGTGAATATCATCCACCGTTGCCAGACTGTCGTTGACGTCTATTTCTTGCAAGTACTTAAACCACTTTTCTTCCTGCCATTCTTGGGTCACGCCTTGCAATGCAACCCAAGCTACAATGGCCCTGGCGACCTGCGTAATACCAAATTGGCGTGCGGGTAACTCACCAAATGAGGGTGGCTGATACCATTCATTTTTCACCAGCGTGATGAAAGAGGCGAGGGAAAAAGACGCGTCACTGCTTCCAGGAAATATGACAGAAAGAACATTGATAGAAGAATGAGCGGCCATGAGTGACGTTGCGGTGATGTACTCCGAAAGGTGTATCGGCGCAAGAGTGATTTGTTCAGCAAGGGTAAAGACGGTCGATACAGCGCCTCCCAAGAGAGGGGTAGTGACGGTACTACCACCAAAAAGGGCGTAGTCGACAACAGACGTAGTCAAACCGACCATGGAGGTCGTAACGTTACGGGCTATTGAGAACTTCTGGGGTCAGACAATGAGGCATGATGTTGTGATGATACTTACGCCCAGCCTTGTGCCTGATTTCGCGAGTGAGAAGCCGATGGAGGTGGCAGCAGAAGCGATATCCAAGCCTTGTCTGCCGTAGTCATCCCAGCCTCTGGCCATTGAGACATGGCAGGCTTATGTGATTGCATTGGTCATTTGTCCTCCTGTTCTAGGGTTAGGGTTTATGTTCTTCCGTCTCCGAAGCTGGCAGTTTTGCAGGTCTTTTGCAACGGAAACACAAACCATAAAGCCTTCCAGATACGGTCAACCTTTCTTTCAGTTCCACCCACATCTAGGTCTTTTCTTTTTCGCTCTTTCTCTTTTCCTTGCTCACCAGCGCACAGTACAGCCAAATGAGCTCACACCCGGCATACCCCCCGAAGACTACGAATTTCGCCGTCGCAAACTCATGGACGCTCTTCCAGAAAACAGTGTTGCCATTTCCGTCTCTGCCCCCATCAAATACATGAGCAATAGTTAGTCATCCACGGTGCTACCTGCATACGCCTGATTTATAAACGCAGATATATTGTGAGCAGTAGTCTTGCCTCGAGAATTATTTGATTGATTCTTGAGATGCAGCTACAAGTACCGTCAAGCATCAGACTTTTGGTACCTCACTGGCTTCATGGAACCAGACAGCGCCGTTGTCCTAGGTATCACAAGGTCTTATGAGATTTTCTCAGCAGACTGAGCTACGTAACAGAGAAAGCGTCGTCGTCAACCCGAGGCTACCGTATGAAACTCTTCTGCTCAGGAAAGAATCCAGAGAAAGAAAAGTGGGATGGGCCACGGTAGGTGGAATTTATCTATCAACTCATTTTTAGTCGCTCATACGAGACTATTAAAGGACAAGTCTGGAAGATGCAGCTTCGATTTTTCATGCCGACGATGTCATACATATCACGGGCTTTCCTTCATACCTCAAATCATCGTTGCCCACATACTCCAGTATCTTTGTCGATATACCGGAGTCTGACCGACGTGGTCAAGCTATGCGTCGATCAGCCCGTTTTGCTGCAAAATCAATTTTGAAATACCTATCATCCTCGTATAATCCTAGACCGTCTGATTACGATCATATACTTGGCAGCTTAGCCAGTTCCAAATGCAAACCACTGTCAATCGAGGTTGCCCGTTTGCGTGCAATCAAGAGCCAACCAGAACAAAATATGATGCGCTCGGCGGCGACCATCAGCGGCCGAGCACACGCAAAGGTGAACCACTCCTAAATTCACCGACCACCCTACCTATCATGCGTTAGACCATGCGTTTCACTCAACCTAGAATGTCTGAAGCTGCTCTCGCTGCTCATTTTGAGTATACATGTTCCCTGTCCGGAGCACAACGACCTGCTTATGTACCCGTTGTTGCCTCGGGGTAAGTCGGGTAGAATTCGCATTTGTTGCTTATTGACCATTTCTCAGAGCGAACGCTCTTATAATACATTATACGCAGAATAACCATCTCCTACAGCCCAATGAGATTGTTTTGATGGATGCAGGTTGTGAATACAAGTACGCAGTCTCTCATCAGCTTCATGAATTCGGCAATTGAATGCGACATAGTGGTTATGCATCTGACATCAGTTAGTTCCGACAAAATTTGAAGATAATCATATTAACAGCATGCAGCCCGCTCTTTTCCAGTATCCGGCACATTCACGGTGCCTCAACGTGATCTCTATTCCGCTGTCTTATCTGCCCAGAAATCCTTGATCAATATGTGCACTGAGCGGGCCAACCTCAGTCTAAACGATCTACACAGAATGTCTTGCGACTACCTGCGTCAAGAATTGGCTCAGATCGGATTCAGTTCGTTGCACGCCGGAGACTTGGAGCGAATATTATACCCTCACTTCCTTAGCCATCCTATTGGAATTGGTCTGTCAGTTCATTCGCTTATATGGGGATAAGCTCTTACGTCGAAGCCAGACTTGCACGAATCTAGCAGCTTTGATCGATGCTCGCGGTATGATTTTTACCTTGATCTAGATTACAGTGTCTTTACAACGTTGCAGATTGAAGAATGGTATGGTAATAACTATCGAACCAGGTGAGCCAATTAAATTGCGGCCCAGTTGGCCAGTATTATACAACGATTTCCAGGTATTTATGTCCCACCGTCACCAAAATTTCCCAAACATTTCCATAATATTGGTATACGAATAGAGGTTTGGGGACTCTTTTACGCTATGGGGCGCTTAATAACGTGTGATTAGGACGAGGTCCTTGTAGGCGAAGACTATCCTACAGTGTTGACAGTCGCGGCACCAAAAGAGGTGAAATACAATTTTTGATATTTAGTTACTTCCTGACGAAGGGCTTGTAGATTGCTGATGTTGAGGGTGCATGCCAAGGGTTATTAGGTTTAGAACCATACTGAGCCAGTAGACATGCAAATCACGAATTTTATACCTGTTGCACAGCCACCGGTGAGCTTCTGTTTACCGACACTCCTATTTGGAGCGTCGCTCAACAACTGCAAGCCTCCGCTTTCTCAGTCTTTCACTTCTTCCGCGTTGACCGCGATATACATAAAGTATTGTCTCTCGTTTCCAAATATCTGGCGATGCATCCACGACCTGCTCTGGACTTTGTCCGCGATTCTTCAGACCCTTTGAATCCTACTGCTAATTACACTCATTTTCAACCTTCTCCTGAGCAACGAGACCCTCGCATCCCGTTGGGCTTCAAGATCTATGGCATTGGATGCTTAGCCGCGTTCCTTCTATTTTCGTTACTAGTCGTCATTTATGTGGTCTTCAACAAACGGATCCGAAACTTCCGGAAGTCCCGGGACGAAAAGAGCAAACAAAACGTAAGTTTTCCAGCCTTCAAATGGCGAATATTGTAATACTTACCTTTGCAGTTCCGCCTTCTTGGAAAGCCATCATTGCCCAATTCACTCGAGTGCGATACTGAGGATGGTCAAGTGCACGAAAAATGCTGCTCCGAAGAAGGCGCCGCTCTATGTCCACGACCTCCCACTTGTACTTCCTACTCCTACGAAGGTGAGAACGTTCGCTGGCGTGGAAAGACACGTGAACTGGGGAGTTGGGACTCTTCTGTCACCATCGTCAACGCCGACTCTCCACGTTTGCCTCCCACATCTCACCTGCCGATGAATGATGGAACCCCTTCGAACAACCGTGCCCCAATTCTCACGTCTAATATTTTTACCCGAACGTCGAATAGAGCACCCAATTCTACTTTGATCGTTCGCTTGGATCCACCTGTTTCTCCGAAAACCGTTTCAGCGATGTGTCCAACGGAGCCAGTTAAGGCTGTGACCACTGACGGTGTTCATCGAGCAGGACAAGCATCTCGACGTGCATCTCCAGTCAAAGAGGAGAACAAGCGAGATCTCACCTTGAGCAACAGTCAGCATTTAGCGATGCTATCTATCAGGAATCCGGGATCATCTCCTAAAGGGATATTGAAAACTTCCCCAACCTATGTCGCTCGAGATTCTTGCCCGTCTACCTCTCGTTTAGCGCTATCAGCAGGTCATACGCCACCCTGTGTTTCGCCTGCCAAGGACGGCATCGATGAGTTGTCAGCCTCAATGAACCTCTCAAATTTCCTATCAGTTCGCAACCACAGTAATGATTCTTTCAAAGGGTCGACAAATTTTCGGACTGTTTCTTCGCGCAGGTCCTCTGCGCCAACCTATGAAACATCTGAAGAATCGAGGTCACCATCACGAAGGCCAAGAGATTTTCAAAGAACGGACGGTGATTCCTATACTCAGTTCATCGATGAGCGTAAGCGCCCTAGGGGGGTTTCTGCCAACACGACACACGTTTCCCCTGGGTGCAATGCGGAGTCGCATATTGTTCACTTGGGTCCTGAGCCAAAGCAGGCGTATTATGGAACATCCAGTGCGCCGTCAAGGAGAGTTTCTATTTCTGTCCCCTCGAGAAGCAGTACATCTAGCTCAAGGCCGGAAACCATGGCATTCTCCAGATCTCACCGCTCGTCTGTTGCTTCCGCGTCTGATGAGCGAAAAGTTTGATAGTTGTAGAGCATTAGGTTCCAAGTATCACGAGAAAATGTAAATTCGTTGCGTAACTATTAAATCTGATCTTCGGTTCTGGGGGATTGACATTTTATCTCCTCGCCAGTCGACGTGGGTCGGGATATGCACGCGCTGGATGATCCGCCCGCGAACGTAATAAAAATGACCTGGTATACGTCGTTGGGGAATAACTACGCATTGTTGTACATGCCAAATTTTTTTACAATTTAAGGAAAAAATAAAATTTTAGCGGAATGAGCGCTCGATCTATCTTTCTGATGAAAATGGTGTCGTTATGTACGTGAGAGGCAAAGTCCACCGTCGCCGAGGACTGATTTCTAACAATAATTGATTGACCCATGTTATGGTACAATGCTGTATCATCGAGGATAAGAGGTACGGGTCCAGAGTAGATGATATATCACGAGTACTGCTTCTGAATGAACTTGGCAATGGTTTGCAATTGGATATTCGATGTCCCCTCGTAAATTGCTCCCTTGACATGTGGTCAAAATATTATTAGCAAGTCGTCATCGCGTCACTCACAATCTTTGAGTCACGCCAGAACTTCTCGATACCCGTCTCCCGGGTGAAGCCGACGCCTCCAGCCCATTCTATTGCAGAACCAGAAACTCGTTGCGCAATCACGCTCGCCCAATATTTGGCCATTGCTGCCTCCTTGGTGAACGGCTTGCCCTCCTCTTTTCGTCTTGCAGCGTTGTAGGTGAGAAGGCGTGCCGCCTCAAGCTCCACCGCAGCTTGGGCGATTTGGAAAGCCATTCCTTGGAACGTGCCTATGGGCTGACCAAACTGCTGGCGCTGGTACGTATATGGTACCGCTTTGTCAAATGCACCTTGAGCAAGGCCGAGCATCTGAGCTGCGATACCAATTCGACCTTCGTTCAATATTTCGATGGCAATCTGGAGGACATTAGAAGTGTCATAAGAGTAGGAGAAATGACATGCCTTGTACCCCTTTCCTTCACCACCAATCACGTTCTCTGCGGGTATTCTGAGGTCGTCGAAGTTGAGAGTGCAGGTAGAAGAGGCTCGAATGCCAAGCTTTTGCTCCTTCTTTGCAATCTGTATTCCCATATCTTTAGTTGCAATAAAACAAGTAATCCCTTTGTACCCCTTGCTGGGGTCCACCTAATTATTTAATAACGTCAAGTGGTTGCACATAGATGACTGCTCTCGGGGCGCACATTGGCAAATATGAGAAATATATCGGCTTCCCACGAGTTCGTTATCCACATCTTAGAGCCATTGATTATCCAATGATCACCATCCTTCTTGGCTCGAGTTTGGAGCGCGAATGCATCTGAACCAGATGCTGATTCTGACAGGCAGAAGGAACTCAACTGACAGAAATGAGTGATGGACGGAGATAGACAATGTTGGACACTGACCTTTGATTCCGCCAGCAGAGGTAGCCATTTGTTTTGTTGTTCTATCGTGCCATGTGTACGTATGACGGTGTTCACAAGAGTGTTGTGTACGTCACACGCCACAGAGACGGAAGGATCAACTTTCGCAAGTTCCTCGATAGCAATTATGGCAGAGGTAAAGGATGACTCTGCACCCCCATGTTCCGCACTGGTTTCAATTCCCATAAGCTATGAGCTCGCATTAGCACTTAGACAGTCATCTCACTGAATGCTCACGCACTCCTTGGTCGAAGAGGCCTTTTATAATGGAAGGGTCCATCGCCTCGTTTTCGTCCATCTCCCGAACTTTGGGCCCTACCACATCATTGGCGAATCGTTGTACTGCCAAAAGCAACGTTCTGAAACCATCATTTTACAAGATTCCCGTTCATACCTGCTTCGCGCAACATATTCTCTTCCTCTGTGAATGTATCTAAGGAATTCAATGATGGGACTTCGGAACGAACGCATCGGGTGGTAGTCAGAGTTCTGCACATATACATAACGTTCGACCTCGTCTTATCAGCCACGAGAAAAAAAATACCTGGCTGGGGCGCGACACCAAACGGGTCTTACTGAACGAATAGCTGACTTGAACATGAGAGCAGGTGATAGGGATATTCCTCAACGAGGTCCGGGCAGGGAAACGGTTATAGCCGTCGCTGGTCATGTGATTACTTCGTGAACTGAGCGGAATCGCCATGGCCCGCCTACTCGTCCTTGCAGCTTTGGCGGCGTTAGCTGCTGCATATTCTGGCACACATCCAATTCTTGCATGGTCGTCTCAGCCGTTCGTCCTTTTGCTCGCTTCTAGATCGTCTTCTCATGATCTTTCTTTCTTTAGCTCTCATGTTCTGCAGTCTTTACCTCTGTCATTTGATAAGCCACATTCTCCCCTCTCTCACATTGTCAGCAACAATGCCGTGTGTGATCACAGTGCAGTCATAATTATTGAACACCCAGGGGTCCGTATTTCCATGACACTTGACACATGTAAAACCACTGACATTCTGCTAGGTGCATGCGTCTGTTCTCCGTTCTCTGTCACCTTCCTCCGGTTTTGTCCGCCATTTTTCCAATCCATCCTTGCGCCACTACCCATATGTGCCTATCGACTTGTATGACGTTTCGGTCCATGTGGACAAGCTGTCACAACGATGTGGCTCTCGTATGGTCAAGTTTAGCCCAGGCCAAGGTGTCACATTCGATCTGGGCTACAAACACGTCATTCATATGAATTTGCCTCCGCTTCATTCTCTTCACGAGCTTCAAAAGAACGTCATGAAGCACCATGGTAGGTCATGCCTGGATATGTACTGTATTCTAGATGCTCATGTTCCATTAAAAGACGACATTCTTTCGAAAGAACTTGATAGTCTGACGTCTATCTTCCCCGAACATCTGATCATATACATGGGAGTCCCTTTGCCTCCACAGTTTACCAAGCGTCAAGCTCCGGAGGCACAGGAACGACCCGTCCTTCAACTGTTCGACTCACCTTCTAATACAACCTTGCCCACTGGAGGGATTCTGAAGCGCTATCAGCTCCTTACTCCAGCTTTGATCACTTCTTTGCTTCTTGTCCTTTTCATCTTGTTACCTATCGTCATGTTTGGCATCACCGCCCTTGCAAGCATTCAAAGTCCGCTCAAGGTGGAAAATCCCAAAGGTTATAGTGCTAGAGAGAAGAAGATACAGTAGTAGTTGGAGAATATACTTGCGCAGGCAAGTTTAGGGGCTTGTGCGATGAATTGACTTGATGAATTGTCGAGACCAGCCTCAGCAGTTGACTGGACGTGATTCTAACTTGAGAGCTTGAGCGCTTCAGCACTTATCCAAACTAAATGTTATACATTGGCACTAAATTATACATCCACTACTGACTCTAACCTGTCTTCGTCTCGTTCGAGCGCAGTTCGCATGACTTCAACTGCACCAAGATGGAACGGCAAAACTGGATTGGCACGTAACTTCCATCTCAACTTTGCAAGGCACGAGAGCTCATAAAAATTGTAAGTTATTTCCTCATGAGTACTTAGGTCGCCTGTCAAAGAGGCAAAGGCATGT
Source organism: Amanita pallidorosea (assembly GCA_023014475.1). Lineage (NCBI taxonomy): Eukaryota > Fungi > Basidiomycota > Agaricomycetes > Agaricales > Amanitaceae > Amanita > Amanita pallidorosea. The sequence goes on from JAEBUS010000065.1 coordinate 216,384, forward strand.
CTTGAAGATGTGGTATATAGAAGGTGAACGTGGAGCATAGAGATTGATGTAGGGGTTGCAGATAAAGGCACATGAATTAGCGTCATCGATGAGCGCGGTAGCATTGTGACAGGATGAGGTATATGGGCGTCTTCTGACGAGCCGTCGCTGCTCGTAAATGTCAATTCAGTTGCCATGGATAACCCATCAGACGGTGGTTCCGGAATGAAGGACTGATAGAATGTAGCGCGTGGGGTAAAGGAGAGGGGGAGCCGTATATGTGTCCGTAACATGTACGTCTGGGACGAGACGTCGTTGAACACTGCGTTCTTGGTAGATGCCATGCGAGTAGTACTGGTTTGAGATTTGGCAATGTTGTGCTGAAAATCGGTCGTTGTCCATGGCGATTCAGTTTCCGTACACAGAATGTAGACATGCAGTGATGGAGTTGGCCTACTGGACATCTCGTTCAAGCAGCTTATCCATGCTGCCAATAATTAGCACATCGTTTCCAGATAACCACGGAATGTTCACCATTGAGTTCTGCCTCTCCCATTATGCCATATTTGGTGATGACTATCCTCCATTCCACGTTCGCCTTTTTGGCAAAGGACAGTGCAAAATCCCACACCTTCATCACTGTACATGTTTCTTCACTCTGTTCTATCTCCTGTCCTTCGTCTGACGTATGTGTAAGCCAAGTGCCAATGTCGTGTGCTTCTCCACGCTGGTCTATACATGCAGCAACGAGCCATTTTCCGCAAATGCTTGACTGATAGCCAACATGCATCAGAGTAAAGCGGTCCACTGCATCTAGAGATGCGTGAGCTTCCCGAACGAAAGAAACTTTGCACGGTAGAGGCCTGGCGAGTGTGAAGACTGGTTCCTCGATGTAATTCTGGGTATTGCTATTCTCGAGTAGGTCCGATGATGCGGAACGACTGACTAGGGAAGGAGTCCTATCGTACACGGAAGAACACAAGCTTTTGATTGAAAGCTCGTGGATGCTTGGAGTTTGTAACGGTCCAAAAACATGATGCTCTGGAACGAGTTGGTATATAGCATGGATATCAGCACGTTCCTTCAAAGCTTTCTTCAAAGTGGCGATTGATTGCCGTAGGAAGGGAGATGCGAGGGTCATGATGCTGATAGGGACAACAAGAAAAAAAGCATAATGGTGTTCGATAGGACTGAGGTTTGAGATGAAAGATGCTAAGTGTCCTCAGATATGGAGCAGGATCTACCGTACGATGGCGCACCAATCATCTTGCGCAAAGACTTGTCATATGTCACTGGTAGATGTCCATCTGTTTCACAACTTGGGTCTTGTCCAAATTGTCATATTACCATAATATCTCGCCTTCGCAGATGTCAGTACAAATGCAGGAGGAGAAGATAACATACAGTATAAACAGTGGCCATATTTTCAAGCCACGAGTCTATTTGGGATTTGCGTCGATTTCCATCCCCATCCTTGTCATAGAGCACAAATACGGTCAGGTCCTTCTTGCCGCCCCTTGGGCCTAATCCAAGCTTTTCCCAGAATCGAAGAGCTGTTGGTAGGACATAAATAACCGCGTTACCTTTTCCAATAGCAACCATGGGGGGTTCAAGAGGTTTGAGGACTTGCGTGGTCACATTTGGCAAAGATGCTAGTCAAATTAGTCGTTGAAAAGTAATAAATATATGAACCTACGACTACTGAATAATGAAGCTAAATCCAAGGTGCTTGCAGATGAAGAAGTTGAGTTGAGCAATGTGGATGCGTACTTGATATCTGCAGGCCATACATCCGCCCAGGGTCTAGGCAAGAGCGTGGCGCTTTTCCAAGCTTCGGCCCATAGAGTATTTCCTACCACCTCAGCAGCAACCGCACTTGCAATGGCTTCTAGAGATTTGGATTTCTCAGTTGCGGCACCCAATACGGCTGCTGGTGAGACGGGTGTGGGAACTGAAATTGGGACTGGGGTGTTTGAGACCGCGGGGTCAGAGGAACGCAATGGCGTGCCAATGACTAAGAGTGATCCATGTTCAAACTGGGTACATAACAAGGAAGGCCCAGGGGGCAGATAAGAGGGGGGAGGAGTGATAGGTCGTGATACACCATTGTTGCTGTCAGAATCATCTACATCGCCATCTGATTCCTCGTCCGATAAGACGCAATCATCCATTTTTTCTTCCATGGTCCATTCATCTTCCTGCGTCCACGAAGGCATAAACCTGGCTTCTCTGACGGCGTGTTCTGACTCTGGCTTCCTTTTGATGCCTCTCAACTTTTGCACAACCCCAACTCTTGGATCTGTAATCGCGTTGTACCTTGATCCCCATCCGCCCATGTCACCTAAGGATTCAGAGCGACCGGACGAGTGCACTTTGGGGACATATTCATCTCTTTTGGGGCTAGAAAGGGCAAACTTGCCATGAAGATATTTTCCATCTGCCGTCCTGTGATAAGACGAAAAAGGAATTGGATCAAAAGGTGATTTCAAGATTGATGGGTTGGAATTCTCCGCAGACGTCATGCCGAAGTCCAGTTGAACGTCAGGAGTGGCTGGTCCAGTATCTGTTTCTGGTGTTTGTCCAGACGGTGGCGATAGATCAGGTACTCTTGTTTCAATATCCGCAAAAGCAGGTAAGAGACCTCCAGCATGTTGATTTGCAGACCAAGTGGGTGCGGTGACACCATGCTCTGTAAATACTCCGTCGCGAAGCGATGTGAAAGAACCTAGCTCATGCGCATAACTTGCGGCCTGGTCAGTGCGACTCTGCGAAGGATGTCTTGGCGTAGTATTTTGGTCTAGAGGTATATTTCGAGAAGGCTGGTCGAAAAAGCTGAAATCATCGTCTGTGAAGATATCCTCAAAATCCACGCTGCGATGGATATCCATATATGTTTCTCTGTCATTGCCATTTTCGGACATTCTATAACTCATGTTCATGTCAAATTCAAGGTCCATGTCAATGTAAGTTTGCGGCATCTGAGGCCATGCGGAGTCTAGATTTCCGAATGGATCAAATGATGCGCTCGATGACTTGGGAATTTGAGAAGCTTCGGGAGAAAGAGTTTGAATTTTTTCTGTCGAAGGTGTATCGTGAAAAATCCTAGCTGGAGAAGGTGACTGGTCTGCAGTTGGGGAAGTCGGTACATCCAATATTGCCAACCTATTCGAGGCTACGTGGGGAGGTGACGGATAAAAGCTGTTTGGCGGGATTGGTGCTAGCGGCAAGATCGGTGTTCCAGCCACTGCGGATGGCAGTGGGTGTTGATCTGGGGTATCAATAGCGGGAATGGAAGGCGTGGCAGAGAACGCCACAGGAGTAGGTACTGATGTACGCGCCAAATGTGGAGAAGAGCTAGCACCCTCTCTTTCTCGCTTAAGACGTTCACGCTCTCTTTCACGCTCGCGCGCAACAGATTCAACGTAGCTGCTTACTTCCTCTGCGACTCGAGGAATGTCGTTGTGCTTGGACAATGTAAGTGACCGGAAAGCTTGTAAGTACTCAACAGTTGAGATGTTCGTCAAAGGTACGAAGGGATGCACCCCAGTACCCGACATAGGCCATATATGAATTAATGACGATGGCGCCCATTTGTTATTGGCAGGTATCTGAACTTGAGGTGATGGTTGGAGGGGAGTAGGTAGATCAAGCATATGTTCCAGAGGTTGACGTAGGTTAGACATGGAAGGGACGAAAGATAAGCATAGGGCTGTCGGATAGACTACCAGCACACCCTTATTAGCGCCTTGCTTGTTCTCTACGCTTATTTGGGCGATGATAAACGTTGAATCGTTCTCTAAATGGGAAGCGCCTAAACCCTGCAAAGTCTCTCTGAATTTCTTCACTAAAGCTTCTGTAGGTCCACCATATGTTGTACGGTAGTAAGCAGGAACTCCGTGAGGCAGTAGGACGATGGGTGTGCCGGGAGGTGAAGGAAGCGTCTGTGTTAGAGGTAAGTAAGGGGTAGCCACCATGGTCGGATGTATAAGCAGATGAGGAGATTGTTCTAATGGGCTTCCCAGAAGGACTTGAAGATGACAGAACACCAAAGGCCTGGGTGTAAAATTGAAAGAAGGCTGTATCCGGAATTCGAGTGGACGTACCTCAAGGACAAATGGTGCTCCCATTCATAAGTCTGTCGCGAAAGCTGGCCAAATAAAAATCCGCCTTTCAGGCGTTGAACACGCTTGCGGGGGGACAAGCTGCGTTCTCGCCTGCAGGATACCTTAACTATATCATCAAGCAGTCGAATACGAACAGCTTCCAAGAAGTGACTGTAAACGACTCGGAGACGCTTGCGAGGGATAAGCGCATGAGAAGACAGTAGTTTGCAGTCAGGACATGGGTCATCTAGGAGAGAACAGGGGAAGGAGCATGCATAAAGATCCCTTGGTGTGAAGGAGCCATGTTCGCTAGCTATGAAGATATGATATTAGTATGAAGCAATCTTGTTCACGTAAAGGTGTACCCGTCATGTAATCAAAGTGCAGGTCCGATAATTTGTTGGCGGAAGTTGTAGGGCGTTCGCAAGAAGAAATGGCGAAGACATAAATCGATAGCTGTGGTGGGGCAGTCTGCACACTGGCCAAGAGCGAGTCCGACAGGGTCGATGACGAATTGAGAGTCAGCAGGTGATGTCTGACAAGCTCTAAGTGCTCGGGAGCGGGGTTTGCGGAAGCAGACCACCTTTGGGCGAATCTTGAGTAAACAATAGAGGGGTTCTGGGGCAGGGATACGGTGGAGGCGAGGAGAGCGTCAGAGAGAGCAAGGGAGGCCATGGCGAGTGGCGGGGCCGGAGAAAGCCGAGCGAATTTCGACTTGACCGACATGCAGAACGCAAGGCAGATCAACACCCAGACAAAAGTCCTCGACACCGGCCACGGTCGCATTCTCTGCATCGCCGACATTCGCGGACGTCTTTCCGCACTCAATGACCTCGCACGCGAAGCCCACGCTCATGCAATAATCCACACCGGGGACTTTGGCTTCTTTGGCATGCATATCGTGTTTTGTTCATTTGCATAGCTAACCCTTGTCCAGAACCCAACAGTATCGAACGCGTCAACGACAGAACTCTGCGTCACCTCACTATGTATTCGCCCTTAATCCCTTCCGCCCAACGGACTCACCTTCTGTCCCAAGACAACCCTCCCTCTTTTATTCGTTCCACTGTTAACATTGCGATGCTCTCTGAATTCCCGTTACTGAGGTCCGGTCAGATCAAGCTGCAAGTCCCCGTTTATACTGTCTGGGGTGCTTGTGAGGATGTGTTAGTACTGGAAAAATTCAGATCAAAGGAATATGCGATTCAGAACCTTCATGTCATTGACGAAGTGACAACCCGTGTTCTTGACGTTGGCGGAGTCAAACTGCGGCTTTTTGGTTTGGGCGGCGCACTGGTTCCACACAAAATGTTTGATAATGGAGATGGAAATGCCACCATTGCTGGAGGCCAAGGAACAATGTGGACCACTGCTCTACAAATTGGAGAGCTTGTTGATACCGCACAACGCGTTTACGACTCGACAGAAACGCGCCTTCTTGTCACGCATGCTAGTCCTGGTCGCGAGGGCATCATGGCACAGCTGGCGCTTGTCCTGAAAACCGACTTGACAGTATCTGCAGGGCTACATTTCAGATATGCAACCTCCTACAACGAATTCAGTGTCCAGGGTGATTTTGAAGGATTCCGCCACAAGCTCCTTGTCGGCAAAGAAAGTTTTGACAGGGTCTGGGACAGTGTGAAGGCGCAGGTAGAAGCAGTGGTTGACGATCGCCAGCGAGTTCTATTGGAGAAGGCACTCAGTGTTGTTGAGAGAGTTCTTCCTTCTCAACCATCCATCGGGCCAGGTGCAACAGCTACAGGAGAGGAACCTGCTTGGAAAAATTGCTGGAATTGGAACTTATGTGATGCTGCATATGGTTCGCTTGTTTTGGACATTAAAGAGGGCAGAATAAGTGCAGAACTGAAAAGCCAAGGTTGGCCTCTCCAGTTATTTAATTCACTGTTCTGGGAACTGACAACCCCCAGGGTTTAATTATGCTTACCGTCGCACTGCTACTGCAGCTGCAACGCCAAATTCGGCGTCGACGGCTTTGCCCCCACAAAGTATGGCTAGTATCAGCCAGCCTCCAACGAAGGGTCATACACCAACTCCCGATCAACTAACGTCGCGCCAAACTACAGATTTTAACAAGCCAAGTTCACCGACAGCCCCCGAGGCTGCTGGACCTGCATCGACGAGTCCAGCGCCCGATGCGAAAACGAACGGAGCATCCGTTGACAAGGAGAAGTTCAAGAAGAAAGAGAAAAAGGATAGGAAAGACAAGGAAAGACGGGATGGAGGTGCCAGTACCCCAGAAGTTCCAGCGACCTCCACATCATCTCCATCCGAACCATCGGCGGCTCCGGCTGAGCCGTCCGAGGAATTAAAATCACCTACAGAATCCACAGGAGGACGCACTCCAAAGTCAAATCGTCCACCCAGACATCCCTGGACCATCTTCATGAGGATGAGTAATCAGATCACAGTAAATGAGGGGGACATCAGAGAATTCTTTCAAGAGGTGAAAGATGGAGTGAGTGCGACGGCTTGTACCGTGATTAGCAATAACAGCCAGCCTTGTTTGTAGATAACCAAGGTCACTATCCCTACGCCATATGGAGGGAGGCCAAAAGTAGCTTTTATAGAATTCGGAGACGAAGAAACAATGAGAGCCGGTTTGGAAAAACATGCAGAGGTATAATGCCGACATTTATTGGATATCATTTTGATAGACTGACGCTATGTACAGAAACTCAAAGATACGACACCCGAAGTCAAGCAAGCGACAGACAAAGAGTCTCGTGGTGAGCATCCTTTCAGAGGTGGTCGTGGTCGGGGGGGAAGAGGTTTTGTTGCGAGAGGTTTTGCCGCAGCTGGATTACAGAGGCAGCAGGGAAACCGAGCGAGTAGCGAGGGTAATGGTGATTCAGTGAAACCGTCTGGCACAGGAGATGCAACCTGGCAGTAAAATTGTCCGATTATTTTTACTCTACTCTCAGTTGTTAGCAGTTTGTGGTTTTTTTTTTGTTATTCCAGGTTTGGCGTATATATACCTCATAATCACCTGGAATGGACCATCGGCCGTTCACGACCAAGCTTAAAAACAAACGCCTGGTTCCGCAAGGCCTAATCAATATTCTCGAATATCATTTTACGTGGTTTGCTGGTTATGGGAGCTGTCAAATAAAGTGCAGGCCTGGGTGGACATGTTAGCTCGAAGAGTTCCAATGTTATCGGAGTGTGCTTGCTTACATGGAAGTCCCGCAAAGGGTGGCAGGATTCCCCATAATGATGCTTTCAGACACACCAGCGATGCTATCTGTTTTCCCAAAAGCTGCGGCGTCGAATAGATGATCTGTTGTCTTTTCGAACGAAGCCAACATGAGAACGCTATCCTTCATCTTCGCAACGCCAAATCTAGTAATACCCAGCACCTCGCCCTGTAAAAAATTGAAGCAAATATACTAATGGCAAATGCGTTGCTGCTACCTTATACGTCATCACGTCTCCGAGAAGCATAACATGCCTCGGGTCTATTATCATGTCATGAGATTTCATGGTGTATTGAATTTCATCGATAATTGTCCTTCGTGCGGCTTCAATCCCGAGTACCTGGGCCGTTTCAATAACATGATTTGATGAAGTTTGCTCGCCCACAACGCCTAAGTGACATGAGCATATGGTGATCCGAGACTGCCATCTGGCCAACCTTCGGTTATCATACATCTCTGCAGTCCGTACCCCTCAACGAGTAGCTCTTTATCACCTTTTTTGCCACGGCCATCATTCTTATCTTTGATATTGATAATGGCTCGAGAAATTGTAGAAACACCCTTGGATAAAAATCGGAAACAGCGAGTAACTAGCAGAGAAAATTTCCTCACCTTTACTACAACGTCTGGTAGCCCTCTCGCCAACTCGCGTACGTGATAAAATTTGTCTTGACCGTTTATGTATATCCTTAATCGATTTTTGCGATGAAGGACGATAATCGTCTGTAGGAAATTACTCTGTGCTACCTACACTGAATATCGCATATGCATACCTCTTGCTTAATTTTCAACTTTTTTGTGTTCACAATCGCCCACTTGATGTCATCGAGGGTGAGTTCCAGCTAATGTGTTGTCAGATGTCGGCTAATGGTCAGACGTGAAAAGCGAACCTGTAGCTTCTGCATGGCATCCGTATCGATGATAACACCTATATAGGTGTAATCGGGTGCCCATGCCTCCTCCAACACACTAGCTATCTGCAGGATAAATCAGAACGTTGTCGGTTATAAGGTGAACCTGGGTATACATCGCCGAGTAAAGTTTTTTCCAGCCTTGCCTTGACGATTCGAGCAGATGCTTCACTGTCACTCGTAACCAACTTGCAACTGATTATTGGTGTGCTGATAGTTTTTGCAGCATTTATTATCTCCTTGATACGTGGAACACCAAGTGTAACATTCATGGAAGCGACGCCCGCGAAATGGAATGTTTTCAAAGTCATTTGTGTACCTGGTTCACCGATGGACTGTGCGCCTACTGCTCCTACAGTAGAGCCTGAAAGCATATCGTCAAGGATGGGACGTTTCTTCACAGATCAACAAACCAGGTTCAATTCGAGCTTTCACATATTTTACCCAACAAATCTCGAGGAACACCTGAACTTGACGAGAAGTAACTTTAGCTTGATTGCTCATCAGGGATTTTTCGGAATCTAAGCACAAATTCAATAATTCGGGTTCATCTAATGAAATGTGCGCTGACCTGTAACCCCAAAGGAAAAAACACTATCCACACCCCGCTCGCTTAAACGCTCCAAAGCATCGGGCAAGCCGTGACTCCTCCGGACAGCAGCTACCTTTTGAACAACTTGCTTCGCGATAAACTCCCGAACAGCATCGCGATATGTTTGCGAGCAACCATTGACGAAACGGTCAGTGGAAAGTGCCTGATCGATAAGGTTCAGTATCTCGTATGGTAATAGTGCTTGTCCTGCCCTTCCGCCGACAGCCTAACGCTATATCAATACAGCTGAATCCATATCGTCAAAGCCAATTGGCACCTTTGCATGATTCCAAGTTCGGACAAGGTCAATCGGCTGTGCATCACCTTCTAAGCATGCAGGGTCCAGACCATCGTCACCATAGGTGAATTGGACGACGCCTCCCGTCGAGTTTCGAACGGAAAGGTCATATTGTGTAGTGAGGTCTTCGAGAGCTTTCATCAAGCGCCGTTGCATGTACCCTGTTTCCGCTGTCTTGACAGCAGTATCGACTAGACCCTCGCGCCCCGAGATGGCATGAAACAAGAACTCCGTTGCAACTAGGCCCGAATAGAAGCTATTGCGCACGAAGCCTTTAGATGGCGGTTCCTTTGACTTTTTAGGAAAATGAGGCAAAGACCGATCTTGAAAGCCGTCCGGTACACGATGACCGGAGATGATTTGCTGGCCAACGCAAGCTACCATTTGAGATACGTTGATCACGGACCCTATACGATTCGTTCAATCGTGATTGACAGGTCCATTCAAGTCAAATCAACCTTTGGAGCCACATGTGGCCATGATTAATGGAGCATTCTGTCGACTGAGCTCCTTCATACAAATCTGGCCAACCGCTTCTCTGACCTTCGAAAGCACAGATGAAATCATCGCCTCAAGCGTTTGCTCTTGATTACATCCAGGTTTGTTTTCCAATTTGCCGTTTTTTGCGAGAGCGATGAGGTCCTGACATTCGGCATATGCCTGCTCCACGAGTTCATCTTTCTTCTTGGTGAGCTGTGGGCCAGGTATGACATCATTGATGCCCAGAGAAAAGCCATAGTTTGCTGTAATCGCGTTAGGACAAATTGCTTATGATAATAAGTGAAAAAAAGAGAACAGACACAAATATCGCGCGGCGAGTTTTGCTAGACGATTCATTGCCAATGCAGCTTCGTGTGACCCGTAATCTCGCATAATAACACCGAAGATAGATTTTTTCTTCCCGCTCCCAATAGTTGCTTTGTCCATCACACCGCACATGATCTCGCTATTCACAATGACTAACCAGCCATCGTTTGGGGATAAGTCGTTCACAAGATGTATTCGTTTGGAATAATTTTCTGGTTTTGCCTCTTCCCATTTGTGGCATTTTGCCTCCACATTCACAAATGTTCGTGATTGTTTGTTGGGTCTCATGAGTACGTTGAATATTTGCTTTCCCGTCCAGAGACGAGTAGGTTTCCAAATGGTTGGTGGTGGTATGTCTATCTGCATGTTTGCGTCTGCGAAATAACCACAAATCTGCGTGAATTGTCGACGGTCAAAGAACGTATCTTTCCGAGAAAGCAAGAAGGACGCAGTAATGAAGTCCTGGATTGCCGCTACAACGGGTTCGCCGTTTCTCGGTGTGACGAGGTTGTTTTTTACGCTCATGAGTTCCAATGCTTCTGTCCGGGCCTCTTCCGTCTGTGGTACATCTAGAATTATGAGCTTGAAACTTAGTTACTATGTCATTCTCATTCTTACGTAGGTTCATCTCATCGCCGTCAAAATCGGCATTATATGGACCACAGACACATTCGTTAAGCCGGAAAGAACGCCATGGTCTGATTTTGGCCTGCGAAAGTGTTACTTATGTCATGGCCCATAGCAGAAAACTCACTCTGTGGCACATGATGGATAGCTAGTGGCACGTCATTTGTCGAAAACGGCGGCCAAAAGTTCGTGACGTTACCTTATGCAAACTAGGCTGCCTGTTAAAAAGTACAATATCGCCGTCGACCAAATGCCTTTCAACAGTATCTCCAATGCTCAAATTATCTGCAATTGCATTTCTGTTGCCAAAACGCAGGAATTTCTTATTGTCTCCTCTTGCCACATAATTTGCCCCTGGGTGTGCATCAGGACCATTCCTTATGGCCTTCCGCAAAGTCTCAACATTGTATGGGGTGACACGCTCTGGATACGTCAAGATTTTGGCAACGCGCTCCGGAACAGCCACTTCGTCGATCCGTAGGTTGGGATCTGGTGATATTACTGTACGTCCAGAGAAGTCAACGCGCTTGCCAGACAGGTTGCCGCGAAATCGACCCTGTTTTCCTTTCAACCGCTGAACAAATCCACGAATTGGCTTTTGACCTGGCTGCGACAGCACTCCAGGAAGCTCAGAGTTGATGTACATAGCAACTGATAACTGCAAAAACTCCCATTGCTCCTGTGCCCGAGGTGAAAATGGAGGTGTGTAGAAGAAAGTCAAGGTACCATGAACTGAGGCGTAGGAGCACCTTTTGTGAGCCCCTGCTTGATTAGCGCGTTCGTGAAGACAATTTCGGTGAGTTTAACGGTGAGGTCATCTTCATTAGAAGCTCCATCCTGTGCAACGGACGGCCTTATGCACACCGGAGGGACAGAGATATACTGCCAGATAAATTCCTCGGGGCGTCCCCACTTTGGTTGCAAGCCGAGAAGTTCGCAATCCTACTACTCGTTTTAGTCTCTCTCCGCTACCGGAGAGCTCGTGATTACCTCGTCAGATATTCGTCTGAACAGGTCAAGAACCTTCAAGGGATTTAAATCCTCGTGTACTGCTTTATTGAGGTGCATTCCCAATTCTTTCTGGGCATCCACTGCATTCTGAAAACTGGCTTTCCACTTTTGCATGTCCTCAGCAGTCTTCTTCGCTCGAAATTTATCGTGTATGATTCTTAACACGCCAGCTTTTTTAACTGTACCATTAACAGCAGAACAATAAGGGCAATAGACTGTTTTTCGTGCCAGGACATTCACCGCCTTGGATAGTGCCTGTCGTTGAATATTCTCGAGCTTGGGTCTGCGAGAACGTTTGATAAATAGCCGACGATCGGGCTCTTCCAACAAGACATGTGCACACGTCTAATTAGTCAACTAGCAATGAACACCATAAGTAGCACAGATCAAGGAAATTGATTACCTTGCAAATGGCTTGAAGGATGGAAATATGGTGTTTGAAGTAACCAATATGAAAGACAGGAACGATGAGTTTGATGTACGCATAGTGACCGACACAATTGACAGCGTTCTGGCCACATGTTTCACAGAATGCATTTTTGTTTGATGTCCCCTGCGCGAGTTCTCAAGGAGCGAAATCTTAGGGAAGTTGATTACGCACTAGCCTTGGGTCCAGTACACCGTCCCTGACGGGGAGACGGTCGATTGCAGTATACAAGTCTCGATGCGTAACCTCGAATTCCGATGTTTTGACAGTGTCTTGTGCACTGAAAAGACTGAACTGAATTTTTTTGCTGGGATAAGTCAGCAGACATGCATTATACAGTGCCTGGAAAATTTACATGACTTTTGGGGCCTGGTGAGATATTGTCTCCTTCATGTTGTGTAGCGTGCAAGAATGTGAAAAATAGATGATGTCACTGTGACGCGATTGTGACTGACTTACGCGTCGTGTTCCTGGCCCATAAAGCACCCATGTCGCGAACGTCCTACGACAGGGGAGCATTTCCTTGATACTGCTTAACGATAAAACTGACTAGATGTCTAGGTTTTTAACCGTATTTTCTCCAGAAGGGCGTCTGTACCAAGTCGGTTCGTTGTGACGAGGCATTTGTTGAAGTAAAGCTCACGTTGCGCAGAATATGCATTCAAAGCTATATCCGGCTCCGGACACACAGCTATCGCAGTCAGAGGTAAGGATACGGCTGTGGTTATTACCCAGAGGAAGGTCCCAGTACGTATGGATGTTTTCACTCAATGCATCTACCTACCCATCATCCAAGGACAAATTATTGGATGCATCAACAGTCACTCATCTTTTCAGCATAACGCCCAGCATTGGTTGTGTGATGACAGGTCTAATTGGTACATTTTCGAGCTCAATCATATAATACTTTTTTGACGCATTATAATAGCTGATGCTCGCGCTCAAGTTGCCCGTGCACGAGCAGAAGCTGCAGACTTCAGATATAAGTACGGGTACGAGATAACGCCCGACGCATTAGCTCGGCGTATGGCAAATATCAATCAGGTTTATACCCAACGCGCTGCAATGCGTCCGCTTGGTATATGTGCGTCTTTAATCAGCGCCTCATTATCACTTTGACCATCTTCGTTAGCAATGATTTTAATTGGAGTTGATCCGGAACTTGGCCCCCAGTGTTTCCGGCTTGATCCTGCGGGTTACTTTGTTGGTTTTCATGCAACGGCGGCCGGCCAGAAGCAGCAAGAAGCCATGAACCACCTTGAAAAGAAGTGGAAGAAATTGAACTCTGCCTTGGGAGCTGATGATGCAGCAAGCGCCGGAAAGCTGCTAAGCAGGAACGAAGTGATTGAGGCACGCCTATTTTCTGGGCACTTAATCTAAACTAACGCGCATCCCAGATGGCAATCGAAGCTATGTCGACAGTACATTCCACTGATTATAGGTCGGGAGAGATAGAGATAGGAATTGTGTCGACGTCGCCAGATGAAAGTGTAAAGACGCGAGGATCCTGGAGGGTTATGGGGGAAAGCGAAATTGAACAACATCTATTGGCCTACGCAGAGAAAGATTAATTTCCTGCATTCGGGCTATTACTACCGCCACATTGATGCACCGCCGCTCTGACTGCAGATATACAAAATACGTATGTTGTTCGCGTGTAACACTCACCATGATTGCATCCATTTCAACGTCGTTCAAGTCTCGTACTTGAGGATGCCATAACCTTTGTGGGGCATCCCAGTAGAAGGTAAATACCGCCTGCGAGTTAACTGTGGAAACTTTGGATGTCTGTAATGAGTCAACCTGGGGAGCCGGAGCTGCAGGGTGGACACGGGGATTCTCCCTTACTGAGGCATCGGATAACTACTGCAGCATGAGACAAAGTGATGCGCACCTACTGGAAGGCCATGTCCTTTTCCCCAGAAATCTGATGAGGGGCTGGTGAGCTTTCAAGGCAGTAATAAACATTGACGAGGCGCTGGGATGGCAAGATGTTTTATGTAAAAACATTTCACACGGGTCCATGTTACACGCCAGCACGTGACTATGGTGGTGTACATTATGAGGGACTTTTTTTTTTTTTTCACATAGAAATGATTTAATATTTGGTGACCAAAGGTCACCTTCCACTATTATGGAAGGACAGTAGAGAACTAGGTCTGCAAGGTGCTTTGCACCATGTGGGTGTGGTGCAGTCTGCAGATGAGATTACTATTGATAGTGTAAGGGCCCTGTCAAAGCATGGAGATGGCAACACAGTGATGCAGTGCTAAGTAAGGAGAACTTACATGTGCTGCTTTGAGAGTAGTGCTGGTGTCATGACCTGTTCTCAATGGTCAAAATCTCTGAGACATTTTTATTCTTTTTCTTGTATTTTACAATAGCTGTAGCCAAACATCTTAGTCAGGTTGGCGTCTATCTTATCTAGTCAGCGCTAAGATTAGATTAGATACCGATTAGATTAGATTACAGACTACCGGACCGATGACTCATGAACTATGACTCAGGCTTACCAATGCACAGCAACGGGGCTGATTATGTTATCTCTTTTACTCATACTTACTCAGCGTAGCTACTATTATTAGAGTGGTGCACAGACCACCTTTGTAGTATATAAACTGAGCAAGTAGCACCCAGAGTCCTCAGTCAAGTTCTCTTGGGTTTCCTTCCTACCCTCATCTCCTCCTCTTCTAAGTCTTCTGTTGGGGTCCTAAGGCGTCACGCCAAGGGTAGTCCTGATAGCTGGTAGGCAAGGTAGGAATGCAAGGGAATGCAATATAGATTGTGTCTCTAGCTACTGTATTTATACATGTGGCTTATCTGCTATCTACTCTATATGTAAGCATCATTACAAGTGCTGAGTGAGCAATTGTATTGACTGAGTAATGCACAGTCATTGCTGCATCATACATGATGCACAGTTATTGCTGTACATTATTGAAACAATGACAGCAGTGCAGCAATACTAAACTAAGTAAGGTTTCAATAACTTACATGTTAGCTTAGGTTGTTGCCTTAACTAAAGTAAAAACTAGGGGGATAGTCACTCAGAATGTCCTCCTTATATATGTTTCATAAACCCTAACCTAAGTACAGTGTAATCTACCTATTACATAATACCAGTACTGCTAATGAGTCATTCTGAGTCTTCATCTATTAATATTCCTTCTAAGATGTTCTTTATGACATCATATCCTTCTATATGAGTCATTCCTATTAATAGATATTCCATAACATTCTATATAATGTATTATGAGTCATTTATGACTATCAATGATGTCATAGGATGGGTCATGTCACATCACACAATTGTCACATGAGTGTGACATGTTGTGACATGTGTCACAAAACACGTGGTAATGTTATATAAGCTATTATGATTAAATATGAAACACTAATTAATAGTTATTCTTATTAGATAAGAATTGATTAGATAATTCATTACATTAGTTATTGTAATGAATGTAACTAATCTAATGTAACTATTATAATAACTATCAGAGTTTTGACATACATGTCCATGGAGATTACCTTGCTTGGCAAGGTCTCTCCACCCCAATAATGCTTTTCTCACACACAATCTTGGGACCTATCTTATCTAAGCACATGTCCAGAACTATTTGTGAATGACACACTGGCTTGTCAACATGTCCCGCGCCTTTGCCCTTCCTTTCGAAAGCTCTTGAAACCATTTTTCTCATACACTATCTCGGAACCTATCTTATCTAAGCATATGTCCAGAACTATTTGTGAATGACACGCTGGCTCGTTGATGCATCCCCTGCCTTTGCCCTTCCTTTCGAAAGCTCTTCAAACCATTTCGCTGTGTTAGTGTCCAGAATTTTCAATCTTTTGTCTTCTTCTAAAAGTGCTGGATCATGTTTTTTTAAGAGCATGCTGTCTTGAAAATCTTGCAGTAATCGCAGTTCCTTTCGTCCTGTGCATTGGGACAACGCAACATACAGATTAAACAGTGATAATGTTCCTCGTGGGGGAGGTGCAATGTCAATGATTGCTTGCAAAATAGTTTGGCCTTGTGAGCAATAGTCAGTGAAAGCATAAGCTCCAGTGATGGGATATTGTGTACGTCAAATCGAAACAGTTTTCTCCCCATTTTTGAAAGATTGTTTAGCTGTTATTGATATTGTCATAGGTTTGATTGGGATCACATTGTCATCCAATGCAGATAGTTGGGATAATTGGGTACGGTCTAAACATACCAATATGTATACTGGCAAATACTGGAGCCGACAGATGAAATGATTGGTGGGGACATTTTCCCTCGGGTCCAACACGATTTTGACTATGGTTCCTTGGGCACCATTGGTTATGTTGAGATTTATTTGAAGATTATACGTCACTAAGATTTTCATTCCAACAGCAATTTCTATTTCCTCAGGTAAGGTTTTTCCTTTGTTAGACATGAGTGATTTGGCCATGCTGATGTGTTCTGATCTTGTAAGACGTCGATCTCCAATGAAATCTTCACAAGGACATATGAATAATCTGGTCCATTCAGTCATGCACAATTCATGACAGGCCACTTTGTTCCATGCTATTTGCACAGCATGGCGAGGCATAATCATGGATGCATCCTTCCAATGGATTGTGAGTGGAGTAATGTCATTGGGAGAAATAATTTGGCGCCGGAGCATAACAAGATCGGGTTGAGTAACTTCACCATTTTGTAGACATCTAAGAAATTCTTTCCAGATATCATCTTGTACTCTTTTTTGTTCCTCAAGGATGACAACCATCTGAAAAGATTCATAAATGTCTCGCCCGACTCGTCGTAAGTTCACTGTTTTGTCATTATTCGTTTCTTTAAATAAGAACTCGTTTGCTCCAACAGCTACAGGTGGAAATTGATGTAAATCGCCACATAGCATAATGTTCAGACCAGCCCACCAGTCATCATCATTAGGATTTTTTTGTCTGACTTTAATTTTGGTCGCAAATTTTGCAAGGAAAGATTTCCCCAACATCGAAAATTCATCAATAATTAAATAGGCTTTATCAGACCAGGTTTGCTCTAAACGATGTCGAGCATCCTTTGTTATATTTCCTTGGTGACCAATTGACATGTTGCATAATGTGTGCATGGTTTGGCCATCAATTAAAGAGGCAGCAATTCCTGTATATGCTGTTTTCTGGAGCATATGTGTAACTCCTTTCTCATGAAACATGGCAGAAATAGTTTGAATAACTTTTGATTTCCCAGTGCCACCTTCTCCATATAAAATCATTTGCAATGGAAATGGATTTTTTCCCATTAAAGTTGCATTCAAATGCCATTCGAAAATATCAAAGGCTTGTCTCTGTTTAACATACAATTGAAGTCATTTTAATTGTAACGGGCCGTTTTCATACCTGTTCTTGATTCAATTCAGAAGGATTTATGGCTGTTAAACCACATTCTTCTTGAGAAATAATATCCCAATGTAGAGATTGAAACACCATCATATTTTGGTCAACTGGTTCAACAGTAGGTTTGGAATAATGTTGTCATCTTGATGTTTCAGGTTTTTCTGACCCCTTGTTTGCCATCTTTTCAATCTCTCCTTTCCATTTTGTTAATTGCTCCATGTCAACATCATTTGCTCTGTCAATTGTATCGTTTTCCAGTCCCAGGACATCGGGATTTTCAAATTGAAAAATACCACATAATTTAGCAATTTCAACTGCTGCTTGAGCATGTTGACGTTCTGGCCATGGAACTTGTGCATCTCGAATTTGTTCTACACTTTCAGAACCAACCAAGTCTACTGCTTCATCAGAATGTTCGCCCTCATTGTATTCATCTTCCTGCCACTCCTCATGTGCCAGAAAGGTTTCTGTATCTTTTGACATAACCATGGCTGCAGAATTGCAGTCATGAAAAAATTGAATACCACTCAAAATATGTTGAATTTGATGCATATTTGGATGATTAGCAATGAATTTGTCAAATGCTTCAATCCATGTTTCGTTCTCTTGTTTTAAATCTGTTGTTAACCTTTGCCAAGGCTTCAATAGCATCAACATCGAGGCACAGTAATATTGATAATGATCACAGTCATTGCGACAAGAAAACCATGGTCCTATAAAGTTTGGAAGTGTTCGATGTCCTTCTGAACAATTTATTTGGGTTTTCTTTTCTGCTTTCCAATAACTTTGAACATAATTAATTCGCTTTTTCTTAGGGCGTCCTAGTGGAAAATTGACATCCAAATTTGGTTTTAAATCTTCTTCATACGTATCAACAAAGAACTCAAGCACATTATATGATTCCAACATTCTGCCTCGCATCATATAATCTTCCACCTGGCTTGGTGTATACAAAGAACCATTTGGATTGATACTGACATTCACATTAGAATCTTGCGACAAATCCTATAATATCTAAGTATTCTCAAAATTCCCCACCTCTTACGAAAGACACACCTCTGATTTTGGATTTTCCTCATGGCATATCGAAGATGAACTATTAACATTTTCTTCATTTCTTTAGTGCCAAAAATTTTCATGATCAAAATGATAATTTAAACATAAACATGTAAACAATGCACTTTAATGATGGAAAAGATAAAATCAATTCACAAGTAAAGGCAGACCAATAGATAGTGACATAATTGTGTGACCAATACACATCGCCATTTCCCATTAAATGCGCAATTGCCATTGGAGCTGCAATTTCTTGTTGATAGGTAACGGCATTCATTAAACGTAGAAGCAATAATTTGTGCTCCGATTGAACACCATCTGTAAGTGACTTCTTCCCTTGTGCTACATGATATTGATATGCTTTGCCCAAAACTGAATAATTGAAGATTTGCTTTTGATTTTTGGTCGCATAAGATGTGATGTAAAACATGATATTGCATGTATCTCAGCCATGAACCAGAATTTTCATATCATTGTTGCATCAAACATTGACAAGAATGTCAGGGTTCCAAGCATTCACAAATTCATATAAACGTTTGCAATTCCAATCGCCTTCAGCTGTAACAATTTCTTCGTCACTACAACAAAATGGCGCACATTGTTTACAGCTCCATTTGCCATGCCAGTCCTGTCTAAGGCAACAAACTGGTTTACAGACATGAATTTGCTCAGCACGAGCAAGCCGTAATTCAAAAGCTTGAACTTCTTGATCATATTCAACATAATCAGGGTGAGGAGGACAATTGAAGGCAATATCTGACTGGACTGGAATAGAACAAACAGATTCTTCATTTTCCAATCCTGGTAAATATGCTCATATATTTGCCTTTATATATTGTTGAACTTTGTCTTGAAACAGATTTGAAAGAAGTCTGTCCTGAAGAACATCGGCACTAGGAGTATGTTTTAACCAGATCAAACAATGAAAGTGAAGAGTTCCACGGCCTTGAGATTCAACAGCACCGAAATAAGCCACAACTTCTCCCAAAACACCTTTTTCAGATTTGACTTGGAATCATGTCATGGTAATTCCAAACAATGTTTCAAAAATGGTGGTGATCATAAAATAAAAAAACTCAGCAGCAGCATATGGATCATTAGCAATATTGCAAGCACGTTGTTTAGCGTCCAAACAAGTGCTGTCCAAAAACTGATCCAGCCGAATATCTGCACCTGTCATCAATTGTG
Organism: Amanita pallidorosea; assembly: GCA_023014475.1. Taxonomy (NCBI): domain Eukaryota; kingdom Fungi; phylum Basidiomycota; class Agaricomycetes; order Agaricales; family Amanitaceae; genus Amanita; species Amanita pallidorosea. The sequence continues at coordinate 235,965 of JAEBUS010000065.1, forward strand.
CAATTGGATCATTGATATCTGATGGATTAATTGTCATCCATAACGTTGGAGGACCAAAGATCAGATTTGTAGACCATATTTGAGAATGCCATGACCGCCGCACTTCGTTATAACCCATGACATGAGTCAATGAACACTGTAGGTATTTTTTTAATTGCTGTATGATGGGATCTGAGGGTGTGCGACCTATGGCCTCATCTTTTTCAGCTTGTTTCAACTTCTCCAGAGTAATGGATTGCAAGATATGTGTGTCCCATTGTTTGACTTGAATTTTAGCTGATAACATGGCTTCTCGCTGTTGCAAGATAGCAAAACAAGCTAGTGGAAATAGTTCGTGTGTTTGAAAACATTGGTCATGATACTGTAGCGCCCATTTAACATGTTCACAAAACCCAACTGCAGTCTGCCGTGGCGCCTCGATACCACCACAACCGTAAGGATACAAACATGGAAAAGCTTGCTCAAAAAAGTTCTTCACAGTATTTGGATCCGTATTGGTGCTTTGTGATATGCCAAATGTGCTAACAGGCCTATTTCCATATCACACAGCATATGGAACCTCTTGTTGAATATTTTCCAAATTATCCAATGTGCATTGCATCATTTCAGATGCTGTGACTTCTTGAAGCTCAGAATCAACTCTTCCACTCACGTCCAATGGTATTACATCTATAAGAAAGTAAATTTATTTATTTCATAACAAAAAAAATTGGTCTAACCTGGTTCATGATGAAATATTGTATCTTTGCATGGCTGCATATCTTCTGGAACCGTAACATATCCAACATTTTCTTTATCAACCAAAGACTCGTCATCGGTTGTTTGAACAATAGCCATCAATTGATCAGGAATGTCATCATCAGGCAACCGTTGCAATTGATGCTCGTCAATTTCCACATCCACAAAATATTTTGGATTATTCTTCTTCAACCACAGCAAAGCCACCCGAACTTTATCTCTACAAACCCGTAATAAATGCTTTAAATCTTGTGGATGTAGAGTTACTTTTCCAATATAAAGAACAGAAATCATGGCGGGTAAAATTTTGGGGGGACGAGGCATAAGCTTTCCATCAACCATTTGTGCAATTTTTCCTGAATCAAGAGCATATGTTGATAATGAACCTTGCAGGGCTGTTTGTAATTCATCCTGACCGTAATAAACTTTGGGATAAAGTTTGTAGACGTGCATGCAAGGATAAACCAATGCAATCAGTTTTTGTTCCAGTATTGTTAAACCTTGCAACTCTGCAGGAACATTGCCCAACCACAACCCATTAGCTAATGCTAGAACAGGTGTTTTGGGTTGAGTATGATGCAAAGAATCCAAACATAGCCGACAAGAATAAACATGCAAAATCCCATTTTCAAAGATTAATCCTTGTTGAGCCAACAAGCATCCATCCAAAAGAAATTGCACTGGATTTTGGTTTGATGATTTCAATTGTTCTTTGCCAGGAAATTTAGACCAAGGTATAGCGGTAACTTCTTCCCTATGTTTCATTAATTCCCAACCACAAACAGCACAAATCTTAGTCGCCAAAGCAGCGCTGGATGTTGCATTATAAAAATAACACCATTGTGCTTTCTGTTCCTCTTCAGTCAGCAAACCAAGGTACGCATCTTCATCATGAGCATGAGATAATCGAGCTCGTTTTTCACTCCCTGATTCTTTCCTGTCATCATTGAAGGGATAAACTCTCTTCTTCCCTGCTTTCTCTCCCAATTGAACCAAAACATGTAAAAGTTCATCAGATGCGTTCTCCATAATATACACTGATGCGCACTAGGTGGACTCAGCCTCCGAGCCAACCCTAAACCAACAGAGGTGCTCGGCGCTCCTTCAGTGACTGATCGAAGGCACACAAGGGGTGTCAAAGGGGATTGAGGTGATCAAGACAACCTAAAGCGACTGCTGCGAGTGGAGAGGCCTGCTGAACTGCACTAGACAGTTGGGAACACTGGGGAACGCTAAAAGAACGAAGGGGCGCAAGATACTGAGAGGACGAGGGCAATAACAGCTAGACGAAGGTTGCAAGAAGGCTTGAGGGCACAAAACTAGGCTTGACGCAATGAGGGGACAGCTGGGTAGGCTTGAGGGACGCAAGGGAAGCGAGGGAATGGGCTTAGAACGAAACTCTGAGAGGGGAACAACTGGGGGGAGCTATCATCTGGTCTCTGTGTTCTCTTTGTTGTCTATTTTGCTATACAGGGGATATCCTATATATAAGTGAAATGGGGGGGGAAAGTGATGCAAAAGGGGGTGTGCCTGAAGCTAAAAATAACCTATGATTGAACTGGCAATGAAACTAATGATGTGGAGCAAGTGAAACATATGCTGTGCCAACCATGACAACGCAATCCTGATGGAAACTGGGCTTTGTGCAACGTTCTAGACTGTGTCTGGGGTCTCTAGGGAGCTGAGGGACCAATAGGCAACGAATGGGGAGCTGCTGGTGATGGGACAAGGGTCAATCGAGGGGCTTGGGATCCTTGGATGGCTTCAAATGGCTAAAGCACCAAACACACTGGCACGCTCTTGGTCTGAGGAACACTACTGGATCTCTGGACAAGTTCTGAGATGCTGATCGAAGGTGGGGCTAGTACTGCTAGGCTTGAACAAGTGGATTGAGGTTGCCAATCACTTTGAATGTGTTGCTGAGCTTTGTAGCTGCTTCGAACATGTCTTGTAATTGTCGCAAACAACACGTAGACTCACTGGATGCTCATCAACACTATTAATTTCAACCTGGACTGATTCTCATGTGTGACAGATAGAGAACCAGAAATCACTGACAAAAGATCATGATTTGACAATTGTTTGATTTTTGGTACCAAATGCTGTTCAATTAAAATCAACTTCTCACTAAACTGCCAACACAGCAAAATTTTACACTTTTCATTCATCTGAAAAAAACCCAATCTTATTCTTTTTTCCCTGTGCAGCTTTCTCATCCAATTTCTTTTCCAATTCAAATAATATATCAGATGACGCCTGCTCCATAATTAAAGAAATCAAAAGCAATTTACGTTGTTGACTATGTGTCAATGAAACATGACCGGAAACGATGTGCAAAAGTTCAGCTTTCGTCAATTGCTTTAACGTTTCCTTTGTCACTTGCATATCTTATGGAAAAGTCAGTATTGTAACATACCCCAACAGTTTTGAAACATTTACCTCGCTTACGAGGTGATGACAGACAATTCTGAAACCAAATCGATGTCAGATACACAGATGTAAATATTTTGTTCAAACAAAAGCAATTACCTGACGCCAAAATATTATTTCAAAAATCTGGAATGCCATTCAAGGGATTGCTAAACGTAGTCAGCATGTAGTATATTTTACAATCAGAATGTCCAAGCAAGTTTACTGTTGGCATTAGCCAACGCTTATCTAGTCTATAGGTTCAGTTATTATAGAGTTTGACAGTTATTATAGAGTTCAGGAAGATGCTGAAATGTTCCATATTTGACACTCCTCCTCATTGAGGAATCTCTATGCCAATTTTATCTCTTAATTCCTTGAACTTGAAGAATGTCAAATTCTTGGTAAGATATCAGCTAACTGTTTCATCTGTGGGAACATATGTAACCTCCACTTCTTTATTTCAACATGTTCCCTGACATAATGATATCTTATGTCAACATGTTTGGTTCTGTGTTATTGAGCATGATTCTTGGCTAAGAATATTGAACCTTGGTTATCAACCTTGAGTACAATTGATCCAGTGTCAAATCCTATTTCATTAAATAAAGATTTTATCCACATGATCTGTCTAGAACAATCTGACAGACTCATATATTCAGCTTCTGTATGATAAGGCAACAGTTTTCTGTTTCCTTGAAATCCAGCTGATGGGACCTCCTGCTAATAAGTCAAGATTGCCAGTTACTGATTTTCACATGATTTGGTCTCCTGCCCAATCCACATCAGAGTATGCTATTAATCCTTCAGTGTTAAAGCCATTACATCAGCAAACTTGGGGTTTCCCCAGTGCCCACAGTGAATCCACAGTGACCTGCAGTGATTCTGCATTGATTCTGCAGCAATCCTGCAGAGACCTGCAGTAATTGTGCAGGTCAGTGAATCTGCACTGAATCCACAGTTGTTACAGTTCTCCTTTCATGTCAGTTCCTTGACTCAGCAGACCATTTTACTTCATTATCATTACTCATACAGCTGTGCATTACATAGTTTGGATGCTTATCTTTCTAAGATAGCTATTACCTTTTCCTTTTATAGTTTCCATTGTTCTCTAATCATATATAAACCCCATGTACAGTAGAGTAACCTCAGTTCCAGCTTAGATGAGTATTGCTCTCAACATTGCTTGATCTCAATGTCGAAGCAACAACCGACAGGAGCGCAGCAGAATAGTAGAGCTAAGTAAGTAACACTTACTTGTAGCTGTAGTAGTTCACTTAAGTCCGCTGTAGAGCGATCACTTAGTAGAGCAGAGGATGTAGATTGACGTCTAAGTACTGAGGTATTTATACAGTCTATCTACTGGTCTGATGTCAGTGATATTAGTAGCGCTGACTGATCATTTCCATTGTGCTTGCTAATGCACAGTCATTGCTGTGTCAATAGCTGTGTGGAACACAGTGTTCTTGAGCTGGATTCTTTGCCAAGAATATTGATCCTCTATTATCAACATTAAGATCAATAGCTCCAACATTAAATCCTAGTTCTTTGAATAAGGATTTAATCCACATGATTTGTCTAGAACAATCTGACAAGCTCATGTATTCAGCTTCAGTGGATGACAAAGCAACTGTTTTTTGCTTTCTTGAAATCCAGCTAATTGGAGCTCCTGCTAATAGAACTATATTACCCGTTACTGATTTGCGTGTGATTTGGTCACCAGCCCAATCAGCATCAGCATAAGCATTAAGTCCTTCTTTGTTAAAGCCATCATATGTTATTTTTCCATTTATAGTGGAATTAACATATTTAATGATATATAAGGCTTTAGTAATATGTTCTTTTGAAGGATTAACCATGAATTGTGACATCATGATTACTGCTTGAGTAATATCATATCTTGTGCCAAGTGTAAGATATAATAAGGATCCAATAATTGATTGATAGTAACTCCTTTCTTGAGAAGTTGCATAACCTTCATTCACTGCAGGTATGTATCCTGCTGGTAATGGTGTGCGAACAGGTTTAGAATCTTCTTGACCAAATCTTTTAACTATTTTCTTTGCATAGTTAATCTGATCAAGAGTTATCAATTTTCTCTTTCTATCTCAGACTATTTTCATCCCAAGATATTCAGAAATGGGTCCTAAATCTCTACATTCCCATTTAGTCATGAATTTGTGTTTATTTTCATGAGTAATTTTCTATTATCACCCATGAATAACACATCATCAACATATAGTATTGCTACTATTATTGATTTTTGTCTATAGCAAACATAGACTCCTGTGTCTGTAAGACATCATCCAAAGCCTAATTCTCGTAGACTTTCATTTGCTTTTTTGTTCCAAGCTAGAGAAGCTTGTTTCAATCCATATAAGGCCTTTTTTAGCTTATAGACTTTGTGCTCTTGTCCTTTGATGATAAATCCTTCTGGCTGTTCCATATATATGTTTTCTTCTAAGTCTCCATATAGGAATGCTGTCTTTACATCTAGCACTTCAATTTCCCAATTTCTAGCGCTGCTGTAGCCATGAGGAGTCTCACAGTTTCAAATTGTGCAACTGGTGAGAATGTATCATCATAATCAACTCCAGGTATTTGTGAAAATCCTTTAGCAACAAGTCGAGCACGTTTTCAACCATTGCTTTTAACAGCATAAACCCATCTACATTTCACAGGTTTTCTGTTTTTAGGACATGGTACTAATTCCCATATGTCACGGTCTTGAAGGGCTTTAATTTCTTCTGTCATTGCATTATGCCATTCATCCCATTCTTTGGGATTAGATGCTTTTAATTTATATGCATCTCTATATGTCCATTGATCCACATTTTTGGAATAATTTTGGACTTATGGCTTTTGATAGAAGGTAGTTAACAAATTTATTTCCTCCTTCTTTATGCAATTTATGTATAAAGTTGACAAGATTGTCACTAGGTGACTTAGATCTGAGATGTTTATTTATCTCATCTTCACTTGAATCACACCAAATGGATCTTCATCATCAGACTTTGGTTGGTTCAAATCTGGAATAGATTCACCACCTGAAATTGGTCTGATTTCTTTTTCTGATTCTTCTTTGTCAGATCCAGAATTAGACGGAGTTTTATAATTGTCTGTTTCTGATCCTGAACTAGAAGGTTCATCCATTTGTAAATCCATTTCTATTTGTTTTAATGGATTTTCTAGTGCTTTTCGTGAAGTTGAAGGACTGAGGATAGGTCTAAGCCTTCCTTTGCCTTTCCCAAAAACTCTTTTCTCCCATTCTGACTTAGATTCTTTTTCTGTCTGAATGGGGTTTTCTCGTCCGTAGAAATTGTCAGACAAGAATTTTGGTTTTTTAATTCGGAAGTCCTTCTGAGAGTTTCATCAAATCTCTCATCTTGTCTAGATTTTCCTTTCTCTGAACGTTTATCCCCATGTCAATCTTTGGGGATATTTGTTGTTCGTTCAGGAGGTGTAATTGTTCAATTCAGATTTGGTTCTATATTATCCTGATTTTCCTTATCAGGAGTCAGATTTGAATCTGGTAGCCCTTTATCATTATCATTATCACGAGATGGACTGCTGTTTCCATCAAATGTAGCATCATGATTTTTATGATAATAATTGTTTCTTTTATCCTTGGGAGTATCATCATCACTGTCACTATCATATGAGTGACAACCATGGTGTATGTGGGAATTGGAATCAGATTCCTGTCCTTCTTCATCATCCCAAGTTTCAATACCTGGTGGACATTTAAATAGTCTCTCATTTTGGCCTCTATTTTGGCTCTAGGAAATATATGTTCATCAAATAATGATTGAACACCAACAAATATGGAGTTATTGTTTCGCATGAATTTATAAGCTTTTGAGCCATTTTCATATCCAATGAATGTCATGGCTTCAGCTCTTGGCGTAAGCTTATTTGGTCTAATTTCTTTTGGTAAGAAAACCCATGCTAAACATCCAAATGTTTTAAAGTAATGAACTTCTGGCTTTTTGTTATATAAATTTTCATATGGAGTCATCCATTTTGTTCTTTTTAATGGTGTGCGATTATATGTATGGATAGCAGTTTCCATTGCAAATTCCCACCATAATTTAGGGCATTGTGCATGGAGTCTCATACTTTCTGCTTTTTCCAATATGGTATTATTTAATCTTTCTGCACGACCATTTTGTTGGTGGATGTATGGTGCACTTTGTTCATGTAATATGCCTTTTTGCTTTAAGAATAGATCAAATTCATTTGATTTAAACTCTCCCCTCGATCCGATCTGAAATGTCTGACTTTTCTTCCTGTTTGATTTTCAAACAGTGTAACAAAGTCTTTAAAGTTTTGAAACATTTCTGATTTTGATCGTAGGAATGCCAAGAAGGCATATGAAGAATAGTCATCAAGAATCATTAAACACCACTTTTTACAATGGTATGATTCCTGTGGAAATTCAAGCAAATCAGCATGTAACAACTCTAAAGGTTGTTTTGAATGAGTTTGTGAAGTAGGATAAGATTTATTATGCATCTTTCCTTGTGCACATCCTGAACAAATAGGAATATCTGAAGGTATTTTGATTTTACTATCAAAACCTTCAGTATTTTGGCTCATATTTTTAATTACATTCTTGTTTGCATGAGCCATACAATTATGCCAGGTAGTAAAATCAGCCAAGTTGACTAATTTGTTCATTCTTTATCAATAATTACTTCTGCCCAATGAATTGGTTCAAACCGATTTTTAGGTCTAGCAATTATTGAATTATTTCCTTTATATGAAAATACTGTCTGATCACTGTTAGATGATTCGATGTAATCAATTGTCCTGATGAAATAAGTTTATGAGAAGCTTTTGGCATGTAACACACTTCCAATTTAGTGGTATGTCTCTGTCCTTTGGGATTTTTAAAGGTGAGGAACATAGTTCCTTGACCTAATATGAGAGCAGCTGATTTAGAATCTGCTGTCTTTATTTCTTCAGGTTCAGAATATGGATTATACTCAACAAAATCATTTTTGTTATTAGTAATGTGCACAGATGCACCAGAGTCTATGATCCAATATTCTTGTTCTAAATTCTCACTTTTACACAGTGCAGATTTCATTACATTAGCAGCTATTAGGCTACTTTTACATCTGCTACCTACAAACTTACCATTACTATGGTGATTTCTATGATGGTTACATTCTTCCATCATCTGCATAGAAATCATCATCATAGTATTCATTGTAGGTTTCTTCAGGATCATATCTGATTTATAATCAGTACTTGTATCCTGGTTAGTGAGAAGAACATACTTGTCCCGATAACCATTATCTATTTCATTAATAGATTTTTCCTCAACTTCTTTCTCATTATGAGAAATTTCTGTGTCATCTATCCTAGTTATAGGTATAGATGCATCAACAAAGTCTTCTTCTATAAGATCTTTTCCTTTTCCCTTAAGATCTTTGATTTCTTTTATTATTTTTAATGTTTCAGAATCAACTTTGTCAATGTTTGGTCCGATTCTATTGGCCAATTTTGAAGAAGGTTGTGGGACATCCACTTCCATATCATGGTTATCAAATATAACCATGTTAGCGAATTTTCTAAGATCCACTTTATCCCTCTTGGATAATTCTCCAGGAGCATTAGCAGCCATAGATAGGAGATTAAGTTTTCTTTTCCTATTATCTCTATGTTGCTTATTAGACTCCCAGTTAGGTCCTCTTTTGTTTCCAGGAGGTACATAAGTAGGTCTATTACTAGGACCTGCTTGCGCATTATTTGGGACATATTTCCCTTTAGGCATATTTACCCTGGGTGTAAATCCAGGTTTTTTATAAGTTTTTTTGCCTTTAGAGAATTTGTTCCCACTCCTTTGAACAAAATTTGCAGATGAATTTCCTGAGTCAGCTTTACGACGCTGCCATTCATTCTCTATCTCAGGAATGAGATCTTTTAACTTAGTCTCTCCTAGTGTCATTTTAAGGAGGACATAAGTCTTGAATGAATCCCAGGATGATGGTAATCGATCTAAGACTTCCATATATTGGAAATCATCATCAAATTTCTTTCCATTCTGATCCATTTCAGCCCAGAGTTCCATTAACTCATGGACTGATTCTGCAGGACTTTTCCCTTTCGAGAATTCCCAGGTTTTTGTCTTCTTATAAATATTAAATACGGCTACTGCTCCAGGCTTTGCAAATGCAGCAACAAGTGCATCCCAAGTGGCTTTTGACGTCTCTTTTGTATATAATTTAAGAGAACTGGGCAAATGGAGTGATATTAATCCATTTGCTTTATTGTCATTTTCTAGCCACTCTAAGTGTAACTTCCATTTCTGGCTAAGTGCTGACACTTGTGCAGCTGTTACACTGGTGATGAGCGGTGTCCCGCTGTGACAGTGTGGTGACCTCGTCACGCGTATGCGTCATGCTATGCGAGAGAAGTCCTACCGGCTCCGGGACTATATACGCACTGAACCCGTCACTAACAATCTGGCTGACATCTTAGGTCGTCCGCAGCGCTCGCATATACGCACGCATCCACAGCGCAAGCCGCCCAATAGTCGCCATATCCGCACCCTTTCGCGTCACCCGCGCTTGACGACTACCGCATAAGCCGCCCGATTATCCGAAGGTCGTGCTGACTAACGATCCTTCCTAATTGGGAGCGTACCGCCGCATTTTGACACTTCCGCACCACCACGTCCGCGATAGGCAAGTCCGCCTTCCGAGTACCGCAATCAGGATCCGTGTAGCTGCATGCGCATACGATCGGCGGGTAAAGCCAATAACCCACCCAAGATAGCGGCAAGAAATCTTCACGGATTGTTGCGTCGATCAGCGAATACAACAAAACAGCTATATCGGGCGTACAGGGTCGAGTTCAGGAAACAGGTTCACGGTCACCAGGGAATGCATCAGCGCTTACCGATAGGACACCGGCGGTCGATCATCGGCCGACGCTCTCATTACGCTAGCCGCCCTTAGGTACGACGCCAATACAGTCAGGGTTTTGCTACGGAGTCGCACGCCGAACGAAAATTGTAAGGAAAATGCTCGCGCACTAAACCGGATCGGCCAGCGTCTTTCAAGTTAACGGATTTGGAAACGCTGCGCGTCCACAAGAAAAGAATTTCAGAGTACACTTGCGTCAGTAGGTAGAAAAATGTATATAAACCATCTTGTTTCGTAGTAGAAAATATCATATCATACCCACGCAGTTATCCGCTCAAGTCTCGTTCGCCCGCGCTCTCTTTTTCCTTTCTCTCTTGCGTTGCGCCCTACTTCCTCGTCGTTCCAGCCATCGTCGAGCCCGCGTTGCGGAAAGACTTGTGCTGCTCGTCGTTGTTGTCCGTGACCCGCTACCGTTATCAGTATCCGCCCTTGACGTCGACCGCGATCGCCACCACTTATCGCCTTGCGCCCCCGTCACGTGATTTGTCCGCCATCCGACATCCGCTATCCGGCACATCGCTCCGCAGCGCGCGCTACAAAGAACCGCTCCGCTCATTTCCGCTACGTATTGCATATCCGCGCAGCGTGTGTTCTGACTAGGATTAACGGGACATTCTTCACCAGCTCTCAACCTACCTCCCGCCTACCTGTCGCTTAGATAGAGTAGAGTGTTATTAAATTGGCTGCCCCAGTGAGGCCTTTTGAAGAAAATTCCGCCGTCAACCCCACCAGACTCACCTCGCGAGCGGGAGTTTCCCGGACATTTAACAGCATCTCCCTCGACCGGCAACGTCGTCAACGACTGGTATAACACATTAAAGCAAGGAGCGGAAACCGCGCAGCAGCTGTTACAACAGGACCCCAGCCGAGCACTAACGGAAATATTCAAACACACTAGCACCTTCGGTCGCCAATCTCGCCACAATCTAGGGCTATCTCCGGAATTCCAGCGAACGGAAAACATCAACAGGCTACTCACCCAAGCCGTCGCTTCCTTGTCACATAGCTCAGAAACAGTGGATCAAAGTACCCTTCGCGACTCGGAGGAGATCTTGCCGCCCGCAGACAACCACCAGGACAGCGACCGCTCCAGTAGTCCGCTCTCATCGTCACCGTCATCCGTTCCGCCCAGCCCGCACCCCTCGCCTCCGCACAGCAGTACCAAGGTTAGCCCCGAAGACTTGCCGAGTTCCGCACCGCCCATAAACCCGTATTTCACCACCAATCCCGCATCTTTAGTCCCACCCGCTACATTATCCGCAATGGCCGCTAACCCGAACCCGCCATCGCATAAGTCTATGCCCGCGCAGTATAGCCAATCCGCTCCCTGCTTTGACTCGACTCAGCCGCGCCGCCTTCCGAGATACTTCGCGGAGCTAGAATTGCTATTCCGGGAATCCGCGGTCACAGCGGAACAGGAAAAGAAAATGTATGCGCTCCGCTACTTGGAAGACACCGAGTACGAGCTCTGGGGATCCATCAAAACATTCTCCGCACCCGCAACCTACGACGCCTTCAAAGAAGCTATACAAACACTGTACAGCGGAGTCATCAACGAGCGGCAATATACGCAAGACCATCTGGACCGGTTGATCGAAGAAACGCTTAGGCTCGGAGTCAAGACCGCGGAAAGTTTATGCAGCTACTACCAAAGGTTCTTAGTAATCACGAAGTATCTAGTCAGCCACGATCGGTTATCGTACGACAGCAGAGCGAATTCTTCTTCAAAGGGTTTCAGGTAGACGTCGCAACTGAAATGTATAGATGGATGCGCAGCCAGTATCCGAATGTACACCGCGGAGACCCATTCTCACTCGAACAAACGTTAGCAGCGGCGCAGGAAGTCATCCAAGGACAGTCCTTTTACGATAAACTAATTAATAAAGCCACGCTTCCGTCATACGCCATGAAGTCGGAGTCCCCAGCACCTTCCCCGGTCAAATACGAGCCCCCGCCGAACACCTACGTAAAGCAAGAGGAGATGGCGGCCATGCTGGAAAAATTAGGGCAAAGTATGGTGCAATCGCTAACACAGGCGCTAGCGTACGCGCTCCGCAATCCGCTCCACCGTTCCGCACGTACTCTCCCCCGCAACTGGCGCTAACGCTATTCCGGTAGGACAGTCGCAGCCCGCGCAGCCAAGCGGGTTCCGCGCTTGCAACTTTTTGCGGTGAGACAGCGCATTTCATAAGCCGCTGCCCGGAAGTGGACAAGTATATGGCAAACGGGAAGATCGCGAAAAACGCTGAGGGTCGTATCACTTCACCAACCGGCAATTACTTGCCGCGTTTCAATCAGAGCAATACAATGAAGGAGAATATGACGAGTACTACCGCCGCGCGGAAGCGCCACCACCACCAGCCAACATCCGACCCGCCATGTATTACACCGCTCGCAACGATACGCCGCCGCCCGCCACCACCACCGTTGCCGCCCCCGTTATGTCATATAGGAACACGGTCGAGGACGATGAAGACGAAGAAGAGCTGAGGCAACTTCAGCGAAGAAATGGTAGCGTTGCAGCGAAGAAGAAGGTGGTTTTAGATCGGGTAGAGATTCCGCGCGCGCAAAAGGCAAAGAGACGGTTCCCGCCGGAACTAAGGACGCGAAAAGGCTACGGAGGTCGTATCGCCAGAGGTAGCAAAAGAGCAGCCAGCCACACATCCGTTCTCCGGCGCCGCGATGCAAGTTACCAGCCGCCGCTAGATCGCCCGTTCGGCTCAGCGCCTAAAAATAACGGACCCTCCTATACCACCACGTCGCCCGCCAGAACGAGAAACTCGTCAACAACATCTTCAAGCGCACTTTGCAAAATCACGCCGCGCATGTCAGCTACGAGGAGCTGTTAGCGGTCTCCCCAGAGATCCGCGCAAAACTCCGCGATTACCTAACGCCGCGTCGCATACCCGCGCCGCTTCCGCACCCGCACCCGCCAGCACAACTTCGCGACGCCCGCTTTTACGACTCCAAAACGGTGCGCGAAATCTACGTCATGCCCGATATGGCAGAAGCATATTACTGCGTGAAGGGCCGGACAAGCCCCTTACGAGTCGCCAAGAATCGCATGCGATCCGCTGCGTACAGGGATTAATAGACGAGCGCGCCGAGGTGGAATGCGTAGTAGATCCAGGATGCTCGATCGTCTGCATGTCGGAAGCCATCTGCAACAAACTCGGAATCCCGTTCAACCCAACGATCAAGATAGACATGGAGGCCGCTAACGGGGAAGTCGATACGTCGCTCGGAATCGCCAACAACATCCAGTTCCGCATCGGTGACATCAATCTATACTTCCAGGTACATGTTATCCGCTCGCCCGCTTACGATATCCTGCTAGGCGCCCTTTCGACGTCTTGACCCGGTCGGTAACCCACAACTACGGCAACGAGGACCAGACCATCACCATTCACGACCCCAACAGCACCAAAATAGTAACGGTTCCGACTATGCCCCGCGGCCGTCCCAAGTATAATATGCGCGAAGAAGAAAAGGAGGATTTTCCGATGGCCTCGAGGAACTGATGGACACTCACGGAGAGGCAGCCTGTATCTTGACTATTGACCCGCATACCAAAAAACCCATAGATATCCAAGCGTATTCTTCCGTCTCGTCTTTACAGTCCGCCAAAAATGTATATACCCCGACCGCTCCCGATAATCAACTAGTTCGTCTCTACCTTGGTGCCGCGTTAAGTCTGCGAGAAGTCAGCACGGACAACTGCGATCCGCTCACTCGAACATATCTAAACGCCACCGTCTTCCGCAATAACACCGCTTCCGCTACTTCCGCTTCCGCGACTACTGCGACTTCCGCTTCCGCTACTACCGCTACGACGCTTCCGCTACTACCGCTCCACGCGAACTTCCGCGCAAGCCTAATACATCCACAAATCCGCGCCGTGACAACGTATCCCCCGTCTTCCTATCCGCGCAAAAGAAAAAATACAAACCCGTCGCTAAGAAAGTCAAGCCGGTCATCAGCCAGCTTCCCAAAGAATTCCGTATCATTCGAGAGATCAAGGGCGATCCGCTCGCCGAGTTACCCAAGCTAAGCACGAGACCACCCGAGTTTACGCCATGCGGGCGTTATACAGAGGAGCGCAAGAGAACACTGGAGAAAGAGCACGGTAACGAGTTCCTGTGGCCCCAAGAAATCAAGTTGATGCACGAATTTATGACGAAACACGAGCGGGCGTTTGCCTGGGACGATAGCGAGCGAGGAAATTCAAGACCGAATTCTTTCCGCCGTGGAGATTCCGACAGTTCCGCATACGCCATGGGTGCAGCGCAACATTCCGATTCCGCCAGGCCTTACGACCAAATCTGCGACATCATCCGCACAAAAATCGACGCAGGCGTCTACGAACCCTCAAACTCCTCCTATCGGTCCCGCTGGTTCTGCGTGTTAAAGAAGACGGGCAAACTCCGCCTGGTGCACTCGCTGGAGCCCCTTAACGCGGTCACGATCCGACACTCAGGCGTCACCCCCATCCCGGAACACCTAGCGGAGAATTTCGCGGGTCGCGCATGCGGCGCTATGTTGGACCTTTTCGTCGGATGATGAGCGCCCACTTGCTGAGGATTCCCGAGATTTAACTACCTTTCAGACGCCCTTCGGAGCAATGCGGCTCACAACTCTGCCCATGGGATGGACGAACTCGGTCCCAATTTTCCACGATGACGTCACCTGCATCTTGCAGCCCGAGATACCGGACCTGACTATACCCTACATTGACGACGTACCGGTCAAAGGACCTCCGACACGCTACGAGCGGGACGACGACACGTATGAAACAATACCGGACAACCCCGGCATCCGACGCTTCGTATGGGAACATTTCCAGGGTCTGAACCGGGTCGTACAGCGCATGAAGTATGCCGGCGGAACGTTTTCCGGGAAGAAACTCGTCCTATGCGCCCCCTCCATTACGGTCGTTGGTCATCTGTGCACGTACGAAGGCCGCAAACCGGAGAAGGAGCTCCTCGCAGCGGTAAAGAACTGGGCTCCGTGCACGTCGCTATCCGAGGTCCGGGCGTTCTTAGGCACTGTAGGTGTGGCGCGCATCTTCATTAAAAACTTCGCGCGCAAGGCAAGTCCGCTGGTAGCGCTAACTAGGAAGGACGTCCCGTTCACATTCGGAGCGGAGGAAATCGCCGCGCAAGAGTCGCTCAAACAAGCCCTGATAGCATCGCCCGCGCTACGTCCCATCGATTACAAGTCCGACGCACCCGTCATTCTAGCCGTGGATACGTCATGGATTGCAGTAGGGTTCTTCTTATGCCAATGCGACCCTGATAAGCCTTCCGTCCGGTACTATAACCGCTTCGGATCGATCACCCTGAATGAGCGGGAAGCGCGCTTCTCGCAGCCAAAACTAGAGATATACGGTCTGTTCCGCGCGTTGAAAGCACTGAAGCTTTTATCTCATAGGAGTCCGTAATCTAATCGTGGCAAGTCGACGCGCCGCTAACATTAAGGATATGCTCAAGAACCCGGATATAGCACCATCCGCATCTATTAATCGGTGGATCTTGTCGATCCTGACGTTTCATTTCAAGTTAGTTCACGTGCCTGGCCGACTTCACGCACCCGACGGATTATCCAGGCGCCCGCGGCAACCACTAGACGAGGAACCAGATAGCAAGGAAGATGACGAATTCGACGATTGGATCGATAACCTTTATGGGTTCATGCATCAAATCAACGACGCGCCTACAGTGCCCTCGCAAAGAGAGCGGTCAGCAACCGGTCCGAAATCAAAAGGTCCCGCATCACGTTAGAGTAGCGCCAAGAACTGGTTAGGAGCGCTCGCGGAAAAGCGTAAGAGTCCACTCACGACCGTCTTCTTGACCAATGCAGATACGCCGCCACCGGAAAGGAAAGGAACAGATTCCGGAAGGAGAAGAGGACAATACGTACGAAGGGATATTTCCGTGGAGGAGCGAGACCGCATCGAGAGACGAAGAAAGGTTTGTGGCTGGCAAAACGGTTTCTTACGAGTTGGAACGACCCGACAATATGTCCAACGAAGAAAACACCCGGTTCATGCGGGTACTGTACCCGGTTCTCATTAAAGATGATACGCTGTGGTTGAAAGACAGGAGCAGAGCTCTAATAAGGATCGATTTGACAAGATCGCACAAACGAGCAAGCGTACTTGGTTAGACTGCCATGACGATTTAGAACACCGACGAGTATATACGCTTCCCGCTCGGTGCTCATGCATGCATGTTTGGTGGCCAAGATCGCAAGACGACTTAATGATATCTACGAAAATTTACCATCAAAAGTCACAGTTGCCATTCAAAAGACTCTCCACAAAAATCTTATG
>JAEBUS010000065.1:252402-293425 GCA_023014475.1 Amanita pallidorosea
CTCAACAAAATCATTTTTGTTATTAGTAATGTGCACAGATGCACCAGAGTCTATGATCCAATATTCTTGTTCTAAATTCTCACTTTTACACAGTGCAGATTTCATTACATTAGCAGCTATTAGGCTACTTTTACATCTGCTACCTACAAACTTACCATTACTATGGTGATTTCTATGATGGTTACATTCTTCCATCATCTGCATAGAAATCATCATCATAGTATTCATTGTAGGTTTCTTCAGGATCATATCTGATTTATAATCAGTACTTGTATCCTGGTTAGTGAGAAGAACATACTTGTCCTATACCATTATCTATTTCATTAATAGATTTTCCTCAACTTCTTTCTCATTATGAGAATTTCTGTCATTATCTATCTAGTATAGGTAATGATGCATCAACAAAGTCTTCTTCTATAAGATCTTTTCCTTTTCCTTAAGATCTTTGATTCTTTTTATTATTTTTAATGTTTCAGAATCGACCTTGTTAATGTTTGGTCCGATTCTATCGGCCAATTTTAGAAGAAGGTTGTGGAACATCCACTTCCATGTCATGGTTATCAAATATAACCATGTTAGCGAATTTTCTAAGATCCACTTTATCCCTCTTGGATAATTCTCCAGGAGCATTAGCAGCCATAGATAGGAGATTAAGTTTTCTTCCTATTATCTCTATGTTGCTTATTAGACTCCCAGTTAGGTCCTCTTTTGTTTCCAGGAGGTACATAAGTAGGTCTATTACTAGGACCTGCTTGCACATTATTTGGGACATATTCCCTTTAGGCATTTTACCCTGGGTGTAAATCCAGGTTTCTTATAAGGTTTTTTGCCTTTAGAGAATTTGTTCCCACTCCTTTGAACAAAATTTGCAGATGATTTCCTGAGTCAGCTTTATATGCTGCCATTCTATTTTCTATCTCAGGAATGAGATCGTTTAACTTAGTCTCTCCTAGTGTCATTTTAAGGAGGACATAAGTCTTGAATGAATCCCAGGATGATGGTAATCGATCTAAGACTTCCATATATTGAAAATTATCATCAAATTTCTTTCCATTCTGATCCATTTCAGCCCAGAGTTCCATTAACTCATGGACTGATTCTGCAGGACTTTTCCCTTTCGAGAATTCCCAAGTTTTTGTCTTTTTATTAAATATTAAATACGGCTACTGCTCCAGGCTTTGCAAATGCAGCAACGAGTGCATCCCAAGTGGCTTTTGACGTCTCTTTTGTATATAATTTTAAGAGAACTGGGCAAATGGAGTGATATTAATCCATTTGCTTTATTGTCATTTTCTAGCACTCTAAGTGTAACTTCCATTTCTGGCTAAGTGCTGACACTTGTGCAGCTGTTACACTAGTTGCATTCATTTTTTCCTGGTCTGCAACTGTATATACATTATGTGTAATGCCTCCGATTCACATATTGCCATACAGATTTCGATTTGGAGCATTAGCCTTCATTAATCATTCCCAAGTATTCCAATTACTGGAACCTTTAATATGGGAACTCTATCCTTGTCACTGTTGTCCACACCAACAGGAATAATGGCTTTTATTTGTTTGAGCAATTTTATCAATATTTGGCCCAGCCATATTTCCTTTTGTGGACAATGTAAGATGGAAATGTCCATTCTGCTGCCTCAACTAGAGTGAAGCCAACATCTTTACGAAGACTATGGCTCATTTCAGACATTTCCTTAATAGTAGGATATGCCTTCCAACACATATTTGGGCAGTGCTTCTAAGTTTAACTGCTGCCAAATAACAGAAACCTGGTCTTTTCCAGATAGGCTTCTGATGTGTGTGAGTTAACACTCTTTTGTTGATTGTATTCTAATGAATTCACCCTTTTCTAATGGGTGATCCTTTTGAGCAGCTATGAATGTTTCATTTTCATCATCAGATAATTCCCAAATGAGAATTATCAGAACCATAAAGTAGATCTTCAAAGGTTTGATCCTTTGATTCCTTTAACTCATCATGAGTAGGAATTTCTATTTCTAGGTTCTTTGATCTAGCAGTGACTTGGATATTATCGGTTTTCAATTGTAAACTGATTTTCCTTCTGACAGTTGGTTTCTTGGCTCTTTTCTTTCATGAGCCAATTTTGTTTGTCAGATTCCTTGGAGAGCCAAGATTCTGCATTTTCTGCACGAATCCTTTGCTCATGCCACCGCTTTTTGCAATTTATTAATTACAAGTGTTTAACCTTTGTATTTTTTCATATATGATCTATACACTCTTTAAAGTTGGCCTGTTCTTGTGTATTCAATGATCTCATGTGTTTCTTTGAGATCATGTCTTAATTTGTCATTATGACTCATTAAGCATCAACATGTTTTTCTACTTTTTTAACAGTGCCAGCTATATCTTTGATTGTATTCTTGATGATTACTCATCATGATTCGAGTGTCCTCCACTAGATCATGTGCATCATGTTATTCTCGTAGTCTTTTATAGTGAATGGTGGAGTCAACTTTGTTCTTTGTTTGACTACACAAATTTTATTAGGCATGATGCCCATATTTACAAAGGTTTTGGCAATTGCGTTGCCACTCCTTAATATCTTATATTGATGGTTTCCCATCATATCTCCCTTTGGTCTCTCCTTCCTGGTTCCCCCCAGAGGATGGTACTGGAAGTGGGTCAATCTCCCACTTTGATGCATCGGTACCGTTCCTTGCTCCAAACGACTTGAGCCACTGCTCATGTCTTCTTTCCTGTTCTTCACAGGTAGGGAATATACCAAATTAGGATTATTCGCCTTTTGGAGTCTAAGGGGACCAAACGCACATTTTCAAGCCATTTTTTGCAATGGTGCAAAATTGGACCAGATGGTCCAAGGCACAGGAACAGGGGACCTATTCTCATACATTGCCTAGTCGTGGGAAAGGTGTTGGTCCTAACCTTTTCAGATTTGAACAGGGGTTTCAGTGCCAAATTGCACTGGATTCGGGTTACATATTTTTCCGAATCTGCCTGAATCGACAAGTCAATTCCCCATACATGCGCCATTTTGCATGTGATTCCTGTTTGCTGTCTTTGGTAGCGGGCCAGCGCCGCTTTCTCTTGTGCCTCACGACATTGGGCCATTCTAATTGACTGTCATCTAACGCTGTGTCTAGTATCTGAGCATTGCTTTGATTTGCCCACTGCCTGTAACTCGTGTTTTCCTGCGCTTCTTTTGTGAGACACTGGTATCCATAGGTTACCAAGAGGTGGGGTCACAGATTCCTGTTTGATAACAGGAGAGGAGGACAAGGACGGTGCTGCATAATGAAAGGGAGCAAAGATGGGGTCTTCACTTTAGGGGTCTCCAGGATTGCCGGAGATGTGGAGCTAGGCGAGCGGATATTTTTGGCCTGATGGCCAACATTGCGCTTTGTGTAAGATATTCGTACTTTACACTCCCCCACATATCCTATTGGACTCTTATCAGACTCCTTCAAGTTCCATCGGACTCTGATCGGAGTCTGATCGGAGTCTGATCAGACTGTTCTAAGACTAAAGATAGTCTGATCAGACTCCGATCAGACTCCGATCGGACTCTGATCGGACTCTGATCAGACTCTGACTGACAAACTGAATAATTAACTGCAAGAGAAGAAATTTGCCCTGTCGGTCAGACTCTGATTGGAACAAACACATAATTAACTTGTAGAGAAGAAATTTACCCAGTCTGATCAGAAACAACTGCAACTTAATTAATCTTACAAAGTATGTAAGTTACAACCCAATCACTCATTTTCACTATCACTATCCTCTCTCTCCACACTTTCTGAACACTTTATACTCCCCACATGTCCTTGTGGACTCCTTGTAGACTCCTGGTAAATTGACATAAAAATGAGCCTTTCAACCATGAGTGGACAAGGAGTCCTTGTGGACTCCCTGTTCACTTCCCTGTTCAGTCCTCATTGACTGCAAAAATTCAAAAATGCCAGGAGTCATCCAGCCAGGAGTGAACTGGGAGTCCTGTGGAACCCTGCTCACTCCTTGTTCACTGCTGCAAAAAAGTTAGTAGTAAAAAATGCAAGGGACTGGACAGGAGTCCCTGTGGAGACCGCTCACTTGTCACCAATGCAACAATGGCAATAGTACAGTACTTTACACTAAGCCACCTACCCAGGTGGACTCCACATGGACTCCAGGCAAAGTCCAGGAAAAAACGCAAAGCAATGTAGAAATCCATGTAGAGTCTATGTGGACTAAACATGTGTGCATTTCTCACATGTCATATTTCCACTATCCAAATGATGAGAATCACAACATGCATTTGGCTCAAATTTCTTACATGTTACCTATTTGTCACATTCACTTACAGCACAAAATCAAGATATGCCATTTCAGACTACTTCTCTTACATGTCATTAACATGTCACATTTTTCCAACAATGATCAAACTGAAATTATGACATGCATTCAGACCACTTTCCACTACTTCTCTCACCTGTCACCAACATGTCCACATTTTTCAACCATCAAAAATAGACCAAACTATACTGGTATCTGGACTCCATCTATATACATCCCCACTGTTATGGATGATGCCCTTGTCATGGTTCATTCTAAGTCACAGCAACAAGCAGAGTCTTGGTCTGCTCCCAGCCACTGGATGAAGAGTCTGGTCACTAGTCAAATGATGACAAAAGTCCTGAGGACAATGAAGAGAAGGTTGAGATTGAACAAGTTGAGAGCAATACTTGTCTAAGTTGGAACTGAGGTTACTCTACAGTACATGGGGTTTATATATGGTTTGAGAACAATTGAAACTATAAGGGGAAATAAAGCTGTAGTTACCTGAGAAAGGAAATGCAAAGGTAACTACAAAAAGGAGATAGCATCCAATATGAAACATGCATAGTTATGAGTAATGGTGATGAAGTAAAGCAGTCTGCTGAGTCAGGAAGCTGATACAAAAGGAAAACTGTAACACCCACAATGACTTGGACTCTACTTTATTTCTCATAGTCAGATTTTAGTGAATAAGTAACTATAACTAAATTCCTGTCCAAGTCATACATCCCACAACTGACCCAGACTCTCCTACATTTTGCCATGGTCAAAATGACTTCCTGCCATATTCCCTCATTGCTTTTCTGTATGATTTACTATGAAACCTGTCAGGGGTAAGCAAACATCACCAGAGTGTGTTACACCTATGATGTGTTAAATCGTCCACCTCAAGGGCGACAAGAGCAAGGCCTTCTCAAGGAACAGCCAAGCTACTACACAAGTGTAAGACTGGAGAGTGAGAGTGTGCTGAGCGAGCTAACAGTTCAGTTGAACGGTTTGACTGTTAAACTAGACTGGAGGTCCAGTCTATGGATTGCAAGGTTATATACATTTACAGAGTGCATAGCATGTGATAATAAAGGTAGGCATGTGATAAAAGACATTGGCATGTGTTAAAAGAATGTCACATGTGATAAAGATGATAGGCATGTGATAAAAGGGACTCTTGGCATATTCGACAAAGTAAGAAGAGCATAATGATGAGAAAAATGTACTGCATAGGGATAGGGGTTTTACATAAGCATACTTGAGGCATGATTGTAACAAGAGTGTGCAGGGGGTGGAGAAGGTAGATATCAAGAGTTTTTTTATTCATATATGCAATTTCTCATAAAATTTCTATTTTTATTATTCAATTGATAATGTTTTACAACATAATTTATATATACTACAAAGGCAGTGGCCATGGGTGTGGGGTGGGTATGATGGGTTTTGGGGTGGGTATGATGGGAGAGGGGAAAGGTATGATGGGGAGAGGGGGTGGGCATTATGCAAGAAGGGGGTGGGCGTGACGTGCTAGTGGATGCGCGCGACGCAGGAGTGGGTAGGTGTGATGCATGAGTGGGTGGCGCGCGAGTGTGTGAGGGGGGGCACGACGTGCGAGTGGGTGGGCGTGACGCGCGAGAGGGTGGGTTGACGTGCTAGTGGATGGGCGCGACGCGGAGTGGGTAGGTGTGATGCGTGAGTGGGTGGGCGCGATGTGTGAGAGGTGGGGCGCGACGCGCGAGAGGGTGGGCGCGACGTGCGAGTGGGTGGGCGCGACGTGCGAGTGGTGGGCGTGACGCGCGAGAGGGTGGGCGCCGACCTGCGAGTGGGTGGGCATGACGCACGAGAGGGTGGGCGCGACAGGCGAGTGGGTAGGCGCGACGCGCGAGGAGGGTGGCGCGAAGTGCGAGTGGTGGGCGCGATGTGTGAGAGGGTGGGCGCGACGTGCGAGTGGGTGGGCGTGACGCGCGAGTGGGTAGGCGCGACATGCGAGTGGGTAGGCACGCGAGAGGGTGGGCGCGACGCGCGAGAGGGGTGGGCACGACTTGCGAGTGGGTAGGCGCGACCGCGAGCGGGTAGGCGCGACGCGCGAGAGGGTGGCGCGATGTGCGAGTGGTGGGCGCGTGGGCGTGACGCGCGAGAGGGTGGGCGCAACGTGCAAATGGGTGGGCGTGGCGTGCGAGTGGGCGGGCATGAGGCGCGAGAGGGTGGGCATTCATCAAAGCTGGCAAACATCTGTTCCGGTCCTGTCTTGTGCGCCAGATTACGCGCAATCGCTCGGGTTGCAAGGCGTCATGAGGTGCTAAGCGGTAGCTCTGCCAGCTGCCAGCTGTCGATGACTCATCGGTCCACGACTTCGACCATCCAACATCAGACAACGATAAAATCATACAACAGAGAGACAAAACTCAAATTTAGTTAAGTCGTGCAACTACCACAGATAGCCGATTTAATAATAATACAATATCTGCAAGAGGTGCTCTGCCGAGACAAGTATGCTGTTGTGTGCGGCCCAGGATCGGTTATGGGGATGTCTGCTGTTCTCCTGCGATTGACGTATGCAGTCTGATGCTTGTATAGTGGTGTCTATACAGGCGTGCTTCACAGCGACTATACGCTCGCGGCGAGATAGCGCTCGTTTCCGTGTCGGACTGTGGACGCAGGCCAAGTGTGAAAGTGGGCAAACAGGGCTCATAGACAGGGTCCGTCGTAGACGTGTCGCGGCACGCAAGTGGTGTTACGAATCTGAAGAGAGGTCGAGGGCAAATCAGCCACATCTATATTGAGGTCTTGAGTTTTCTACACTTAGCCACATATCCTGGCGGACTCCGATCGGAGTCTGTCGGAGTTGATCGGAGTGTCTGATCGGACTGTCTAGGACCTGAATGTCAGTGTGACACCAGCCAATTTCCATCTCATGTCTGATCAGAGTCTGATCAGACTCTGGTCGGACTCTGGTCAGACTCTAGGAGTCTGATAGGAGTCTGAGCTCGGAGTCCTCGGACTCCGAGCAGTGTGGTTGTTGACCACTGGTAATATAACATCCTGTGGACAGCTGACTGGTGATGGAGCTGCATAGTGAGGTGGCGACGGAACAAGCGGCAGAGGCTCTCTATCGTGTCAGAGGCGGTGGGCATGCTGGACGCTGCCGTAGTGGTAGCTACGTTGTGAGCTCGCGCTAAACGACACTGGCTGACAACACACGTTTGACTGCCGGTAAGTTGCTGGTGGCGACGGCGACCGTTGACCGATAACCGGGTTGGAGTGGATGATGGTGGCGATCGGCTGACAGGAGTGGCGGCGGCTCGGTCCATGGTACGGTCGATGCATGCGCGTCGCCAACCACCCGCCCATCGTCACCGGTGTTCTCGGCCCTACTGGCGGCACACTTCACGGTCTGTTGCACCACAACCACCGCCATCCGTCGACGCGTACTGGCGCGCACCGTATCTCGCGGGTGCCACCAGCCATCGTTCCGTCCGTCACCACTACCACCAACCCCACTCCTCACCGCCCTCTACGACCACCCCCCGCTGTTGTACCACCTACTGCGTGCGGCGACGGTGAGATGGCGAGGCCTGATCCATCATCACTCAACCACGGTCACGTCACAACTACACGGCAGTCACGTGTGTGTCACGTGCAGTAGTAAACAGTAAACGGCGCGTCACTGCCGTCACGTGGAGCCTTGTGTCGCGCTCTCGTGTCACAATGTCACAGGATGTTATATATACCAGTGGTCAACAACCCACACTGCTCGGAGTCCGAGGACTCCGAGCTCAGACTCCTATCAGACTCCTAGAGTCTGACCAGAGTCCGACCAGAGTCTGATCAGACTCTGATCAGACATGAGATGGAAATTGGCTGGTGTCACACTGACATTCAGGTCCTAGACAGTCCGATCAGACTCCGATCAGACTCCGACAGACTCCGATCGGAGTCCGCCAGGATATGTGGCTAAGTGTAAAGACCTCAAGATATTAGATGTGGTGATTTTGCCTAATTTAAATTGGGCAATCACCTTCTTGCCTTTTTTATTGGCTCTAAGCCGAAGAAAGGCCTATTGACGTTGTTGGTTACAACATCAACATCAATTACGTCTTCGGGGAAAAGATCCCCATACCCGATCTTCCGACCAGAGTTCCCAGATTTGGAACTTAAAAATGGATCTGTGGAGACCACAGAGTTGCTGGAGTTGGCAGAGTTGCTGGAGTTGGCAGAGTTGCTGGAGTTGGCAGAGTTGCCAACTTGATTGCCGAAACTGGCGGAAGACAGGGAGGAAGATGAGTTATTGCCAGATTTGGCAATGGTGGCAGCGGAGGAGGAAGAGGCGACGTTGTTGACAAAAGACATTTTATATATTTCAAAAATATAAAAAATATGGTGAAAGTTTTTGATTTGGTTTGGTCTGAAAAGTGTGTCAGCTCTACTTTCTAAATATAGCAGAGGCTGGCACTTTTGTCATGACTTCCGGTTATGGGACACAGATAGATCCCATGACAGAGACTTGAGACTCACTTTTGGCTTCTCAATTCATCGCCAGAAAAGGGATCCAGCCTTTTCAGGAGTGCTTCAGGGCTCCATCAAATTCCCTGACAGTGAAAATCCATCACTATGTAACTATTTTTAGAAATGTACTAATGCCACTAAGGAGCGATCCTATTTCTAAGCAGGAAGCTAAGCTCATGCCTGCCGCTGGTCTGCATGTACCATGGAACAAGGTCCAAGCAGCACAACCCTTATACAGAATAATTACATAATATAATCAGAACAATGGGACGAAAACCCATATATTGATATAAGTGCTTAATTATTCATGGCCAATAGGGGGGCGCGAAGCCTTTTGATCAGGGACAGGACAGAACCCGATCTGATCTTTATCCGTCATAGACGGCCCTAAATCCGGAGAATGTTGATAAGCCAGAATTCACCATCTGGCCCAGATCTGGATAAAATCAACAGATCCGGAGTTATGGTTTTGATATTGACCGGGGTAACACAGAAACCCGGGGCTGGTATAGTTTGCCATACTAAGTATTATTCTCACACCTTCCAGGTGGTGCCTGCAGATCTCTGTCAAGATTGAGGCATACTCATATTACGCGTGAGTTCCGGGGTACATCAGCAATCATGACAGTGATTACAATATTGTACAGCTACGGGCACTACTAACAAACCTAATTTCCTGTTTGGTGAGTACCAAAAGCGGGTGATGCTATCTCCTGTGTGATGACAGCATGGTGCGCACAGCCACTTTGCTTATAAGCGAAATGATGTCATAGGTCAGCCATCAGGTCTGCGAGCAGATGGGGCCCATAACCTGTCGAAGCAACAAACCAACAGGAGCGCAGCAGAATAGTAGAGCTAAGTAAGTAACACTTACTTGTAGCTGTAGTAGTTCACTTAAGTCCGCTGTAGAGCAATCACTTAGTAGAGCAGAGGATGTAGATTGATGTCTAAGTACTGAGGTATTTATACAGTCTATCTAATGGTCTGATGTCAGTGATATTAGTAGCACTGACTGATCATTTCTATTGTGCTTGCTAATGCACAGTCATGCACATGTGCGCTATTGTCTGAGTTTGACATCTGTCAAACTCTATAATATCTGTCTAACTCTATAATATCTGTCAAGATATTAATAGCAGTGAACTCTATAATTATGTCCACATATACAACATTGATTATATGACAGATTAGATAAGATCGGTTCCATCCGAGATAAGATCGGATAGATCCGAGATGTTTCCCATGGTGCGGAATACATCGTGTGTGAAATGGATTACATCCGTTTCAACAGATGATAACAGGTTTATCAATGGATGGCTTCTTGGATGGGATTGATTTGTTCTTCAGATTGCGACCGGGCGTGTGGCTGATATTGGGGTCGATAGCAGTCGGAGCCTGAGTACGTTTGGATGGTTTAGGAAAGGTACTTGAACAACGATCAGTGCCGGTGCGCCACTTCAAGTCTTCCATGACAACTTTAGAGGAACTTGCCAAGTTGATCATGTCAATGCGAGGAGGCATGACTGGGGCAGCGGATTTTGCAGCCTCACTTGTTGGCACTGGCATAGCATTGACGACCTCGGCTGGGGCATCTACGGCATGCAACTTTTCGGCCTTATGTGTTGAGAAAGTGGAGGAGGTTACTGTGGGGATGGTGATATTATCGTGAACCGTGTTCACGAATTGTGTGGTTGCCGAGGCATTCCTTGTCATATGTAACATAATTCACGTCATGGTTGGGGATCTACAACACGCGACTTTTCGGCCATATGCGCTGAGATAGTCGAGGAGGTTACTGTGGCGGTAATATTACCTGTGAACCTTGTTCACAAATTCTGTAGTTGCCAGGGCAGTCCTCGTCATATGCAGATGATAATCATATTTGGAAGTTCATGCCACTGTTTGGCTTCATGCGCTGAGATAGTCAAGGAGGTTACTGTGGCAGTAATATTATGGTGAACCTTGTTCACAAATTCTGTGGTTGGTAGTGCAGTCCTCGCCATATGCAGATGATAATATATCTTTGGAAGTTCATGCTTCACTTTAACTGAAGTATTATTATCATAGACATCCTTACACTCAGCTCGAAACACACACTCACCTGGAAGCTGAGCAACAACAGGGACACATTCATCCAGAGCCTGCGAGAGAGAGGAAAGGTCAAAGACATCGGTGGCAGCTTTAGCGGGCAGGTGGGCAACTTCAGTCGCGATAACTTCCTCCAAGGCCAGGGATAATGGGGAGAGATCAAATGCGTCAGAGACTGCAATGGATAGGCAAGCTGCATGAGCTTGTGAGGATGCGGGCCGGGACGTTGAGTCTTGGGTGCGTCACACTAAAAGGGGTTGGAGCTTTCTTGGTCTTGACATCACTCAATATGAGTGGTCAAGGGGTTGGTTGTAAAAAAGCTATGGTACGTGACATGGTATGGGTATATATACTATGAGTGTACCTAATGTCATCAGATTGTACTAGTAAGCGATTGTATCTGTGAAAGGAAAGGAGCGTTGGGGAAAAGGTATACGAGATGGCTGCGTAGGCGTTACATTCGCCCTCCAAGGTTTTGAATCAAAACCTCCTCAAAATGCAGCCGTTGGGATATGCGGTGCGATAGGGTCTGGGTCTTCCCACCCTTGATTGGGTGTGGGAATGCCCGTGTCCATTGTGGCCTCGTGTGAACCACGAGGCTGGTTGTTGTCAAGGGTGCGTGCTGTGTTGTGGATTCCCTCTAACTCCTCATCCAGGTCCTCTCTTGTCTGTCCGCTGATACGCCTGGAACGTGTCAGTACCTGCACTAGTCCTATTCAGCTCCCAAGGAAGCCATTCGAGCCAAGTCGAAGCATCCTGCTCACAAATCGAAGTCCGTAGTGCCAGCAGTGCCCTGCCAAACGAAGGTCGAAGCTTGAGATCAGACAAGGTCTTCGATCCGGCCTCCTCAGTCTTAGCGGATATCCGAAACATCTTTCAGTTCCTAGACAGTCCCCGTTCCACACTACCCGGCTACATTGTGACAACCTCAGTTCAGTCACTAGGGCCCCACCACATTGCAAATTCAGCAAAATGGGTGCCTGGTGCCTCGCCAACATAAGGACAGGACAATCACCCCCCTCCATAGCCCAGACTTGTGCACGTCCAACCAGCCAAGCTTCTATGACTCGACTGATGCAGAGTGGAATGCCCTCAATCATACAGTCATTGACCCTACTCAAACGACTCGCGGCGCCAGCCCGTTCATTGTTTTGCGTCAAGGATATCCGATCATGCCGAACCTCCGACAGTAGATCCGGACTCTTGATAGATGTACCTCCCAGCCCAGTCGAACCACCAATGCACAACAACTTCGTTTTGTTCACCCCAGGGGCAGCCTTCTTGCGGCTACCAGCATCCAAGCGAGCCAGTATATCCATCTTGGACTCGATAGGAATACAATTCGGAGACTTGAGGACGGTGACGGAGGAGAGACGAACCATGTTGATGTGTCAGATCAGTGCTCGAGGAGGCTTAGAGCCAATGTTCCATGACCCAGATGAGGCATCTGCCTTGCGTACACCCAGGGACCCATACAGTCAAAGCCGGTTCCACCTCGAACTAATCAACAGCTCGGTTCGATTAGAAGAGCTCACCTCCGCAGGAAGCGCCACGTTTGTCATTGGTCAAGTTGTATGGAGGATTGTCACAGTCACAGTGCAGGAAGGCTACCAAAGGGAGATAGCATCCGGAGGACCACTAATCATTGTCGGACAAACCCTCAGACGATATGCGGTCATCAATCGAGAAGGTGTGCTGCATTTGAGGCTCATTCCAGCGCACCAGCTGATGCCATATTATTCGACCTGGCATGTAGCGTGACTTCCAGCGGAATTGACACACCATCCCCAGCTTGAGGACCTGCTCTGTCACGAGTACAAAGCCTAGAAACCACAAAGGCATTGCAATGTAGGCTGTGCATCGCTATCCAGTTACAGGCAACTTTGACCGAGGTACCTGAGGATCTGTGGAGTGCTTGTTGGGTGTCGTGAACGTTGGCAATGTCGGTGGAGAAGTATTCCTGGTTTGTGCCTGGTGCACATGCTCGTTTCTGTTGTCATGGACCTATTCCCATCGTCGTGCTTCGATTGGGCTTCGAGAAGATGGTAGCAAGTGGACTTTTACTATGTTGCTGATGTTGAACACTGTTCCAAATTACCCTTTTTGATATTTTGTTCTATATATATATATGTACCTGTCTTAGACGAATGACAGAGAAGTCCTGACCTTTCTTCCCTCCCCTCCGAGTTCACGGTTCAAGTTTTGGCCACCTCCGAGTCTTGCCAAGGTCCCCGTGTGTCTTGTCTCAGTCTGTGCTCGCCTTGTCTCGACCTTTGCCCCAGTATCTTGCGTAGCCTTCAACGTGTTTCTCATCAGCCACACTCATCCTCATTGCCTCACCCATCAAGATTCAATCAGTCTTCGATCCTCGTTGCCCCTTCGAAGTAACTCAGTACCACTCGCACTTCATTTATCACATAACCAGGTGCCCGCATGCCTCGTACCTTCAGCCAAGTCTGAGAACCTCCTAGGACTTGCCCCCCTGTCGTACGTGTTGCGTGCCAATTCCCCCTTCATTACCTCCCATTCGTTTCAAATGCCACCTCGGTTGATCACTGAAGGTGTGCTTGAGCACCGAGAAATTGGGTTTCTTTTGGGTTTGCCCGCTGCACAGCGCATCACCGTGACAGCGGTTCTGTGTCCGAAAATTGTGGTGACCCATGCCTCGATGAGGTGGTCTGCCACAACGATGACCAGATGGCGTGTTTGGCAGGTGGATCCTGTCTGCCAGACGCTCACGCAAGACCAGGCAAGGTGCGTGACAGTTATCATTGTTGCGGGCCTGTGCGTAATTGAGGTTTGGGGCAGGTGGGGCAGGCGGTGCCACAGTGCAACGGACCAGCGCAGCGACGATGTCCATCATCTCTTGCTGGTGCTCCAACATGCTATCAAAGGCGCGGTTCGACATGATGATATCACCACCGTCGCGGGGATGATGCGAGGGGGGAGGACGGGGCGTGTATGATGAAGGGCGGCGGTCAGGGAATCAAGAGCGAAGGTATGGCATGGAGGTGGGGTGATAGCAAACTGACGATGAGTCTGATTTCCATTGAAGACAATCTACCACATGCTTATATTTGTAGGATCGTCGGCCTTCTCGTGCATCATAACCATTTAGCGCTAATATATTCGCCAGGGTGTTTCTTCTGGCGTCCCTAGCACTTCTCGCAGAAAGTTTTATGACTGCCGCACCTAATGCCGGTTCAACCTTACCCACACGAAGACTTTTTAGGTGAGTAACTCCCATTGCTTCAAGGTATTCATCAAGCACACTAAGCCCTTTCAGCTCAGCGTACGGCACCCAGGTGACATTGCCCGTTGACCATTGGACTTCAAACAAGGCGTCGCGGCCTCTACCCAAATGGGTCAAGATTCGGTCAATGTGCCATTCGCGTGGTTCCTGGCCCAAGCCAGGAATTTGGTGTAGTTGGCAGCCAGGGAATTGGTGGTCGTCATTTGGGAAATGATGGCGCAGCAGCGATGCGTGAAAAATATCATGTACACCGCATGCTCTTAATTCCTGTGGTAGCGCTAACTGGTATGACGACCCAGGGGATGCGACGTGGGTAATTTTAAAGGGTCCAACATACTTAGGAATGAGTTTACGAGCGTGTCCTGTCGGTAGGCAAAGGTTCTTCATTGCTAAATATACCAGATCTCCTTCAGCAAAATCGGCCTTTCGCTGCCTTTTGTTAGCCTGTAAAGTCTGGCTCAGCCAAGCCTCAATGATGGCATCACGTGCGTGCATAAGTGCAACCTTCAGATTGGCAGCAAACTCCGTCACACTGGCATATTGTGACCTTGTCTCCCAGATCATTGTACGTGGCTGTTGACTGTAGTTCAGGAAGAAAGGTGAGAAACCTGTTGTTTCTGACCGAGCAGAATTCATTGCAAACTCAATTGCAGGTAGCTTTTCCACCCAGTCCTTTTGGTCCACACAAACACATTGACGTAGCATCTGTGTCATTGTGCAGTTTGCTTGTTTGGTTGTGCCATCCGTCTGTGGGTGGTAGGTGGATGATAACCGAACCTCAATGTTCAGGAGCTCGTGCAATCGCATCCAGAATGTACTGGTGAATAGTGAGTCGCAGTTGCTCACTATTTTCTCTGGTAATCCATGCAACTTATATACGGAATCAAAAATGACCTCAGCAATGTCCTTTGCATGGTAAGTTTGTTTTGTTGGAGTCAAATGTACCATTGACGTTAGCTGATCGATGATCATGCAGATCATGTCAAAACGGCCATTGCGGTTACGGGATTCAGGCAGGGGACCAACGAAGTCAAGTGCTATATTCTGCCATGGCCGTCGAGGAACTGATAGTGTTTTTAGCAGTCCCATTGGCGTCTGTGTAGAGGGTTTGCTTGTCATGCATGTTGTGCACAAGCGGCAGTATTCCTCGACATCCGACACCATAGTCTTCCACCATACTTCGTCACGCAACACCTGCAGGGTTTTCCTATAGCCAAGATGGGCTAGTAACGAGTGTACGTGGGTGATTATGATCTCACAAACACTCCGTTGCTTGACCTTTATATTGGGTATGCATAGAACTTCAACATCGCCACTCTGTTTGAAAACCAATCCTTCATCGGTTCGAAAATCCGTGAAATTGGTTGGATTAGTGAGTATTTCTGTGAAGAAGGTGTCTTCTGAGTATCAGTTGCAGAGACATTCTGGTATGTCATAGCCTATGTCTCCTGCTGTTTGCAGTATGGCTGATACATCCTTGGTAGTCAAGGGGGTCGAGGGGGTCGATTTCTCCGATGGACCAGTGGCTGTCCTTTCCATCTGGACCTCTCTTGAGTCTGGTGGTAATGGCGCTGTAGCTGGGCACAGTTTCTGAGTCCGTTTAGGTTTGGAATACTTACGCTTGTCTGCGCCAGCTTCCGCCAAGCGTGCTGAGTGGCGCACCATCATAGTTCCTGTGGAATCTGGGATTATGGCTGTTGCGCCAGCATATATTGGACGGGTTATGTCAGGCACGTCATGTTTTTCGTCACCGTCACCATCATGGCTGACATATTCACTTGCGGCCCGAACCACACCTAGCGGTTCGTCACTGTACATGTGAGATAAGGCATCTGCCACTACGTTTGCCTCTCCAGGCACATAGCTAATTTGGAACGAAAACTCGTTCAACACGTCGAGCCAACGATGTTGACGCGGCGACATATTCTGTTGCGTCATGAAGTGTTCAAGTGTCTGGTGGTCTGTCTTTATCGTGAAACTGGTACCATGCAACAGTGAGCGGAATCGTTTCAGAGATTCAACCACGGCTAACAGCTCCTGTTCATGCACAGGGTAGTTTTGCTGCACTGGATTGAACTTTCCCAACCAGAAGGCTACTATCTTGGATGACTTCCATTCTTTCCCCTGGCTCATGTAGCCACTGCCACCTGTGCAACTCGCATCAGTGGTTAGCCATATGGGTTTGGCCTCAGGTGAGTAATCAATGGATACTTGTCAGTGTTCACGCCATTCATGGACGGTCTGCTTTATTTCTTCAAAGGCACGTTGTTCTGTTGCTCCCCACCTCCAGATTTTATTTCCCGAGGAGAGGGGTCAACGTCCCCATTGGGATATGGATACCAAACAGTCATCTGCGAGATATCCCACCGCTCCCAGGAAGCTTGCCAACAAATCCTTGTTTGTTGGCGTCTTCCAGTTGTGTACAGAGTCGTGTTATGAGCTCATGCCCCTAACCACAACCTTACAATCCCCCTAGGGGGCCCACAGGCCTCATCGCTGGCCAGAGAGTAAAAAGGAGATGACACTGGGATAGATTGGGGTAGAGATAAACTATCTGAAGTCTGGGAGACTCCAGCTACAATGTACCTACTTATATACTACTTTATGAGGACCCCTTGCGACTCCCAGACCCATCGGCACTCCCCCCGTCTGACTCACTCTTATTGTTCTTGGTGAGCATGTGCTTGGGCACTGCCACAGTTGCTGTGCACATGAGCGCATATGGGCGTGGCCGCTCTGACTCCACTCATAGACCTCTTCTGGACTGCTCTAGACCCTGACCATAAGGAGCAATACCTTGAGGCATTGTGCGTTCCCATCGCGATCCTTTATAGACATGCACGCTGTCTTGCGCCTTCGTCTGATGTGTGATGGCTTGATGCGCTGATCCTCCTGATGCACTGATGCCGAGTGTGATGCCATCAAGGTGGCGATCCACCTTCCTAGTCCGGCTGTCCTTCCGTATATAGTATTGGCTGGTTCTTCCAACCATTGTCTTGCCCTCTGGTGAGCGCTCCCATGCGCTGGCTCAGCCGTTGGTATCCCATAGTGTCCCATAAGGCCCCAGGCCTGGTATAACATGTATAGAAGTCATCCCAGATGACTGTAAGGTGAAACCAAATTTGAGGGCTAGGATTGCGATCCTAACAAGTCGACCTTGTGGGGATCCATCTGTATGCCCTTGTCGTCAATTATGTGACCTAGGATCTTCAGCTCCCGCTCGAAGAATTGCATTTTGTCTGCACTCAGGTACAGTTTTTTGTGGTGCAACACATCAAATACAGTGCGTATATGTCTGATGTGGTCTTGAACCGAATTGGAATAAATGATGATGTTGTCTAGATAGACATCGAGAAATGTTCCAATATATGGAGCAAAAATATGATTCATAAGGGCCTGGCACGTAGCTGGCCCATTGCAGTCGCCTTGCTGCAACACCAAGCTGACTAGTGTACTGTCAGGTGTATTAAACAAAGTGCGTGGGACATGTTTGTCAACTATCCGTATCTGCTCATATGCATCCTTAGCATTAATAAGAGAACGGTACGGGTGACAGGCAACATTCCACAAGATTGCGTTGATATCTGGTAAGGGTGTGGCCAACTTTTTCGTGTTGGCGTTCTGCTCATGTTTATCCAGGACGGTACGGATCTGTTTTTCACCACTCGCTTTTGGTGGCCTGGCCAGGACAAGCAAGGGGGATGACGGGTTACCCGTAGCATGTTGCCATCGACCATTGGCAATTACTCATCACGTTTCTTCCTCCATAGGGGTTTCAGTGCCTCCAGACAGCGCGCTGGTCGATATCGGTAGATTTTATCCTCATCAATCAATGGGATTGTATGATTAACTGCATGAAAGGAGGGAGTGCTGTCTGTGCTGTATCAGGACATAAGTCTGCCGCTTCCTCCCGCAGCTGGTTACGGATCCGGTCCAAGTCATCTTCAAAGATGTCGGCTGAGCAGGTGATCGAATAAACCTCCTCACCACGCATCTCTAATGATGTTGTAGATCCAATTATCACAAGATGGATTGAATCCAACCATCACTTGATGTTGGTACAGAACGGCGTTCCCAGGATCAGATCATAGCCATCAATATTTGCAACATTGAGTTGGCGAGTCTTGTTTATCCCTTGATATTCCAATTTCACTGATGTAGATTGGTTCGTTTTGGAGCGTGAACCATGGACAGCCATTTTTATGTTCAATGGTTTGGCCAAGACAGAGTGTGGCAGACGTAGTTGATCCACGAGTGTTGTTGAGACAAAATCTGCCTCCGATCCACAGTCGAGCATTGCGCGGACCGGGTGGCCATTGACATAAATGGTCACAATGATGGGCCTTGGTATCACACGTTTGAAGTCATGGACATGCATTGAGGTGCGCTCCGCAGTGTCTGTGGTTGGTTGTTGGGGCTGGCTCTTTTTTCTAGTGTTCCGTGCTTTCATGGCATTTAATTGTACAATTGCACAGACTCGGTCCTGACGGACAGTGCGACGCCGAGTATATTCCGTCCACCAATGATGGAGGAAATCCATCATTGAGAACTCCATTATCAGGACTACCCTTGACGTGACGTCTTAGGGCCCCAACAGCAGACTTAAGAGGAAGGAATGAGGGTGGAGTGGAAACCCGAGAGAACTCGACTGAGGACTCTGGGTGTTACTTGCTCAGTTTATATACTACAAGGGTGGTCTGTGCACTACTCTAATAATAGTAACCACGCTGAATAAGTATGAGTAAAAGAGATAACATAATCGGCCCCGTTGCTGCGCATTGGTAAGCCTGAGTCATAGTCTATGAGTCATTGGTCCGGTAGTCCGTAATCTAATCTAATCGTTATCTAATCTAATCTAATCTTAGCGCTGACTAGATAAGATAGACGCCAACCTGACTAAGATGTTTGGCTACAGCTATTGTAAAATACAAGAAAAAGAATAAAAATGTCTTAGAGATTTTGACCGTTGAGAACAGATCATGACAGTACCCCCTTTTTAGGTTTCGGCTTCCTAGACGAACTAAAATCTTCAAAGGATATGTGTCCACCTTTCTTTTCTTTTCTCCATCTCATGCATAATTGCCATGCCCAAAATGCTTTGGGCGGGAAAGTCCAAGGATCTACGCCTTGGTCGGTTTTTCTATCCAACAGTACACATCACGATCCATAGTGATGCAAGGATGGGGAGTGGGTTTCGGCTTTCTTGGAGGTTCGGGGAAAAGACAACGTGACGATTGTTCACAACAGTGGCCCACGTTTGAATGACCACTGATGGTAAGGATTGTTGTTTGAACTTTTTTGTTGTTGCGGCGATTCTTACCCATGATGGTAAGAGAGACAATATACAAATGCGTATATGTGTTTGAATAACCGGGCCCAGAATAAGGCCTTCCTACAACAAAATGAAGCAGTTTAAGGCCCTACTCCAGGGCCAATCCTTTTAATTTTTTAAGCATCCATTGCAATTGCATGGACCATCATGATCAGATGATTCATTCAACTGCTTTAGGAGCTGTTGTCCTTTCCATTTTTGCCAATTTTTCTCCCATGATGCAGTGTCTGCTACTGCATTTATGTCGATCCTGGATATGGCCGTTCCTGGACTTTCAGTAAGGTTTTCATATTTTTTGAAGCATAATTTGTCAAAGACACTTTTGTCAATGACTCGTATTGCTCCGGGATTTTTATCATAGAAATGCTTTATTTTCTTTTTTGCATTTCCTAAATTCTCTTTTGGCTCCCACAAATTGTGTTCTGCCGTATATCCTTTCCATCGAACAAGATATTCCATCTTGTTTCTCTTTAATCGTACATTGAGGATTTCTTCTACCTCGTATTCTTTTTCACCATCAATTTCCACTGGTGGTGGCGGTGCAATTCGTTGTCCCCTAAGTGGTTTGACATAGGGACGTATTCTTGAAACATTCACCACAGGGTGAATTTGTTGTGAGAAGGGTAGATTCAGCTCTACTGCATTTGACGAAATGATTTTTTTAATTGGATAAGGACCTATCCACCGTTCTGCCAATTTCCTAGTTGGTCATCCAGATAGTTGAAGATCTTTGGTTGACAACCACACTCGATCTCCTACTTTGTACTCTGGTACTTCAGATCATCGTCTATCTGCGTAAAGTTTCATATCATCTTGTGATTTTTTTAATGCGGCTTGTGCTTCTTCATGAATCTCCTTCATTTTCTGCGCAAAGTCAACCGCAGCTGGATGACTTCCTTCCTTTCTGGGTTCAATACCCATCCTTGGATGTTTTCCGTAGTTTACAAAAAACAGTGTATGTTTCATTGATGCTTGAATTTTGTTATTGTAACTAAATTCAGCAATTGCAAGCCAGCCCGACCAATTTTCTTGTCGGTGATCTACAAAAATCCTCAGGAACTGTTCTAGATCCTGATTCATTCGTTCCGTTTGTCATCCGTTTGTGGATGGAAAGCTGTAGACAAATCTGTAGAAATGCCTAACATTTGATTCAATTCCTTCATCATTTGAGTGGCGAATTGAGGTCCGCGATCCGAGATTATTGACTCGGGGAGACCATGGAGTTTCCATATATGATCTCTAAATAGTGTTGCCAACCCTTGAGCTGACGTTTCTTCCGAAGTTGGAATAAAATGTGCCATTTTGGACATTCTATTGCAGACTACTAGAATTGCATTATGACCATGCGATTCTGGTAATTTTGTAATAAAGTCTGCGGTAATATGAGTCCATGGCCTTGACGGTGCTGAATTAGGCATTAGCTTTCCCGCTGGTGGTTCTGGGAAATTTTTGCTTCTTTGGCACTTGTCACATCCAGCGACGTATTTTTTAACAAATTTGGTGACACCTGGCCACCAATAATTTCTTGTGACGAGTTCGACCGTCTTCCATTGTCCTCCATGTCCAGCAATGGGTGTATCATGATGGAGTCTGATTATCTCCATTCGTAATTTTCATCTTTTGGAACGTAAACCTTTCCTTGCCAGAGGATTAGTCCTTGCTCCATCTGCCATTCTCCTGCATTGAGTCTCCTGACTCCTGCTTTTTTCATGGCTTCCACCGCTTTTACAACCTCCTCATCATTTGCTTCTGATTTTCTAATTTGTTTAAAATTTCTTTTTCCAACGTATTGACTAGCACATGTCCTTGTTGGAGTGCTGCAATTCGGAAAAATTCTGGTTTCAACAAGGTGACTTCCTTGTTATCATCTTCTACCCCTTTTTATGGTCTGGCCTCCTGGACAGAGAATCGGCCTTTCCCATAGTTAAACCAGCTTTATGAATTAATTTAAAATTAAACCTGCTGAGGTATAATGCCCAGCATGCTTGTCTTCGGTTTAACTTTTTTGCGTTCATAAAGTATTCGAGATTTTTATGGTCCGTCCATATCTTGAATTCTTGCCTTGCTCCTTCTAAATAGTGTCTCCAGGCTTCGAGACATCTAATAATGCCCAACATTTCTTTATCGTGGACATCATAATTCCTCTCGGTTTCGTTGAGGGATTTGGAGAGATATGCTACTGGTCTCCACTTGTTGTCATCACATTCCATTGATAACACTCCTCCTGTTGCGTAATCCGAGGCATCAGACTCTATTCTGAATTTCTTGTCGGAGTCTGGAGCGACAAGAAGGGGTTGTTCCGTAAAAGTTTTTTTTAATGTTTTAAAAGCTTTTTCCTCTGCTTCCTTCCATTCCCATGTTTTATCTTTTTTGACCAGATTATGTAATGGTCGTGCTATTTTGGTAAAATCTTTGACAAATTGTTGATAATAGTTTGCCAATCCTAAGAATCGTTGAACATCCTTGACACTGCCAGGTATTGGCCAGTTGAGGATAGCGTCAACTTTCTTCGGATCCATTTTAATTCCATTAGGTCCAATGATGACCCCTAGGAACTCTACTTCTTGCACATTCCATACACATTTTTCTGGTTTTACATATAAATCATTTTCTTCCAAGTGCCGGAGAACTTCGAGCACTATATTGTTGTGCTCTTTTTCGGTTTTTGTGTAAATAAGAATGTCATCTATGTAAATAATGACTTTTCCTTCATTTATCATATCCCGAAAGATATCGTTCATCATGGCATGGAAGGTTGCCGGAGAATTGGTAAGACCGAAGTACATTACTACTGGTTCAAAAAAAAGAACCTTCTGGTGTAGTAAAGGCGGCCTTCCATTCATCTCCTTCCTTGATTCATACGTTATTATAACCCCACCTAAGGTCCAACCTGGTGAAGTGTTTTGCTTGTCCTGCTCGATCTACGAGCTCCAATATTAACGGTAATTGATAGTTATTTTTAACTGTCCATTCATTCAGGTAACGGTAATCCTGTACCATTCTCTTTTTTCCATCTTTTTTCTTTACAAAGAATACTGGTGATGTTTGCGGTGATTTCGAAGGTCTGATGTACCCTTTTTAATTGATCATCGACAAAATCTCGGACTTCTCCGAGTTCATCTGGTGATAAAGGATACACCTTTCCTTTTCTGGGTTGGTAACCTTGTTTGAGATCAATAGTGTGATCCCATGGTTTCCTAACCGGCATTCTTTCCGACGCAGTTTTTTCGAACAAGTGTAGATACTTGTGATACTGCGATGGCACCAACTCTTTTGGTTCCTGTTTTTTCAGCTCCCTAATCCATTTTGGGTTGTCTGATTTGATTCCAGACGGGAGAAATTCGTATTTTTCTCCTTCCTTATAGAATTTCGGGTGTTTCCATTGATCCAGGAAATCCAAATTCTGTTCTTCCTTTTCTTTTTGCTCTAGCCAGTAGGCAAAATCCAACTCTCGCTCTTTTTCCCAGACGTACATATTGGTTTCCCAATGTTCCGCCCGTTTCGTCCGCTTTTGTCTTTCCTTTGTCCACTCCCTTTGTTTATGTCCACATGATCGTGGGCATCTTGTCAACTCTATTTTACCGGTGATCCAGTTGATGTCCGGATTATGTCGTTGTAACCATGTAGAGCCTATGATTACGTTTGTCTTGCCTAATTTGCATATTTCAAACGTGGCTCGTTCTTGATGTCCCTTGTAACTCATGAGTAAATCTACTTCATGAGTGATCATTCCGCCTTCATTGTTAGATCCGTCTACATTTCTAACTTGAATTGGTCGATCTAAGGGAATTAGTTTGTAGCCTTTTTTGTTAGCGAATTTAGCATTCATAAACAAACCTGTTGCTCCAGAATCGAGCAACGCAGTTTCGGTTGTTTGGTCGTGTGTGTCTAGAGTTTCTAGACCTATTTCCATTAGTATCTCGTCTTTTTGACCAATAGAACGAACGAGAAACTCTTTTTGTCCCTTTTTGAGTATTCTTTTACCTGATAAGGAAGAATTAAGCACAGGTTTATCCGCCCTGCCGCGCTCCTGTGCTTTGGCACTAGAGACCACTTCCTGCGGGGTGGTCTCAGAGACTGTTGAAGTCTCCGAGCCCTCCATACCTACCAGTCTGTCTTCCTTACCTAATACAGAATACCTATTAAGAGAGTTCAGTACGGGACTTACTGACTCTCTTCCTCTTTTAAAGTTTTGCCCTTTGCGAAGTATTCCTTCATTTCTTCAAAGGACATGGTTCGGATGTCCAAACCCGATCTGCAATTTCTTGCGATATGGCTGATTCTTCCACATTTGTAGCAGCGCATCGGCGGGCACTGAGTTCGATCCACGTCCATAGCGTTTGGATCTTGAGGCCGTGTTGCTGTATTATTATTCAAGGAGGGCCCAGCTCCCGATCAGTTCTGGCTCGCTGATCCCGATGCTGTATTGAATCTCCATCGGGGTTTAGGCTGGCCAGTTCCTACCGGCTTCGCCGTATCCGGGCCTTTGGTCCCTTCACTCCTCTTAGCGGAGTTACTGTTCCTCGAAGAATAATATTGTTCTTCGGCCTTAGCTTGTCTCCATTGTCGGTCGAGATGAACCGATCTTCAGTACCATTCATCGATGGTTTCCGGTACTTCATCAGCCTCCATTATCCTTTTTCGGAGACCGGCATTCAAACTTCTTTTGAATTCTTCAACTAGGGCCCTTCCCTGGTACCCTGTTCCTCGTGCGATTTTTTTAAATTTTTGCACGTGTTCCTCACGTGTGTGCGCCCTGTGACATCGTGCGCAACTCCGATATTTTCGATGACTGTTTGTCTGTGTCACCGAAATCCCTATGTATTTGTCTATATAATTGTTCCACTGTATCCGGAACAATATCGTCTTCATTGGCAATTAACTCCAATAGATTGTCTTGCCAATCTACCGTGAATCCTTCCGACATGTATGACAACACCAGGAGAATTTTGTCCTCTTCCTCGGCGCTTGCCATCTTCAGCTGTATGTAAAGCCGGCATCCGTTTATGAAATTCGTGACCTCCGACATTTTGCTGGAGAACACCGGTGGCTTGGCAACGTCTACTTTAGACAAGCCGTTCCCTCCTGCTGGTGTGGGAATATTAAATACTGTCCCTTCCGGTATATTGATAATTGGGGCCGGGGTGGCCGGTGGTATTGCTGCTTGTTGTGCCGCAGCGGCATTGTTGTTTTGAAGCACTAAGAGCTGTGCTTGTAACTCCTGAATGGTATTGTTTTGATTATTCAGCAGTTGTAACAACTGCGCGGATGTCAGATCTTCTTCTCCTTGATCCGACATATTGATGTATCAAGGGGGTGGTGTAAATGGGGATAGAGATCTCGATGGTTGTGATACCGATGGAGATCTGAATGATGGTGGCGGTGGTGAGAATGGTGGCGCTACTTCTCCGATGTATTGAGCGTCGGAGTGGAATAGACTTTGGATATTAAGGGTCGCGGGATTAGGGACAAGGATCTGGAATGGGGCAGGTTCCCACTGATGTTGTACCTCAGTGATCGAGGGTGTGGAGTCAGATGACTCGGTTGGTGTATGTAATGCGGGGACGGGATTGTTATCGTCAAATGGGTCTGGCCCGAAAGGGTTGTAATCAATATCAAAGTCTTCTAGACCGTCCAGTGGTACACCAAATACTTCTATCCAGAAGTTATCGATTTCCCTATCTGTAAGCCCGTGTGACCTAAGAAGATCTCGTACTTCGTAATTCTCTGTTACGCAAAAAGTGAGGGAGGTCTTGGCCTGTCACTTATTTGGGAATGCACTCAGGGTCCACAACCCTCCCTGCAGTGCTAGTACGTAAACGGTATAGTACGGTATTTGACTTTTTGATAAATTGACTATACTAAACTGGGTCCGAACGGTTGTCCAGTTAGCACTATACCCTAATAGGTACGGCCTTTCTCAGAAGCGCGTGGTCAAGCGACGGCTACTTCCAAGGATTATGAAACGATGTATTTATGTATGTATATGTATAGCCTTCAGAGGCCTAGACCAGGGCAATTTAACGTGTGCAGGGGCTGGTGAGGCTGGTCCTACGATGCGAGTGACGTAACGTGTCACTACTCCGGCACTGGTATCCTGTGCACAGGTAACCCTATCAACCGGGTTAGGTTCTTTGGTTTGCGTAGACCGGGAACGTAAAGTAAGACTTTTATGGATGTCTCACAGAACCAGGGGTGACAGTTTTATAGTCTGACAACTAATGACGCTTTAGACTCTGCGGAAGAGTATATGAGCCCCCTGATATCAAAAGGTTCCCTTAACCCTGGGATCCGGGTTCGAGCATGATGCTCTAGTTTACAAGTGTTGGGGCAGTAAGGATGTGTAGCAGTCGAGTTCTACTATCAGGACTACCCCTTGACGTGACGTCTTAGGGCCCCAACAGCAGACTTAAGAGGAGAGGAATGAGGGTAGAGTGGAAACCCGAGAGAACTCGACTGAGGACTCTGGGTGTTACTTGCTCAGTTTATATACTACAAGGGTGGTCTGTGCACTACTCTAATAATAGTAACCACGCTGAGTAAGTATGAGTAAAAGAGATAACATAATCAGCCCCCATTGCTGCGCATTGGTAAGCCTGAGTCATAGTCTATGAGTCATTGGTCCGGTAGTCCGTAATCTAATCTAATCGTTATCTAATCTAATCTAATCTTAGCGCTGACTAGATAAGATAGACGCCAACCTGACTAAGATGTTTGGCTACAGCTATTGTAAAATACAAGAAAAAGAATAAAAATGTCTTAGAGATTTTGACCGTTGAGAACAGGTCATGACATCCATGGCAGTTATTTCCTCGTGAGTTAACTCAGCCTCAATGTTGTCCACACCAAGGTTGATCAGGTACCCTTCAGGCATTTCAAATACCTCAGGTTCGAAGTCCGAGACTGTTGTCCAACCGTCATGGTACTGGCCAAGTATG
Organism: Amanita pallidorosea; assembly: GCA_023014475.1. Taxonomy (NCBI): domain Eukaryota; kingdom Fungi; phylum Basidiomycota; class Agaricomycetes; order Agaricales; family Amanitaceae; genus Amanita; species Amanita pallidorosea. The sequence goes on from JAEBUS010000065.1 coordinate 278,804, forward strand.
GTCAGCCCCGTACGCAGCCATTCTGTGGCTCGGTATGTGTCCTGGCTTTCATCTTCGTCATCTGACTCCACTGTATAGGGAATAGTCCAGGGGAAAATTTCACAATCATATTTGTTTGCTGCAATCACACACTCAACACTAAAATCGCTGGATTCCAGGTCATCAGCGCTCACGAGATAGGTATATTCCAAGTTGTCCCAGTCCATGACCTCATACTTTAAGTAGGAACTCAAGGACAGTGAAACGACGACTTTGCTCGGGAACCTGAAAATGATCACAAAAATGAAGGCGTAAGTACTCCTCAATTGCATCATGTTCGTGAACAGGAATATGCTCATCCTCTTCAGATATAGTAGTAAGTGCACTCTCTGTGACTGAAGCCCCATCGAGCGTATCACCATCCTAGGAGTCATATCCACTGGATGCATTGTCAGACACGCCCTCCATTTCTGGTTCACTCTTGTCATCTTCAAGGGTTATCCGCATGCTGTTGGCTGCAATGTCAACCTTGCGCGTGCGTTTCCCACGTGCTTCTACCTCAGCGATGCCAACAGCACCAGCCTTTATCACTGGTGCTCGTGCCTGGCATCGTTTTGGGCAATTGCGGCTTTCATGTCCAACGTCTTTACACGAGAAGCATCAAGATTCAGCGTGAAGCTTATCACGCTCTTCTGGAGTCATACGGGAGCGTGCAGGGTGTGTAGAAGAAGAAGAATGTTGTCGGGCTTGTGGTTTCCATTTTGGTGTGCCTTTTGGTTCATAATTCTTTTTATCATCCTGTGGTGCTGATGTCAATACCATAGGTGTTTTGTCAGACTTATGGTTGTCTGATACTTGGGCGGGGCGAGGTCCAGTGGTGCAGTTCGTGAACCGTCCCCATCGACGGCCTGTAGGATTACCAGTCCATGCTCGTTTTTCACACTTCAAGGTTTCATTAGCATCCTCCTTACAGGATGCATATTTGATCATTCGTTCAAGGCTGGTGCGTTTGGGGTTTAGCCCCTTCTCAACTAAGTGGTAGTGCAAATTTGTATGTAGGCCTTGCCAGAATATTTGCGTGATCTCACACTCAGTGACATCAGGGAAGCGCATAGCCATGGATTCCAGTTCTCGTGCGTAATCTCGGACAGTAAGTTGGCCTTGTTCGGTACTCATCATTTGTTCCCGCAGTTCCAGCTTGAAGTGAGCGGGGAAGCAGTAGTCAAATAGCCCATCATAGATGGTCTTTACAGTCCATCTTTTACAGTCATTTGCTACATGTTTCATGAAGAACTGACTGGCCTTCCCACTCATAAACTGGACAAGAATTTTGACAGCGTCCTTCAGTCGCAAACCATTCCAATCACACCATGTATCAACTTCATATGTCCATCGGTCGAACGTATCAAGATTTGCTGAGCTGTCATAAAGGAAAGGTGTTTTTATTTTAACATCTTTCAACTTCTTCCCAGACTTTTTATGCCCTTTCCGTTTCCTATGTCTGTTGGTGCTTTTGCTGGAGTTAGATGAGGAGCTAGAGTCAGAGTCGGAGCTGCTAGGGCTCAGGGATTTTGGTGAGCCAGCATCCTTTCCATCTGATTCCGAGCCATCCGACGAAGGCGAGAAGGGAGGCTTTTCATCTCCTGCTTGAGATGGTACTGAGCTACCTGTGGTGGCCCGAAACCATCCCCCATCTGGCTTCTCAGATCTGTCACGTCAAAACTGACTAGGACCTTGTGAGAATAGATGTGGCCCTTTTGGATCCTTAAATCTCCCATACAGAGGTCCTTTGTCTCGACGGTCAATCCGCTTGCCCTTTGCCCTTGCTTTATTAGCGCGATGGCTAGGGCCTGGGCTCAGCTCTCTTTCAATGGGAGCTCTAGCTCTGTCCTCGGTCTCATCCTGGACTTCAACTATTGTTGCACCTACCATGAGGCAATTTTCTACCTCAGATGTGATTTCGCTGAATCTGTGTTCAAGTTCATCTGAGAAGCTGCCTGTCTCGCTCTCAGCAATTTCGGGCAGCTCAAAGGTTTCCCATGTACCTGGTGGGCACGGTGTGGAAAACAGGTCATCGGTGACCTGATTGTGCATCTCAAACCATGCCGGGAATTTATGGGGGACTCCAAGTTCTTTCTCACAACGTTTCAGAGTCCTACGTGATATCAGGGTTTGGTGGAATACCCAAATAGTATGTACCAATCATGCCACAAATAAAATTGGTATGCTCACTGTCTGCCACAATGAGCAGTATTATCTCCACCAAAACAAGATCTTCTTGTGGCACTTTTTGATTTTTGATTTCTTATGATAACAGAGTGTCATTAAGGGTGTCTGGAAGCAGATTGCCCTGCTGATTAATGGGTGATTTTTCAGGTTCATGATAAAAGTCTGAACATGATACAGAAAGACTGGCTGACAAGTGGACATGTCAGGAAAATGGGACATTCCACTTGATGTTGCCTAAGGATCCTCTATTGAAACCGTCCTAATGTTTATCTTTGTTTGGTTTATGATCCCAAATCAAAAACAGTGCCACAAGAAGATCTTGTTTTGGTGGAGATAATACTGCTCATTGTGGCAGACAGTGAGCATACCAATTTTATATGTGGCATGATTGGTACATACTATTTGGATTCCAACATTCCAAATACCTTTCTATATGCCTAATAAGGACATACCAAAAAAGTGCCACACAAACAACCAGTATTGATGGAGATATTGTCATTTGTTGCTCCTCACTGTCAACAACAGCAAGCAAGACATGTTGCATTGTGACAGAAACTATTAGCATTTTTACATTCTAACATAGTGGATAAGTGCATATATATATATAAGGAATACATTCCAAAAAAAGCGCCACAAACATATTCAGAGTCAAGGGAGATATTGCAATTTCTTGCTGCCCATCATCACCAACAGTGAGTAGAATTTCCAAAAATGGCAAGTCCGAAGGGCACTATTTCCATTTTAGGAAATCCACCACTGGACAATCCATTATCAATTTCCTTTTTTAGAAATTTGACCCTGAAAAATCAATCAGTGAATATCTCAATGATATCAGCACCAAACACTGCCATACAACCACATTTAGAAAGCCACTGGCCAAGGCTACACAATTGGTTGACCCTGAAATTATGTCATTGTTCCTTTATAGGAGATTCAACCCTGAAAATCAATCAGTGGATATCTCAATGACATCAGCACCAAACACTGACATACAACCACAATTAGAAAGCCACTGACCAAGGCTACACAATTGGTTTGACTCTAAAATTATGTAATCTCCTTTTCAGGAAATTTGACCCTATAAGCAGTACTGGTGGGAAAGTGGTATATTATAATGTCCTATGGTGGGTGTATTATAATGTTGTGTATTATAATATCACTGGCATGTGCTGATCTGGCAGCAGTATGTACATTATAATGGGAAAAGATTATAATGTTGTGGACAACATTATCATGTGAGATGTAGCAGTTGCTGGCAAACATTATAAAACAGCTACAAGGATCCCTCGAGTCTCGGGTGCATCACACTAAAAGGGGTTGGAGCTTTCTTGGTCTTGACGTTGCTCGATATGAGTGGTCAAGGGGTTGGTTGTAAAAAAGCTACGGTACGTGACATGGTATGGGTATATATACTATGAGTGTACCTAATGTCATCAGATTGTACTAGTAAGCGATCATATCCACGAAAGGAAAGGAGCGTTGGGGAAAAGGTATACGAGATGGCTGCGTAAGCGTTACAGAGCTGCAATGTCTTCATCCAAAGCCCTGGAGAGCGACGAGAGGTCAAAGGCCTTAAAAGCGGCCATGGCGAGACGACCGATTTGAGGTATGACGACTTCCTCTAGTGCCTGGGCAAGCGAGGAGAGGTCAAAGGCACTGAAAACAGGCATGGCGGTGAGCTCGCTATCATGGAAAAGGTTAAAGCACGTACTCTGGTAATAAACTGCGGTAGCTGAGAGATTTGAACATCGTAATACGAGTAATGCGTTGTATGCGTTGAGACAAAATTCTTCTTGGATGGTGGTCGGAAAGCAAGAAGGACTGAGACAAGAGCACGCGAGCAGGATAGCATTGATGTGGGTTAGCCTCCCGGGCCAAAAATATCATAAGCCGATCGTGATTGATTGAGGCTGGCCATCGCTATCTTCTATGAAATAGCATGAAATCTTGCATAGATATTCTCTTCGACAAAGAAACAAACTGTCATTCAGCATTGTCAGATAAGATGCCATAGTCGCGAGGAATGAGTGGACACGTTGGGGGCGTGACTACAAGAAACAATCGAGTAAACTATCGGAATAGATCAATTAGATTGAGTGGAAGTAAACCAAATGAATGCTCACATCAACCGCGCCAGTTCACGACGCAGAGACTCCCCACAAATCCCGGGCCAAGTTCTGGGCAGAATCCAACACCACAGGTTCATTATTCCGAGGCAGTAGTGATAATGCAGGTCTTGTTTTATGAAGTGACATTTGATGTTCCTTTTATCATACTATGCTTGATTGCCGGATTATGTCAGCACCTGAGCACCATTACCTGCCGAAGACGTTTTTTTTTTTTGGGCCTCCGCAAGGTATTTGGAAACACTGGGCTCTGGGATCATGTCTGGGACAACTTAGTGCCAAAAGCGGCACTAATTAGTGCCGCTTTTGGCAACTTCCCTATTAAGCACTAAATAGTGCTTCTTTTGTCCAGCTTCCAGAAGCACTATTTAGTGCCCGTTTGGGATGTAGCCCAACTTAGGAATCGATTCCCACGCTCCGAAACAAAGCGCTCCAGCAGCAACAAATGCTGTCCCTTGTCCTTTCCCATTCACTACATCAGCATCCAAGCACATATGCCTCGAGGAAGGCCTGTTGGCACTAAGAATAAGCCTGGGCATGCTGCTGGGAGGCCATCTGGCTCTAAAAACAAATCAGAGCATTCAGCAGGTGTGAGACACTGATCTAGGCATTGATCTTGATACCTGACAGCCATATAGTGAAAAATACATCTCAGGTGCCCTCTACAAGGTCATCTACTCTACTGAAATCAAGCTCTATGCTTGTAAGCACATTCAGCTATGAAATACCTATTTTACCTTGTTATTTAATCATGTCCATCTCAGCCCCAGCCTTCTAACAATTCTCAGGGCCTGGATGATGATTCTATGATTGTTGATTCAGTCATGCAAAGAGACAGTCAGACAGAAGAAGCAGGTATTGTGCAATTCATATATTTTGAAAATGTTTTCATCCTGTTAGCTGTAGGACAATTATCAGTGCCTGGAAGAGGGGATAGATCTCAACTTTTCCCACTGTTTAGTGTGTAGACTCCCTTTTTTAGAGAAGATTCTCATTAATTTCTGCCTGGCTCAAGCATTAACTAGGTAAGGTTTTATCTGATTGTATCATATGGATTTATAATACTGACTGGAACAGGGAGATAAACAGATCAAATACATCACAAGACTCTTTTATCAGTAATCAAACTTCTCAAGATCCATCTAGTATGTTGAATGGTTTTTTATATTTGTTTTTTTCTTAAGATAGCATCCCTCAGGCCCAGCTAATGGAAATTCTCATTCTGCCTTTCCTTTTCTGACAGATTCTGATGCAGATACAGATATGGAATCAGATCTTTTTGATACAGATGGCCTGGAAGATCTTTTTGATGATTTTGATCATGATGATGGATTTGATGATAATCTGCCTACCTCTGGGATCATTGAAACATATCTTGCAACTATTAAAGATAATGTGGTGAAACAGATTGATACCCTTGGGCTGCCATCTTGCTATAGAAATGGCACATTCTGGATTCATTCAACCCAACCTTTTTTTGCTCTGCAAATATCTATGAATACTGCAGATGGATTAAATGCTTCATGTCTCTACCATCCATCCATCTTTCTATGGCTACCACATCTTCTAGATCAACAGCAGAAAATTCTGTGTCCAAATCCTGAATGTGGTCTTTATATGAAGCAAACCAATCCTCTGACTATTAAGTGCTGGAATGATAATCCAATTGCTAGAAGAGTTATTGGTCTTGATCACAACTATTATGTTATGACCCAAAGAATCCATTGTCGCAAATATGGTGGTTCTGGGTGTGGAAAATCATATAATTTGTATGATCCTGTTATCCTGGTCTTGTTGCAGAATTTCCAGCATTCTTGACACATAGGAGTGGCATAGACAAAACTCTGATGTCACTCATTAGGGCTGGAATAGCTCATGTCTCAGTTCCAGTGCCTGGTCAAAAATCTTGCAAGAATTACATATGCGTGAGCATGATATCAGAGAAGTCAAATACCTCTATGCTATTCAGAGAGAAAAGAAAGTCCATGAACATATTGGAGTATTGGGGAAGTCATACAAGCCATTTTCTGCTTTCAATGACAAGCTTGCATATAATGGATTTTCTCCTTCCAAGAAGTATATTAATAACATTTACATGGACTATATGGGACACATTCGACCTGTGCTAGATCAATGTGTGTCTTCACTCACTGGGCATATTATCAAGTGGGATCATTCATTCAAGCTGGCAAAATACATGATGAAACTGAATGGGACTGTCACATTTTCAGCACTCTTTACTCTGGTAAATGAATTTGAGCAAATCCGTTGGCAAGCTTTTGTTCCAACAAAAGCTTTGTCTCATATTAAAGCTGGTTTAGAAGGAATTGTGGCATCGTTGAATGATCATGGCTTATCACAGCCTATTTTGGGGTTCACAGATAATGTGGCCAGTGATTATGCAACTTTTGTTGAGTGTATCCCATCTCTTGGAAAGGGTGTCACCCCAGTCCAATTGGCAGAGTATTCAGACCTTCCCAGAATTTGTCTTCCTGATGATGTCTCTGTGCATGTCTGTGCTACAGAAGCTGAGATGCAAAATGCTTGCATGAACATTTTAGAGAGCATTTCTGACACACCACAATCTCATCTTCATCGTTGTTTTGATGCAGAGTGGAGTTCACCACTGGTCCTATTGGCAGTTCACAGAAAATTGCCTTGATACAAAATTGCTCTTCCCAAGTCTGTATATCTGCTACAAGTCTTCACTCTCAGACAATTGCCAACTTCCTTAAAGATATTATTAGGTTCAAGACAAGTCATCAAAATTGGAGAAATATTGGTGGTGATTTGGCAAAAATTTTCTCATGACTTTCCAGACTTCCAACTTCCAACAAGGAGAAGGGAAGTTTCATTGGTCGTTATTGAACTTGGAAAGTTAGCAGTCAAAAGAAATGCTATAACAGATGGAAGAGCATCATTGGCTACTATAGCTGCAGCCACTTTGGCATGGCTATCTATCCAAAGAGAGTAGATCCTCAGAGTGGAGCAGCTCATCTCTGACAAATGAACAAAGGAATATGCAGCATTGGATGCACATGTGCATTGAATTTGGCAGGTTTAGAAGGCAAAACACAGTTTGGTTCACCAATCTCTTCAGCAATTCAAGTTGGACAGTTAATCAGCTTATATGTACACAAGCAAGAGGTAGCTCAAGGCACTATTGTGATCAGCCACCATTTATGTGGGTCCAATGATGATAGCTCTGCTGGTTTTAAAGTCAATGTTTCAACCACAAAGACACGGGCTCTTGTTCAAATTGACAAGGTGCTAGCACCTAATTCTGTCTTAGCATATCACAAAAAATCACTGAAAGATATGCAAAATGGACGGAAGAACATTTTCTGGCCATTGTTAATGTGACTTATTTCATAAGTCTGTATCTTGTTGGAGGGTCTTGGTGTCACCAAGGGGTTTGCCAAATTTTGACAAAATGGCAATGTTGGTGGTCAGCAAAAGCAGATGGAAGAATCTTCTATCAGCTTAGGGAACATTGGCGCATATTACAATTAATGGGACTGAGCAATCAACAAGCAAAGCAAACAATGTTGCCAGTCGAATCAGTGCGGCAGCCAATGAAACAACATCAGGTCTTGCAGCTCATGTTTCAAAGGTTCTCCACCAGCATTACCAAATAAACCTGGACTATTCTGTTGAAGAATACAATACAATGGTCTATTTCAACTTTTCTTGAGCATGAACCAATACATCATGAAATGGCCATCAGTCTGGAGCCTCAATGGAGATGAGCCAGCAGAGATTGGCCAGGCATTTGCCAAGGTGGTTCTCCAATGGAAGAAACAATGATCAGAATAAGAATCTATCCATAAGCAGAGTTCATACAGAGCAATCACTATAGCTTGGGGACACTCAATTTTGCATCACAAATGTCTGCTGAACACAATCTGCCTGGATATTTCAGGTTGTGGAATGTATCACCAGGACCACAGAAACCAAAAGGAGGTGTGTCTGTAGCTTAGAAAATGACAAAAGGATTAATTGTCCTGGTGTTACTAAAGTCCAAATGTGTTTTTTGCTCAGGTTAGCTTTGGACTCTTGTTTTGATATATGCCTGAATAAGCATAACCTGTACTTGTTTAAGGCTCAGAATGTTAATTAATAGTAGCACAGAGTAGCGGAGGACTTGATTGTTACTGTTGACACTAAATTGAAAAATTTCCCCCTTGATTCTTTTTATTTGCTTTTCTTGCTACTTTGTTACAATGTCTCCTTTCTCTGCTTAATTATTAATTTAATTAATTTTTGAAAAGGTTGGCTGTCACAGACATATGCATCAGAGCCTGTACCAGTGCTACCTCCGACTTGTTTTATCACTGTTACTTTTGTTGTCACTACCCATGCGACGACAAGGTCTGCTATTTTGAAATACGAAACCAGGCATCCTACAAACTAATTTGTCCAGATTCCTGGGTTTTTGTTTCGAAGCAAGTGACGATGTAGTTACGCGACCTGAGTGGGACTCAGGTATCCTGTCTTCTTCCATGGCGTATGTCATTGTAATCGAACTTGACTATAAAAGCACCGTTCATGTATAAAGGCCCTTCAAGATATCGGCCAACACAATTAACCCAACCACTATAACTTTTCGTTCGTAGTGTTGTCTTTAGGTTCAGTCAATGATTCTTCGTCCTCCTGACTGTCGGCCACAGCTTAATTAACCATTATGGTAAGATTTCTCTCTAAATAGGAAGCACTTTCATACGACCTACAAGCCCCGTCATCCTCTGGAGGAAGCTATGATACCGACTGTAAGGAGAAGAACAGCCTCAACTCGAGGAACGGTCATCGGTCTGTGCCGTCTTCAGGAAGGAGGGTACCATTATAAGATCGACGGGGGAACTCAGCACGAACGCATAGACGGCGTCATGACTGAATCTGGTTGTAACGGAGGGAGGGAGCCTCAATCAAAAAGATGCGCGCGGTCCGGAAACAGATACATTGCTGGAACGTCCAACAACACTGAGAGGGAAACGCCTTGAACTGGAACGGCGAATGACACTCGGAGCGAATGCTCGAAGCGCGTTCCGTGCCACCCATCTCCTCGAAAGAAAACAAGTACAGCGGCTGAAGAGGTATCTCATGGCTGGACAATGTTACTTTTGGGCTAATACGATGATTGACGCGCATTTAGATTATCCCAGCAGTGTTCAGAGCTTCGTTCAGAATTTTTTAATGCTGACCGCTACTCGTCGGCTGATGACAAGGAATCGCGGTCAACCAGGGTTTCGACCCGTGGGCCGGCCGTTACGATCAAACACATGAAAGTATGGGCTGATGGTTGAGAAAGTGGTCTACTGCTTGATCTTGTTTCTCAGTTAGGTGAAATAGCGGAGCGTGCCAATTTACAACTATGACCAGCTCCCCTTGGGAACACCTCACTGTTGAATCTATGTTTCCATGTGACATATCCGAAGGAATTGAAGCTTCGCTGTTGCATCAGGCATGGCAGAAGCGATTGTGGTTGGAGCTTATGATCTATCATTGTGCAACATATTATTGCCCATCGTATCGCTCCAATCCACTCTTCCAAGAGATTGCCGAAAAGAGCTTGCCTGATACGAATCTCTATGGAAAAAATTATATCAAACAGGACCGGCCATAGCCGACGCTGTTGCTTCGTGTGGACCGCCGTTGAGACCCAATGGTTGCCTTCGTCAGAATTCAAAGCCTCCAATGGAGCCGAAGCCGGCCTCCGTTCGCCACTGTCTGTGATGACGATCGTCCGCTGCATTGCGCCAGTCGGTTTTCGAGAATTTTTACATCGGTCTTACCTGTTCGAGTTTCAAAATCCTCGTGCTGGGTCCCGTCGCATATGATGCCATGGCTTGGAATACGGAGTATGACCGTTTCCCTTGGGAGGCATGGCGATGATGACAGTGTTTTTCAGAATGTGGCAGAAAGCGAATCAAAGGATTGGGTGCCGGCCTCTTGTCACAGTGATTCGGATGGGTTTTGAACGCCAAAGTCACCGTTCATGCACGCATCTTCCTGGAAAAACACGAACAGGCGCACCTACTGTAAACCAGCGGGCACCGGAGTCGAGAACATCAGATTGGAAAATCGGACGATGGATCCTTCAAAGGTATGTAATGAATAATTGGCCGTAATTATTCAATGACAATCTGTTTTATTTCTTAAAGGGTGTGGGCGGCAATGTGGTCAAAAACGTGATTCAACGTTATCGTGTTTAACTCAGGTGTCGTGAATATCATTGGTACCGTGCCGTGAAGCCAGAACTTTACACTACCGATTCATCGAGTGTTCAAAACACAAGACATCACCCGGTATTTCCAATTACACATAGGCTTATATATTCGCGTCCATAATTGATGCAGATGGATCGGCAGAGCAATAATGCACAATACCCTACATCAATGGCTTACCCGATATAAGAATGGGTGCTTCAGAAGTCATGTGGAGTGTTATTTGAGATAAATGGAAGCCGAGTAAACATGATGCATGTTAGAATGTACCCTCTCGTCCCGATTTCATAAAGATATAAATTATCCGAAGCTCTTTTCTTAAGCCGTCGCACAGCCAAGCATCGGGGAATCACGTGTTATTCAGATAAGTGTTACAAACGCGCAGCAGTGGCGGCGAGTTGCTATTAATCAAGACAGATATTACAACACGACTCCAGCATTTATCATGGGAATTGATTCTTTTCGAGACGATTTGCCGAGAAGAAAATTTTGTAAATAGCTCTTGACCAGGAAAACTTAGACAAACTTTCCAATGGTCTGACATTTATTACTGAGCTTCAAGACTGCTGCGGATTCCTCTCGTCTACGGCCGTTTCGTGGATGCATTTCTGAACCAATAGGCCAGCCGCCTGCATTGCTTATGCAAATAGCTGTGTGAACCTGCAGGTCCAAATGCAGACCTTGCCAGCAGGAGTAAGTGCATAGATGATTGACATATCATTTCGAAATATTTACCTATTCCTGGAAAATCCTTGTTGATATACTTGCGCGCATCCATTTGCGTGTTATCTTCACGGGAATCTTAGCGAGAAAAGTCATCTTGATGTTAAAGGAAGGAAATAACAATTGCCATACATCGTAGGGTATTTGCAAGGCGCGGAGGATAAGACGCTAGATGAGGCAGAAGACGAGATGAAGGAACTGAGAAGAACTACGACCTCATCGTTTAAACGCCGCTAATTGGACAATTTGCATGATACAGAAGAGGGGCCAGAATTGGGTGCTGGTGAGCTCCTGACGGTTCGAGTAGGCCAGGAATTTTCAATTGTGGGGCAAAGGCCTTAATGCTGGGGCAGTAGCAACGTAGGTCGTACTCTAGTTAATAGTAGATCACGGTCACAAGTCACAAGTCACGATCCGAGTACGGAGTCACGAGTACATGTTCACAATTTGACGTTATGCCCCACAGATGAGGTTAGGCGACGGATTGTTTCAACCTTTGACTACAACCCTACGACGCTTTATCTAACGCAGATGAGAAACCACCATTCTCTTTTCCATCTCTGGTCCTACGACCAAGCATTTGACCTCCACAGTAATTCTCCGAGACGTCCAGACGCTTGCCAACGTTTGATCGACGTTGCTCAAGTGGCAGCGGAAGAAAGTCGAGGCATGTGGACGCCATATACATACGTTGACAGTTACGCTCGTAACAAACAGGGGGCTTTTACACTAAAGTTCCACGAGATAGTTTTTGTCGCCATTGCCGACTGCGGACTACGGCTACGACGTTGCCGCCTTCTATAAAGACACATCCTCTATATATGTGCTTTCTGTCGCGTCGCACGTTGTCATGGATTGCTGAAACTTGGCTATCTATCATGGAATTCCGTCGAGGAAAATGCGCACAAACGACTAATTTCCTGCGCTGTCACAGATGTTTACGAGCTAAACTTTGATCGAAATTGGAAGGGTGAACTGGATTATATCTGACAACTGACTGGTCATGCCTTGCTAAAAGCTACCAGGCGCGCATTCGACGTAAGTTCAACTGTTCCGTACTCTATCACTCCCAGTTTCAATCCGCATCACCAGAAGCTGAAGCACTGTTCCAAGACTCGGAAATGTCGCGAACTCTATGGTTGGCGAACCTCCTTTGCAGTGTCCTATAATTACTGGAGGCCTGGTAGGGTGGTAGGTCCCACCCCTGTTCTGCGTGACCCGCGAACATTTCGTCACGGACGGCTCTCATTCCATCTCCCGCATGGCGACACGTAAAAGGGAAGGTTGAAGTTTCGTAAGAGTGTCACGACTAGGCCTCTCGGGAGCCATTTGACAATGTGTGGCAAGAAACAAACGGTTGACTACAAGGAGAAGAGAGGCCCATGGGACAGTGGCGCACTGTCACATCAAACCGGAAAATGCAGGGGGGCCCAAGCTCGTTTTATCATCACGTAAGATTATTCTGCAGGTCTCATTCTCAAGCCAATTTTTTAAACTGCAGGATTTGGTGCGATCCGTCCAGGACGACACATCTTTCATCGTTCTTCAATTGCGGGACGTCTGAAAGACTTGGGTTTCCGACATAAGAGCGGAGTCAAACTCTATATCTTTCGACTTAATCGACGTTTGAAACTGTAGGCGAATCCGGCTATGGTGCGATCCACGTTGGACTTTTACATGATCGGCCTTCACAGATGCCATGGATCCCGCATGAGCCAAATTGAGCCATTTACACGCCTGAACCAAGACTGTTGACAGCAGGAAGAGGAAATAACAGGCTGGGGAACCGGATGTAAACGCCGCAAAACGAAGATTCACCATGGTTCAGAGGGCAGTGAAAGATCGACAGCTGAATGAAGAAAGTCTGGGGTAGCTCATGAATTGCACATCTAGCCGCTCTGCTAACAACTCTTTCTAGGTCGAATGGCTGATCGAAGTGCGTGGCCGTAAGCTAGATGCTTCTCCGTTTTGCAATTGGTCTATACTCCCCTGCACCCGCTGCTTTTTATCGCTTGGGCGGAATATCTCCCCGGCGCATTCAACAGCAACCTCAGTGACGAGTAGTAAGCCGAAAGGAACAATTCGGCCGGATGAATACTTCCTATATAGTCAACTGAATCGGAATTGCAGAAGGAGCTACGGGCCGTCTCATTTGCACAAATGAAAGGCAGGACGGAGCAAGCAAATATCGTCTTGAGTGTGAGTAGTCGTCAAGGTGTTTAAGAACCCGGAACAAGACGGACGACTTACGACACGCAAGTATGATGTCTCCGTCATCTCGGCGTACCGAGGTGTCAACGCAGATTCCCTCAATTTTAACGGTCTGTTTGGGACGCCTCTGAGAGTTTGTTAATCCTTGTTTATGAATAACGTCGGGAAGAGTCCTCAATAAAAATGCTACTGGCCGTTAATGGTCGCTGAGGGATGAAGACAAAGTGAGTTCATGTGGTTAATTTATAAGTGCTGTATTTGACGGTATGATAGCGGAAGCATTCAAACGGTATGACAGATATTCAACCAGGCGGAAGTCGTCATACGCACATTCGGCCAGCAACCTTTTAATGGACGTACGCTGCAGGTCGAATGTTTCAATATCGACTTTGATCGAGCGAGAGGATTGGGGGCAGGATCGGCACTCAGTCGTCAGCGGAGAATAATCAGCACGTGGTGGCAGTTCTCCTTGAAGGCGATGGAACAGTATGACTCCCCGAATGAGGTTCCCAAGTCCATCGGACGACTCAAGGAGCCACTTTTCAGACTACGAGAGTGTACACCCTCAGACGCGCTTGAAGTATAAGAAAATGATTCAAGAATAAGTGACTATTCCAATGCTACTTGGTACGTGTTACAGATACCCCCGATTAATGCAATGACTTTTCAGTCAAACTTGGTATTCAACATATGGCAGATTTCGTGGATTATGACGAACATAGGCAGTGCAAGTACAACCAGTAAAGGCAATTCGCCCTGTCCAGGATTAAGCGCACATCGCGGTCGAGCCATCAAAATCTTCGCTGCAAAAAGTAAGCCATACTCCTTGGGGCGCGATTTGTAACGCCATCACCAATTTAATCGAGAGATCATAGCAGGTGTGCAGATTGGCTGCATGCTTCTTTTGTTTTCTTTCTATATACAACAGATGGTGTTTGAGCTGGCAAGGGCAAGGTGACGGGATGGTGTTGCAGTTTGTGTGTGGGGATCTTGATCAGTGAAAACAATTGATGAAGAAATGCAAGATGCTACTAATGCACCCCTCCACGTACTATCACTCTGAATGATGAGCTACACCTCGGTTGACCAGTTAGAGTCACACAGATGCAGAAGTTGTTCATACCTGTCTC
>JAEBUS010000066.1:0-10525 GCA_023014475.1 Amanita pallidorosea
GAGAGATACACCAAGTTTTGCGTGTCAACTACACTACATACGACCTCAGACGAGAACAGGACACGATAAACATCCGACTAACCCGACATAATTCTTCTTTCCTGTGAAGACAGCGACGTGGCAATGCCGCACCCATATTGGTACGCACGCGTCATCGGAATTTTTCACGCGAATGTTCAACATATGGGCCCGAATCCACGAGTCCATTACCGCAACGAATGGACTTCTTGTGGGTTTGATGGTTCGGACAGGACAGCAGCAATCTGCGCCAATGTGGATGGAAAGCCCGGCGATGCGCGTGGGATTCCAAGATGGGAGAGTCCTGGCGCATTTGGGTTTTGGACCCTGCTCTAGTTATTTGCTCGGCACATCTGGAACCTGCCTTTGCACTAGGCCGTACTGACGAGTTCTTAACGCCGTCCATTGCACGCCAATCAAGTGAAGGCGACGAAGATTGGGCATTTACTATGTTAATATGTGAGTAGTTTGTTTTTTATTTGCTATCATGACTCATCGCTAAGAACAGGTTTGTTGACCATGACATGTTCATGCGGTACCGCGGTGGGGGTGTTGGCCATGCATCCACAAGAGATGCAACGAATATTTTCCTCTCTGACCGTGATAGCAAAGAACTAAGGGACATACATGTTGTTGACGATATTCCTGAGACAGAAATAGGAGCCAACGCAAGTGATCAATACAACGGAGAAGCCAATGAATTTGATTATGACTACAACAACAAAGTAGAAGACGACGGCGCAAGCAACAAAGGAGACGACAGTGCGAGTAATGACGAAAGTGAACCTGAAGCTTGCGAGGACAATAATGATGTTCCAGATGTTTTTGCAGAATTGTAACATACTATGGTATTCAAGTTGAAGTTGAATGGAGGCAATAGTTAGGTCGTGACTGATACTAGGCGTTGCCGCATCAGCATGTCAGCGCTAAGTTGGACCATGGGCCAGGACATGTCAGGCCGGATGTGTCTTAGCTATGTTGCGGGATTGCTGGTAGTCAGTGTCAGGCCTGTCAAGCATTGCCAGGCCGGGCGAGATGTTTGCTTGGCAGATGGTCGGGCAGCGCCAGCCCGGGCGGGCCCCGGCTAGGGCACGCCCAGCCCGTCACACCTTGCCAGACTCGACCCGGCCACCGACTTTTTGTAGATGAACCCTCACAAGGCAATTAGGCCTAACTTTGATACGCAAGTCCACGCACCGGAGAAACAGACCTTGCTAGACAAAGGACTCACCCCCGAGCAGGCGTTACAGACTTTAGAACTGCTATGGACTCTCCAGAACGAACGTGAGAGGGGAGAATGGGACAGGAAGAGGGAAGCTCTGGCACAGGAGGAGGCTGAGGCAATGCAAGTGCTGGAAGAAGCGGAGCAGGCTAGGGAAAGGGAAGAACAGGAGAGCAATGACATCTACAAAAAGTCAAAACACTGGTGAAGTTCGCCAGGTCTGGTAAGGCTTTGACCAGCGTTCGCCAAGCCTGGCAAAATCACCACCAGGCGTTATGAAGTTTCGCCAGGCATTATGAAAGTTTCACCAAGCATGACAAAGTCTCACCAGGCCGCCCGCCCGTCAGTACTTCAGTGCCAAGTTCGCCACGCCGTATGTAAAAACTTGCACTGTAACAGTGGCGGCATCTACAAAAAGTCGGATAGCTGGCGAACCTTGCCAGGACTGGCAGCGCTCTGACCAGCGCTCACCAGGATTGGTGACAGTACCTCCACACCTGGTGTAGTTCACCATGTCGTATGAAATTAGTAGCTGGGCTTCCAATGAAAATTTGTTCCAAGTCCATTTGACCCCCCCTCACGCATATAACTTATTATAAGTTCACGTTCAGCTGTCACCGCTCCCTCTCTCCTTGTCTCCTGCCTGATTACCCCCTTCCCTCGTCTGCCCGCTCGCCTGCTCAGTCCTACCTCGCTCGCCTGCTTCTCCTGATTGCTCACCTGCTGGCTCCTTTGCTGTTTGCTGCTTGCTTGCCTGCTCCCTCCTCTCCTTCCCTTCGTCTCAAACCCTGCCGCTCCTCACCTGACCCCCGATCACTCACCGATGCAACTCTGGGGCCACTGCTGCCACTACTTGCTGATGCCCGCAGCCCACATCTGGCCCTCCGCTTGCCATTTGCCAACAAAGTTGAGTAAAATGAATGACTATATGCACTATAAAACTGACATTCGGCTCTTCCTCCAACATCCCCTGGTGCCAACCACCTCGTCAACAGCCCCTGCTGCCAATCACACTTGCCCCTCTGCTCCCTCATCGCTGCGCTCGTCTCCCTGCTCACATTGCCTGGCACCCCTGCTCGTCCAGCCCATCTTTCACCTCAGCTCTTCGGAAACGTGATGTTGCGTCCAGTGAGCCCATCGATAAGTACCCACGCTCATAGCACAGTTCAAACTAATGTCATGCAGCAACTCAGAAATGTGCCATTGCGTTCAGTCAGCCTGTTGAGAAACGCCCACTCTGAGTCTACAGAGGGAATTGTGAAGAAAGCATGGCAAAGGGCAATAGCTGCAGAAGGTGTGCAAAACTGTTGTAATGCCATTAAATCGTGTAACGGGGAAATCAGGGAAATGAGTATTTTGTACATGTATCAATAGTTTTTTGTACAACAAGAAATGTAGTAAATAAATAAATAAAAATGTGATGGTCAACCTTTAAACTGCCTGGCGAGAACTGGCCAACGTATACCATCAGGGCAAATTTCGCCAGCGAGAGCAGTGCTGGTCAGAATTCCGAACCTGGTCAACTCTCACCAAGCCGAGCAAAATTCACCAGACCTGGAATGGCCTGATCCCGCCTGGCGAGGCTTGACCAGCAATCAGACTTTTTGTAGATGGAACTGGCTCGTCGAGAGGACAAGAAGAAGCACAAAGCGAAATACGCAGAAATACCAAACCTCATGGTCCCCACAGACACAATGATCTTTCCTTCCCCCTATGCTCTAAAAAAACTGCAGAAGGGTGACTTCGTGGAGCTGTACTATTTCACCAACCGCGGCATCGAGGAGGCGGAAAAGGCCGGGTTAGAGGATGAGAGTTTTGTCTTAGTGCGTGAAGGGGACGCCCAAGCTTGGGTCCCCACCTTGTCCACGCGCAGTAGCAAAAACAGCTTAGCCAAGGATGAGGACCTCACCTGGGAGGAGTTCCTCAAAGCGGCGCCACGCATGATAGGCTTCATGAAGTTATTGGACTGGCCGGATTCCCATGTCAAGATGTTTGTCAAGTTCTGTTCCAATCTGCAGACCCACAAATGGATATTCTCAAACAACGAGTTGGCCAAACGCACACTGTTAGTCTACCAGGGACAGCAAAGGAAGAAATGGAATCTTGCAATAGGAACAGCAAGCGGATATTCGCTAGCCATGATCAATCAAGATCTCCTGGTGAGGACGAGGGACAATCTCCAGTCCATAGCATTCAACAGAGAGCTTGCAAAACTATCTAAGGCAAGTATCCGAGCTCTACTTTGTCACACACGACACAAGCTGACGTGTCCTCCCCCTCCCACATGATGTTTTTTGCCCCATGTCCCCTTTTCATCTACAAAACCCCATCTGCGCAATCATGATACGTGACCATGCCTCCCATGCCACCCCACGTGGCCGTGCCTCATATCTGATGTAACATCCCCCCGGGTCACATCACGATCCCAAACCGGGTATCACACCCCAGGTCTCGGCCTCTCTCGGAAACAATCTGAGCAGCAGCGCCTACCCGCCAGGCAGCTCTAGAGCTTGTCAACCCAGCGGGCACAAGCACGCAACCCCCAGCGACCCTGAGGAGCAAGACAACGGAAAGAAGCAGCGGTTTTGAGGGGAGCAAGTGTTATGAGCTCACACCCCTAAGCACAACCCTACAATCCCCCCTAGGGGGCCCACAGGCCTTGTCGCTGGCCAGAGGATAGAAAGGAGATGAGAACGAGATAGATTGGGGTAGAGGTAAACTATCTGAAGTCTGGGGAGACTCCAGCTACAATGTACCTACTTATATACTACTCTATGAGGACCCCTTGCAACTCCCAGACCCACCGGCACTCCCTCACTCTGACTCACTCTTATTGTTCTTGGTGAGCATGTGCTTGGGTGCTGCCACAGTTGCTGTGTGTATGAGCGCATATGGGCGCAGCCGCTCTGACTCCACTCATAGACCTCTTCTGGACTGCTCTAGACCCTGACCATAAGGAGCAATGCCTTGAGGCATTGTGTGTTCCCATCGCGATCCTTTATAGACATGTGCGCTGTCTTGCGCCTTTGTCTGATGCGTGATGGCTTGATGTGCTGATCCTCCTGATGCACTGATGCCGAGTGTGATGCCATCAAGGTGGCGATCCACCTTCCTAGTCCGGCCGTCCTTCCGTATATAGTATTGGATGGTTTCTCCAACCATCGTCTTGCCCTCTGGTGAGCGCTCCCATGCGCTGACTCAACCATTGGTATCCCATAGTGTCCCATAAGGCCCCAGGCCTGTTATAACATGTATAGAAGTCATCCCAGATGACTGTAGAGTAAACCGAAATTGAGGGACTAGGATTGCGATCCTAACAGCAAGGCACCCTTCTGGCATGTTCAGTCTGCCTCAGCCGCAAGCTGCATGCAACTGTCGCATGTGATGCCACCCGCACATGGGATGGTAAGCACAGCACCTTCGCAAAGCGGATCAACAAACTCCTGTATACGAGAGAGTCAAACAAGCAAATATGCGCGCGATGGCAAAGGGAACAATGTCCCCTCAAACACTCCCCTCTACACATCTGCTCCGGCTGTGGGGCCAACTATCACGCAGTGCAGCATTGCCCATGCGCTCAGAAACCATCAGACCCAGACCCCATACAAGGCTAGGGCGTGGGAGCTTGAGCTCCAGAATGCCGGTATCTTGGATCAATTTCACAAAATACCCCCTGGCATTAGACACGGCTTCATTGTAGATTTTCCTCGAATCTCATCCATACAAAGCCCGCAGAATAAAGACTCAGTTGATACTTACACAGAGCAGTTTAAAGATACACTAAATAAGGAAATTAATAAAGGCAGGTACTTGGGACCTTTCCTGCTCGAAGACATAGAATCAACCCTAGGACCATATCAAACATCTCCCCTATCCATAATACCTAAATCAGGACGTCCGGGAAAGTACAGATTAATCCAGAATTTCTCATTCCCTCTAACCCCGTCGGCGCAATTCCCGAACCCTTCCATCAATGCACACATCAATATGGAAAATTTTCCCACCACATGGGGAAAGTTTTTGGTAATATACTTGCTCATCACCCGTCTACCCCCAGGTTCAGAAGCAGCTATGCGGGATGTAGCGGAGGCATATAGAACAGTCCCAATTCACAGGTCCCAATGGCAAGCAGCGGTAGTGAGGACTTCAGACACACAGGGATGCATAGACACATGCCTGGTGTTTGGCGCTTCACCATCAGCAGGCGTGTATGGGCACGTTTCAGATGCCGGATGTGAAATTTTTAGAGTGCGCAGTATTGGTCCGCTAGACAAATGGGTAGATGACCACATTTTCTTTTGCATCAAGAAAATATACGTAGAGCACTACAATGAATTGCGGCGACAACAGCATCACGTTATAAAGGCAGAGGGTAGGATGACAATGGGGAGCTGAATATGGTTCAAAGGGACCACGTGGAACAATGACGTATCAGAAGAATATGGAGATGACTGTTCCAGGTCCATCATAGATCTTTCTGATTCATCACCCAGATCAGATCACAACAGGCAATTCACATACAACATTGATGACATTGATAGGATTTCAGCAAGGTTAGGTATCCCATGGGAATTGGGAAAAAGACCACATTTTGGACTGACCACCACAAATACCTGGGATTCCTATGGGATCTAGAGAAAAGACAAGTGTTGCTCAACGAGGAAAAGGCCCAAAAGTACCTGCAGGCAGTGGCGGCGTGGCAATCACGCCGCTCACACATGCTCCAAGACACAAGGGAGATATTCGGTAAACTCCTGCACGCATGTTCAGTCCTGCCAGCAGGGAGGGCCTATCTAACGGGGTTTGAACGGATGCTAAAAATCGGAGCTGATAAACCTTTCCTCCCACACTGACCAGACAAACACATAGAGGCCAACCTCAAGTGGTGGACAACCGTGTTATCCAATGGAAGAGCCATCAGGAATATCTACCCTCCGACCAATTTTTAAGACATACGGGCCTTTTCTGATGCAAGCTCGGAGACGGGCATTGGATTGGTGGTAGGGAACAGGTGGAGAGCGTGGACATTGGCCTCGGACTGGAGAACACACAATGGAAAAGGGATATCAGCTGGGCAGAAGCACTTGGCTTCGAACTACTCATCTACACTGTCGCCGCTATCCCTCCTGCTAGCGAACACATCATCCTCTAGGTGACAACGCAGGGGTCGTCAAAGGATGAAAAAATGGGAGACACTGCAATAGAGAGGCAAACGAGTGCTTCAAACGCATTCACAAATTTATTAGCACCCTCCCTCGGCACATGGAGATCCACACTAAATACGTCCCAAGCGAACTCAACCCAGCAGATGGACCATCAAGAGGCCACTATGGCAGTTGGGACCAACTTCTCCCAGACATCGTTATTCCCAAACCCATTTGCTCTTCCATCACTCATCCCGATCCCCAAAGATGCAGAGAATCCTCCTGGGGAACTAACCCTAAGGACATCGTTCCTGGTACCGCATGCAAGAAAGCCCACGAAAGAGATGGCAGAGACTGGATTGCAGAGGCCAACAGGGAGAGGGAGCTTAAAACCCTCGAAGATAGCCTCATCAAAGAGGCACTCGGTATCGCCCAATGACGGGATGGAACCAAGGTTTGGATCCATGCTGATATTAGAGACACAAGGCAAACAATTGCGCCCAGCGCCGTATGCGCCAAACCTTTCCCCTTTCCCCTCCCCCTTGTGACCGCATTGCTTAGCGCGAGACAGATTAAGGCTTTGGAAACCCACCAACTCACCCTCCAGGGTGAATCCCTGTCTAAACACAGAGGTATCAGAGGAGAAGTTAGAACACATTCTCCAAGTAATAAATGTGTCATGGGCAGAGTCGACAAAAGCATCCTATGGAGTAGGACTGCTAGTATTCCATGTTTACTGCGACTTACAAGGCATCCCAGAAGAAGGAAGATGCCCAATATCATCCACTCTGTTACTATCATTCCTGTGCAGCTGCGCAGGTGTTACGAGGTCGCTAGACCAGGTCACACAACCAGCAAGGGACAAGAGGAAAGAAAAGTAAGAAACTCTGTTGTACTGTCTAGGACAGTGACAATCAAGAGCCTAGAGCTCTCGACGCATACTACAGGACTATATACCCTGCGCCTCATGCCGTCACATGACCGGCATGCCTCCACCTCACTCCTGACCCGCGGGACGCTTACCTAATACCGATAAGATAAAAGATAAGATCAACAATAAGATCTTAGATAAGATCAAACCGTGACATTACCCCCCCTCTAAAGGTTCGCGTCCTCGAGAACCTTTGGTGGTCCTTCTTCCTCATCCGCGCCACCTTTCTCTTCATAGACCTGTAACCGGTCTCTCTTCCAATTTCTCCAGTTCCTCTCGAGTTTTTCTCGGTACTCCTGGTTGAACCTGCCATCTTCCCATCCAAATAATCTTTTGGATTGTGTCGTTTGCGTCAGATTTTCGTACTGTCGAAAAGCTCCCTGAGGTAATTGTCTAGGAGCCGGTGCATTCGGCTTCTTGCGGTGGAAGTCCTTGACTAGGTCTTGCGCATTTGCAAGATTTGCCGCCGCTTCCCAAGTCGATTCCTCCACTGGATATCCCTTCCACTTGACCAAGTACTGGAGTCCATGCCCTCTATATCGACTGTCCAATACTTCTTCCACTTCATACTCTTCTCCCTTCACCTTCGTCTCTTCCTCCTTCCATCTCTCTTCTAACTCCCTATCCTTCCGCTTCTGCTCCGGGAAAGCGGGTTCCACATATGGCTTTAACAATGCTTCATTGAAGACATTGTATACCTTCCACGACGTTGGCAACTCGATTCGATAAGCTGCCGACCCGATCCGTTCGAGTATCTTGTATGGTCCGTAAAATTTATTATCCAACTTCTTGGATGCTCGTACATGAGGTAGGTGTTCCGAGTTGACGTACACCTTGTCACCTATGTTATACTCTTGGGATGGTCGTTTGCCTTTGTCGTATTGCTTGGCCATTCGTGTTGCCGTTTTCTTCAGGTTATCCGCGGCCTTGTCACAGGCCTCCTTCACGTCCGCCACAAAGTCTTCTACTGCCTTCACCGGTGTTGTCTTAACCGGGTCAAACCACTTCCGAGGGTGTTTCCCATAGTTCAGGTAAAACGGCGAGTATCCCGTCGACGAGTTTTCCCTGTCATTGTGACAGAACTGGGCTAGAGCTAAGTGCTCACTCCAGTCATCCTGTTTGTCGTTTGTGTACATTACCAGGAATTCCCGTACTTCTTGATTCACTCGTTCCGTCTGTCCATCTGTCTGGGGATGATATGCTGTAGATGGGTTCGCTTCAATGCCCAACAGCTTGTATAGTTCCCTCATGAACTGGGAAACGAATTGACTTCCCCTGTCGCTAATGACCCGATTCGGTAGTCCGTGTTCTCTGAACACGTTATCCCTGAACAGTCGCGCTACTCCTAGTGACGTGATGGTGGCATTTGTTGGTAAAAAGAATGCTTTCTTCGAAAAGCAATCTACCACCACCATGATCATGTCGTAGCCTTTTGACTCTGGGAACGGTCCCATAAGGTCCACCGAAATCTCCTGCCAGGGTTGCGCTGGGACATTTAATGGTTTCAGCGGTGCCGCTCTCTTCGTTCTGTCTGGCTTGACCGTCTGACACATCCTGCACCCCTTCACGTACGTTTTGACATCGTGAGCCAACCTCGGCCACCAATAATTTCGAGTGATGACCTCAATGGTTTTATCCACTCCATAATGTCCCCATTGGGTGGTGTGCTCATGATCATCTCTCGGATCCGGCTATTGACTGGCACATAAATCCGATTTTTCCATGTGACCAGTCCGTTCTCTTCCTTCCACTCTCCGCTATTGTTCCTCAGGCCCTCTAGGACCTGTCGTTCCCACTGCCTCTTGTTGATCTTTGTAATGTCCCTTTCCACCTCTGATAACGTCCTGTCATCATCGTGGATTCGGACAAAAAGATCTTCTTTGAGAAGAATGACCCCCTCGTTGTCAATCTCCTCCCCCTTATGGTCTGTCCTCCGTGACAGAAGATCCACCTTGGAGTTGGATTTCCCCCACCAGTGTTTAATAGTGAAATTAAACTCTTGTAAATCCAAAATCCATCGCGCTTGACGCCGGTTAATGTTCTGCGGCTTCCTGAAGTACGTGAGGTTTTGATGATCCGTCAAAACCTCCACTGGAATCTTTGTGCCTTTGAGATAATGTGACCATTCGTAAAAGGCATGCATGACCGCTAGCATCTCCTTGTCGTATATTTCGTAATTCCTTTCCGCAGGGTTTAACGACCTTGAAATGAAGGCTACAGGTCTCCAAGTTCCATCCGTCTGCTGTTGAGACAGGATACCGCCAATCGCAAATTCTGATGCATCTACTTCCACACGGAATTGACCCTCATCCGCTGGTATTGCCAATACCACCTCTTTGGCCACACGGGTCTTCAACCCATCAAACGCCTTTTGCTGAGCATCGGTCCATTCCCATTCTTCTTTGCCCGTCAGCTTGGTTAATGGTTTTGCTACTGAAGCAAACCCCCACACAAAGCGTCGGTAGAAGTTCACAAAACCAAGAAACTGTTGAACATGTTTCTTGCATTTTGGAACCAGCCAATCCGCAATGGCCTTTACTTTCGCCTTATCCATGCTGATTGAATCATGGGATATGATGAGGCCCAAAAACTCAATAGTTGGTTTATCAAACCAACACTTCTCTGGTTTTAGCAACAACTTGTGGTTTTCGAGTTTTGCTAAAATCTTGTTGACGTGTGCCGTGTGACCTTTCTGATCCGTTGAGAAGACTAGGATGTCATCCATGTAAATGACGACCCATCCTTCTGCAATTTCTTCCCTGAACAGATCATTCATCATCGTCTGGAAAGTCGCCGGTGAGTTTGTCAACCCGAAAAACATAACCAGGGGTTCGAAAAGTCCCCAGTTGGTCCGGAAGGCTGCTTTTCACTCATCGCCTTCCTTTATCCGAATGTTGTTGTATCCCCATCGAATGTCCATTTTTGAAAAGACCTTTGCATGTGACAACTTGTCGATTAATTCAGATATTAACGGCAATGGGTACCGGTTTTTAATGGTCATTTCATTTAACTTCCAGTAATCCTGTACTGGCCGTAATGCTCCATCCTTCTTTTTAACAAAGAAGAAGGGTGATGCCATGGGCAATTTGCTTGAGCGAATCCTCCCGTGTCCAAATTTTCTTTAAGAAACTCCTCGAGTTTCCCCTGTTCCTTGCTAATGGATATATCTTACAATCCAATGGCTTTGATCCTGGAATAAGTTCAATTGCG